>OU343223.1:262315134-262412590 GCA_910596185.1 Chrysanthemum makinoi
TATGTTTTTTTACGTTTTTCTTCGTTTTTTACGTTTCATCCGTATTTTTACGTTTTCGTCCGTATTTTTACGTTTTCGTCCGTTTTTTACGTTTTTGTCCGACTTTTTACATTTTCATCTGATTTTTTACGTTTTCACCTGTTTTATTATGTTTTCCTCTGTTTTTTTTACATTTTCCTTTGATTTTTTATGTTTTCGTCCTTATTTTTACGTTTTCGTCCGTTTTTTTACGTTTTCGTCCGACTTTTTACATTTTCGTCTGATTTTTTTATTTTCGTCCATTTTTTTACGTTTTCGTCCATTTTTTTACGTTTTCGTCCGTTCTATTACGTTTTCCTCTGTTTTTTTACGTTTTCCTTTGAATTTTTATGTCTTCGTCCGTTTTTCACGTTTTTTTTCCATTTTCGTCTGTTTTCTAAGCTTTCGTATGAAAACGTAAAAAATGGACGAAAACGTAAAAAATCGAAGGAAAACGTAAAAAAACGTAAAAAAAATCGGAGGAAACCGTGAAAAACAGATGAAAACGTAAAAAAATGGATGAAAACATAAAAAGTCAGACGAAAACGTAAAAAAGAGGAGGAAAACAAAACCGGACGAAAACGTAAAAATACGGACGAAAATGTAAAAAAAGAAGGAAAACGTAAAAAAACAGACGAAAACGTAAAAAAACGTAAAATAACATACGAAAACGTAAAAAATCAGATGAAAACGTAAAAAAAAGACAGACGAAAACTTAAAAAACGGACGAAAACGTAAAAAATCGAAGGAAAACGTAAGAAAACAAACAGAAATGTATAAAAACGGACAAAAACGTATAAAACTTAAGAAAATAGACGAAAACATATAAAAACGGACGAAACCATATAGAAACAGACGAAAACGTATAAAAACGGACTAAAACTTATAAAAAAATTCAACAAAAATTGTTAAGGACTAAATTCGTGATACTTCACAAACCACAGGGACCATTCATGTAATTAACTCAAACCACGTAGGATGCTTTATATTCCTTATCCGGTAAAACAAACTTGCACGTACCAAGGTAGCACAAAACCTGAAAGTACGTTGCATTAAGTGGAACAAAAAAAAGTACAAGTATCAAAACGGTACAAAGCTGAAAGTACATTGCCGTTGTATGACTAAAACCCTATATGAAAAGGATTTAGCAACTTGTTTACATATTCTTGGAATATATAAAAGGAATGTGAGTTAGAAATATCGTACATGACAACTTAATTATGAAATGGACAATTTAGAATTCTAGTAATTAGTCATAATTAAGTAGATACAAATTCAATGTATTACCCTCAACACCTATGTATGAAACCAAATCAAATTTTGCTTTTTTACTTGTTACTAAATCTGGGGGTTGATCATTCCTGATTCCTAAGGGTTGGAATATTCATGTGGGGACCTGTATAATGAAATCACATAACAAAACAAATGAAGCAGAACAAAGGACATTGATTGGTGAAGAAACAAGACAAATTCGTAAAAATTGAACCGCTCACAACGCAGAAGTAATGAACCGTCATAATTCATCTGTCTGTCTTGACGTGTTGTCGATTAGTATATATAGTAACGCTAGTACAGCTTTCGTGATCATATCATGCAAACAACTTATGCAGTAAGTAATAACGACTAACGTAAAATCAAGAAACATTGATACACCAACTTGCCTTTTTCCCTTACAGTAAAAGGCTAAACTGTCATGAACACACTTTGCCATAGCCATTCAAGAATGATTATTAGATCCGCAAATACTGATGATAATTTGATGCTTTCATTATGGGTGATATAGAATAAACACACTAAATGTCTAGTACCCACTGTCCACTGATGGTGACAAATTATGCATATACATGGCCACCACCAATATATATGTTCTGATCTTGAATGTTACCAAAATACCCTTCTTTCAATAATAGAACTCACATATATAGCATCATATATCCCTTTTCGACACACCATACTATCCATGCATCAACAGCTGTACTACTATCCATGCATCATAAAGACAAATTATTGATTACTAATATCAATCATTAACAATTCCATTATCTTAATCTAACTTAAACTTCATTCAATTACATAAGCTAAAAAGAAGAAAGAAACAGTTGAACAATAATATATGCACAAACAATACCACCTTAGAAATGGCGGTGGACCCATTTTAATTATCACATTTATCAATCATACTGATGATCTTACATCATCATGATAGCGACATTAATAATGTCTTGTCTTCAATTTTTTTTCTCTCGGAACACATGAGCTTATTCAAGAAAACCAGTTTTCGTCAAGACAGCATTTCTTACCCTACTGAGATCTCTGCCTTTAAGCGTTCTTCCAGCGCCTTCACAGACCAAAAACGATGAAATTTGACTCCTGGCATACTTCTGTGCAATCCATTCATGTGGAGGCATCATGCCCACATCATCATCACCATCATTATCATCATCATAATCATGACCGTAATCATTACCATAATCAAGAAATGCAGAATTTTGTGATGATCTGTTTGACTTTCCATAGATTTTGGACCAATCAGGAACTTTGACAGGTGCTGATTGTCTTCGAGGAATCCGAGATTCTGTGTCAGGATTGGTGGTACTATGCCTAGGAATCATTCTGGCTGCACTTGATAAAGAGTTGGTTCTTGAAGTCAGACTAGAAGATGATCCTCCTTTTGACTTCGACTTCAAAGATTTTGAGTCGAAATCATTTCTTCCATTATAAACAGACCAAACATCAGTTTCTTGAAGTTCTTCAATTCCAATCATGGATGACCATCCACTGCTTCCTCTTCTGTACATACCATATTCGTCATCCATTTCTACCCCTACAAACTTCATATTTCAAAACATATAATATTCAGCGAATCTAGATGAAAAATACTATCAAGAAAGAAACAGAAATTTTGAGGAATAACAGCTAATCTACCTCTGGGACAGAAATGCTCTAGAACTATATAGTCAGGTGGATTTTGAGAAAGAAGGCTGCAGTTTACAATATTTCTACCCTTTTTCTACATTAAATGTATAAACATTGGAGTTGATAAGAAAAGGGGTGCAGTTGTAGTGGAAATCTTGAAATGTATACTTTATAGGCTTACTATCAAAAAAAGAAAAATAAAAAGATGAAACTGAGCTATCTGAAGTCTTGATCTATTATTCACGAACCACGGGTGCCCATGTTCTTTCAACTATTTCAAATGAAATGACCCGACTTCAACAAAGACTTAAAGTTTAAAGAGATGATAGAGTTTTATAGCATAAGTTCTGTAAAAAACCCCAAGGAGAAAAACACGTGAAGTTTCGCTTAAAGAATGACGAGTGGTTAAATTTCAAAATATTTTTATCTTCCAATAGACGTGGAAAACTTCATTTTTGCCTCTTCCTCCGACGCCTCGTGCAGATTATGCATGTTGAGAGTAAAATAATGAAGAGTACAGAAGTAAACTAAGTCTCAATACCCTTTCATAGTTCTTTTATAAGATTAAGGTATTACTGTATATTATTGGACTTAAAGGGCAATATATTTGATAATATTTTAATAGTCCACTTATTCCATATAAGTCCAGTGCATCTTTATTGTGTATGTTGCCATTATGACGCTCATAAACTTCTAAAAGACTATTTTGACAGTGATGACCAAAAGAGGAACAGCGATTGTAGAAATTTATTATAAAAATAATGTTCCATGTTCCATTGAAGCATAAGACGTAGTTTTGCAACCCATAGGTTGCATAAGCACGTCTACGTACATTCATGATCTAATGTCAAGAAAAGCAGGTAGAAATGTGTCGTTATTGTAGAGCTGAGACTTTCTTTCATTAAAACTTTAATAAGCATGTATAAAATATAATGATTTTTTATTTGGATTTACGAGGAGAAGGCAAACGAGCAACAAGATGCGCCACTAGCTTTTTTAAATTGCAAAACTAATTCTTTTGAAAACAAAATTTGTGGATCTAGGTGTCATAACATTACTATGCATAAGTCGTTTGCCTCTGTTGAGGAACTCTAATTGAATTCATATATGCCTGCAATTGGTTTGATTGGACATATACAGGGACAAAAAATATCGAAAACCAATCAGCTCTTTGATGATAATGGAGCCGTCATTCGATGTATTTGGCCAAACAAACGCTATAAAAAACCAATGAGTTCTTTGCCGTTTTTTAAACAAATTTCAACCGTCGAAGATGACTTTAGAAGAAAAAAAAAAAAGAGAGTGATAATATAAACAAAGAGAAAAGAAGGTGTTTTGGACTTTACCGTTTTATGTCCTATATACAGTTGGTGGCTGCCGTCAAAGGACGAAATGGGACCCAAACCTTAAGTCCTTAATGAAATTAGCACTAAATGCATTAAGTTTATTGGAGTGATGATATATAATGGATTAATGGGTCCCCTTAAACAGCTATATACTGTAAATAAAATTTCATAAAGTAGTCAATGCTATTTGTTTAAGTCACTAAAGTGGTATCCCATTGACCCATTGCGTTGAAAACCTTTTTTCAGTGCCGGCACTTCTAATTAGAGCGAGGGGTATGGGGTTAGCCACAACTCGCCACTTCCGACGTGGCCTCTCGCCGGTTTGATTCGACCCTCGCCACTATACCAGTGGCCCTCGCCACTTGATGTCTCGTCGTCCAAACGGCACACAAAGGGACAAAACATATATCCGTTGCTATTTTTTTGGGTGTTTGGAAAATATGAAAAATAAATAAAATAATAGTGGGTGGGGCCCAAGTGAAGAGAAGTGGTGATGTTGTGATTGGGGGGTATTTTTTTGTTAGTGTGTTGGAGTGATGTGGAGGTGATGTGGCACACGTGAGGCCCAAGTGAAGAGAATTGGTGTTGCCACCATACCCCTCGCTCTTACTGTATCATAAACCCGTCAATTCCTGAGTAAGAATGCTATTTTTAGTTTTTACCGTGTGATAGAAGTGTCAACATCTCGTACTTGGCTTTTCTTATGCTTATACTCCGTAGTAACCTTCATTCTCCTCAATACCAAAACAAAGCAATTTTTTTGCAAGCATGAGCAATTACAGACAACTAAAAGAGATATAGATGTAAAGAGAAAGGATAATATATAAGAAAGGTCGCCAACTATTCAATTATGTCATTAAGGCTACCCAACTACTATAACTACTATATAGGTCACCAGATACGCATCTGCTTTGTTGATACCAAATCTGGCGAAAAACACACTTACGAATTTTGAAGGAACAAAATCACACTTGATTCCCTTTTCTAACTCTTAAAACAAAAAATCGCAAAACAACAGCATTTTCTTCTATTATATTTGGCGTAAATGAAACGCTAGATATACCATGGCAGTCTTTATTTATTTTTATTTTTTTTGAAAGGCTAGGTAGCTTATAAAAAAGTTTAAAAAGTTGGTTATTGTGATGAAAAAAAAAGTTGAATAACTAGGTGGCATTCTTATACACCAATCCCTAAAAGAAGCATCATAATTGCATTTATTGTCGTGATTGCTCATTTCTGCAAGGTGTAGCTTCTTTTCTTTTTTTAGAATTAAAATAGAAACATAGTTTCTTTGCAACAAATAGCCAGGTTCAATGTTCCATAATTTAGTCTTTTTCTAGAAATTAGAGCATAAACCACTCGTGTGAAATATTTATGTACGTTGTTTTCTTCGTTTGGCTGCTTAGAATTGGACCTTTTAGGTAAAGATTAATAGTATTAAGCCCACTTGTTCCACATAAGTCCAACGCATGTTTGTTTTTTTTATTCTGGCTTTACTGTAGATCTACAGCTAAACCATTGTTTGCATCTTCAGCCCCATTATTTTTGTCAGTCTTTCTTAAATAGCGTGGATTCTAATCAACGATAGTGACTTGCAGATCCTAAGGAACCTACGCATATTCTTTAGGTTATAAAGCCAAAGGGAAAATTGTGGATCTAAGAGGAATAATAATAGTATTTGTTACGATTCTAAACTAATACTTGTTTATAGAATGCACTCTTCATATAACTAAATGAACTAATGAAGTACCTTTTAAAAACTGAATCCTTTCGGAAAGCTATATTCTGTCCAATAATGCGCATTTAGCCTGTAAGAAGACAATACCAATACAAGCTGGTTAATTTAAACAAATTTCAAGATTGTAATAGAAAAAATATGGGAAAAGGAGGTCGACTCGGAAGTTACCATGCTAATCCTCCAAGTCCAAGCGCTGCAGCCTTCATACAAGAAGTGGGTCCCAGAAATTTCCAGCACATGTCATAAGATTTGACCCGAACGGACCGGACCGACCGGACCGACCACGTTCGGTCCGGGGTCTCGGCTTTTGGGCTAATTCGGTCCTCGGTCCGGTCCGGTCCGGACCAAAACCAACGAATTTGCCCTTGTTGGACCGGACCGACCGAAGGACCGACCGGACCGACACGGACCGAGACCGGACCGACCACATTCGGTCCGGTCTCGGTCTAGGATTTTTGCCCAACTCGGGTGTCGGTCCGGTCCGGTCCGGTTTTCAGACCGTGCACACCCCTAGTTTAAACAAACTTTCTTACACAAGAAAGTTCCTTAAAGCACACAATTTATAGGGTCGATGGAAACAGTCAATATTGGAGTGTGCTTAATATGACCACTTGCTTAATAATGAAAATATATATTATGAAGAAAGCAATGCAAGAAGCAGGATTCTAGAGAAGTTGCAATGAAATGTTTGCGCAGGTTAAGGAAAGAAATGGGCAATGATGTCACACACCGTTAAAGACAGAACATGTTTACAGGGGTTAGCACTTGGCAAAAAGGCCGAAGCCCCACAATTTAGCTTCCATTCATTGTCCAGGCTTTCTGGCCATCAATAACCATCTATGGTGCAGTTAATTTTCTAACTTTCAAATAGCCTGTGGTTGACATACTTTCTGAACTTGCAAGGCTGGTTTGAAACGTATGACCCGAACTTCTTAAAATAGGCTTCTCTAATCTGATCTATGTTTGTATAGTTCTCTACAAGTGTTTTGAGGTTGGTAAATTTCCAGATAATTAAATATAAGGTTCTCAGTCCACCATTGTAGCTAAAAAACAAGATAATCTTACTGTCATTTGAGTATGCAAAACTGCATATATAGCAACCTTCATTAAGCCAAACCATCATGCATTTGTAATCATCTCTCAAGTGTAATATCTGCCTAAAATCTCAAGATAAACTCACTCAAAATTCATCATATAACTGATAAATAACTACAAAAAACATGTTCTCTTTGTTATCTAGTTCACATGCTTAGTTCAAGATATTTGTACAATTTATATGGTACATATGCCTATTCTCTCGAAAGTAACAATACAATGTAACATGCACAAAGGGCTAGAGTACATAAGCAATGGTATACAGACAAAATTCAATAAAACTTTTGCAATATTTTACTATCAGTACCTACTAAATGCGTAAATTTTTGCTCATCTGCGCTGCAAGCGCAGCTGACTTTGCACTGGTACTTGTTGTTACCCACTCTTGCTCTGCCCTTCGTTGTCTCTGTCTAGCATTTTTAGCCCGTTTTGGTGCTAATCTAGCATCTCTTTCAACAAATGCAAGTCTAAATCTCTCAGCAATTGGCAATTCAACTGAGTTCAAAGAAGGTGAAGTTGTCTTAAGCCTAGATCCTGGAACTACCCAAGTGTTTGGGTCAATTTCTTCCACAATAAAATCATCCAAAGCTATACCAGGTAATGCATGCCTAGGGATATCAATCCCTTTGTGGCCAAAGAGTGATGGTTTAGGATTCACTATAATACGTGGGCATTCTGTTGATAGAGTCTCCCACGAATCTTTATCAACTTTTGGCTGCAAGATAAGCAAAAACAACTGTAAATAATTCAAAACAAAAGCATAAATCGTTAAGGGAAATTTGCAAAAGTAACTGATGATCAAAGTCAGGAGGGTCAGGTAACGGGTCACAGTAGGTAATTTTTGTAACGCATCACACTTTTTGTCCAAAGGTAGGCAGGTCAGGTAACCCGGTCACATTGGATCATTTTTGTACATGTCAAACAGGATGGCCCGAAGCACTTCTTGTCCTAAGAAGTTGCATCCTTCAATAATAGTACTTCTTAAAATAAAATTGATTTAGGAGGTTTTGTGCATTAAAATACACTTTCCACCCATTTGGGTTCTTTTAGCTGATTTCTATGATTTAACCAGGTTGACCTGGGATATAAACATAAACCGAATCTACTCGGTCATAAGTAACTAGGTTGAAACTGCCACCTCTAATAAACGATTAAAAAAAAAAGGGGGAATTTCATATATACCCAACGAAACTTCAAAAATTACATATTTCCCCAAAACACAAGTTTTTAATGCATGATGTACAATGCTATTAAAGCATGTTTTGGGGAAATATGTAATTATTGAAGTTTTGGTGGGGATGTATGTAAATGCCCCCAAAAAAAAAAAAAAAGAGCATGTGAAGAATCATTACATATGTGAATGCATACCCATATGAGCCAACGTAACTATTGTGCTCCATGTACGATTTCTGTGGCATCAAGTCCCTCTCATGAATCCCCATCAACGTCATTCAATGTTGGTTTCAAGATGCTTATAGAGCTGCGCGCAGCGTGTTCACTCCTTGGACATCTTCTGCAATATTAACTGCGTTCATAGCCCGTTATGAGGTATAGCAAACCCAACATATTGGGTTGTTCATCTTGTGGCACTTAAGTCCAAACTTTCAATGTATACCACTTCTAAAGGATTTAAGGTGAATATGTACGATATGTACCCCCATCTCAATATTTCATGACACAGACAATGCTTCACAAGTTCCGAAACACCAAATGATGTGATTTTGCTGCAACGACTGCATATTACAAACGAATATACAGTCAAGTTATAGCATTGCATATGCACCCATCATACTAATAAAATTATTTCACATTTGTACCTTATTTCCACAGCTCTCACATTTCGGCAAATCTCGATCACTTTTGACAAGCCAATATCAGAGACTTCCGAATCCGACAAATCGAGAATTTCCCATGAGCTCTCTGCCAATGCAACGATCACGTCATCATTTAGCAACTTTCTTCTTCTTGCAATGGCTGCTATGGCCATCTGATAAATTGACCATTCATTTAATGAACTCAGACTAAAACACATAAGTTATTATAAAGAAATACAATCAAGTATCTATGAGTAGCATGTCAAACCAGTTCTTTTGGAAAAGGAAAATTTAAAGACAACGATATACACTCAGCAGTACCAAACTATACATACCAACAAACTGAACACTAGAATGTAACCCTGAGACACTACCAAATAGACCAGAACCATGTAATTTATCATGAGTCACAACCGAATTTAAAACTGTTGATAAACGGGGCTCAATAGAGTTTAAACCAATTAGACTACGCAAAGTTCATAACTTTTTCATCTTTTACTAAAGGCATTCCAGTTATAACAGGGACAATCACCGTGATGTGCCAATTGTATGAAATAAATATACAAACATAACAAGAATCCTAACACACGTATTCACTTATGAGGCAATAATCTCAAAACAAAATAAAAATAGTTACCTTTATATCTGGCGGAAAAGTGGTTAAAACGTCTAAATCATGAATGATATCCTCGAGATGTCTGCCTATGATTCCAAGACACAAGCTTACCAAAGCCGGAGGCTTTCTTTTCTTTAAGGGTGACCCTGTAACACAACAGCACATATGTAAGCAAATTAAAAATACCATACTCCTATCTCGACGTCATTTCTAAAATAAAATAAGGTAATCCAAACAACCTAAAACTGTTGAAACAACATTGTTATGATGAAATACAATATTTCAATATCAGTAACTTAATATAAAATAAATTATAATCTAAAAATAATTAAATAAACTTACAAGATGAGTGCAGTGAATGATTATAATAAATCTTGTTAGGGTTTTTTGAACTGTGAATAAAATCGTTATTTTTAGCGGATTTCTGTATTGATTCCAAACGTTTTTCTTTATCCATAAATGTAATCGGATCTCCGGTAGTGATTTAATTTTGCGGGGGTTATTTCCGGTGACCGCTTTTTTTGGTTTGTGGTTTTATGTCTTTTGCATGACTGACCTTCTATAAGTTTTTATTCTACATATTAGTCCCTCTATCACTTGTTGTGGGCATCTTTTCGACACCAAAATAAACAGGTTTTTACTAGAGAAAATGACAAAAATATTTAATTTTAGAGAGCCAGGTGCAATTGCAAGTTAAGAGCATTAGGTATTCTGATGTTATCCGGCTGGTGTCGTAAGAAAAAGTGTTGCTACATTAACATTTTTTCTCATAACACTAAAATTCACCATAACATCAAAAATCCACTCCCTCTTATAATATCAATTTCTGATGTTGTTGTGCACCCTTAGACCCCACCTATTTTTTTTCAATTATTTAAATAAAGACTAAAATACACCGTTGGTCCCTAAACTTAGCAGGGCGGATCGCGATGGGACAAAACTCGCCCTTTTAATCGCCACAAGTCCAAACCTTGGCCATTAAATGCCAGATTCGTCCCTTGACCAATAACGGGGTTGTCAACGTTCCGTTATACGCAAAAAAAACCCGTAATCATGTTACTGTTGAGGGTACGATAGTCTTTTTGTTTCATATACTGTAGCACATGTCTTGTCCAATTTCCCGCCATTATGTACAATATAACAAAACTGTGTACTCATTGCTCATCCCCAAACTTGTTTTGGAAGCCTACCCAGAAAACCCTAATACAATGTCTATCATCAAATCAAATAATCCGAGTAAGAAAATAACAACAACCACCTTGGATTTACTCTGTGGTGAGTAAGGGAATATCCTTTATATGATGATCGTGAAACGGAGGAAAGAGCTGCAATCAGGAGATATTGTAAGTCTTTTTTGGTTAGAGCCTATTACAATCATATGTTAGTACGACTGATTAAGTTATTCCCTTTTAGGTAACTTTAGCTTAACAATGTTTTTGTACAATTTTATACGGGTGACCTGGATCGTTTAGCATGATGTTCCATTATGAAGGTACATTCAAATACTTTCCAGGTAGGATATATCAAGGAGGCAAGAAATGCCTTGTTGATCTTGTGGAAATAAAAGAGGTATCTGTTGATGAAATGGATGCTCTCATGACCCAAATCGGTTATGAGTCTGGACAAACCAATTATTTCTACTTTCTTAAGCATGGTTGTACATTAGACGACGGTTTGTTTTCTTTGCGTGAAGCTGCTAATGTAGACTTGTTGAAAGATGTTGTCATACAACATAAGCTGATAGACGTGTATGTTGAAATAGGGAAGACTAGATTAGAACTTTCTGAAATGTCCGCACAATCAATTAAGACTGTGTTTTGGGAGATGGATGAAGATAGGAGAAAAGTTTCTCTAGGCTATTCAATCTGTTGTAGACGGTTGGTGTTAGATGATATAGATAATGAACCTGCCCTAGATCCGTTTATCCAACTTACACAATTTCCTGTGGACGTCAATGATATTGGTGAATCTAGCAATTTGCCAAACATTGAGCCACTCTTTTCCACCTTAGACTGCTCATTTGCTAGCCAACCTGTTCAAAACAGTGAGCGTGCTTTAGTAGTTATTGATGAGGACAATGCTATAAAGGAGCCTGATAATGTTGAGGTTAATCTGTTTAGAGTGAGTCAGGGGAAGCACTTTGACAAAGGTGGAAGCAGCACTAGTTGATGTCAATAACAGCTTTGAGGAGCCTGAAACTTTTGAGGTTAATCTGTTTCAATTGACTCAGGAGAAGCATTTACACAAAGCGGTGAGCACTAATTGATGTGAATGACAGGTTTGAGGAGCCTGATGTGGATGTAACTCTGTTTCAATTGACTCGGGATAACATGGAAGAGGATCCTGTTGTTGATTTTACTCTGTTACAAGCGAGTGACACTAGTGACTTTGGCAATGCAGTTGAACCAAATGAAGAGAACAATTGTCAAGAGAATGATGCACAACTTGGTATGGTACAAGTAGGTCAGAGTAATGATTTAGGTGAAGAAGGAACAACCAGTAATATAAGTGATGACAGGCAGTTGGTAAATGATTTACCTGTTGATGAGTGTCCAAATACTCATCATTTTTACATAATCTAAACTGCAAAATCATCTGAAAACACTCAAAAACACATCAAAATGATCAAAATATCACAAATCAGTGTTTTATGTGTTTTAAATTCAAAAATATCAAAATCAGATGAAAAATGTATCAAGTTTGCAAAATTGGCAGTTTTAGTCCCCCAAGTTTTTAAAGTTGTCAAATCTAGTTCCTGGAATTCAAAAATGTGGAAATTTATCATTCAAGGTCCCTGAAGTATTCTAAGTTGTTTAAAATGATCCTTGAATGATTCTTTGGTCAATTGGCAAGAAAGGTCCTCAAACTTTGGAAATTTACAAAATTAGTCCTTGGACCTTTAAAAATGGATTTTATGCAAAAAGGGCCCTTGTTCTATCAAAGTTTGTCATGATTGGTCCTTATGGGAGCATTGGAAAAATATCACTTTCAGTCCCTCAAGTTTGGTCGAATTACAATTTTAGTCCTTATTGTTACTACTTATACCAAACGGACACCTTATATCACTAAAGCCCAAATCCAATCCAATATACTAGCCCAACCCAACTGCCTTTGACCCTTGAACCTTGACCCCCCAGGTCACAACTCTTTTTGACCCCAGCCATATCTATTTTGACCCCTTTGTTATTAATACTCCACGGTCAAAGAAAGTCAAAAAGGAGAAAACGCGCCCAAGAAAACCAGGCACTGTAGCTCCCTCTCCTCCAAGTCTGTATACCCAAAACCATGACTGGTTTTCACCACATTTTCAACCCCCTCCCATTCCATGTCCCCTCCAACTCCTATACACTCCAAAACCTTTAATTACCTCAACCAAATTCATTAAAAGCTTAAACCTGCTCATAGAAATTTTTGGCGCCAAATTCACAAGTGGACGGATATGATTAGTCTCAAGCATCCAATGGCTCAAACTTGGTGGGATTCAATCAGAAGCACGTGGGGAGTTTGAAAAGTCATTATATAGAGAGGGAAATGAAATGTGTCAAAGTTATCTAGTGTAATTTTATTTTTCTTAGTCGTTTTCTTTAATTTAAGCTTTTCAATGTATGTTTTTAATTTCAAGTACTTTATTTAAGTATCTCAAGTGTATTTGAACCTCTTTTGATAAGTAATTCCAAGTTTTAAAGTATATTTCAGTTTATGCAATTTCTAATATTTATGCAATATTTCAAGTTGGATCAAATGTTGTTTTCATATTTTTATGGGTGATTTAGTACACTTAAGCTCCTAGAAAGCTCAAGCAAGCTTTTAGAAACTCTAAAATTCAGTTTATAAGCAAAAACAAAAAATCATCAAAAATATCAATTAAATAGGTTAAAAATCAAAAATCACTTGGAAATGGTGTTCATAGCTGGAGCAGGGTGAATCTTGGATGGCCTTGGGTTAGTGAACCTGTGGGGGTTCTATAGGGAGTAGTCCTTGGTCTTGGTTCTTGGTTTTCAGCTGAATCACAATTGTAAGCCTTTTTAAGAAATTTTGCATTTCACTGTTGTAGTTAGTTAGTTGTTATAATTTCTTGTTCTTAGTGTTAATTAGTCATAGTTAAGTTAGTTTAAACCTTAAATTCAGTAGCTTGTTTGTTTAAATTCATAGTTTACAAAAAATTTGGTTTTAACAGTATAAAGTGCATTTTGGTTAAGTCTTAGTTTAATGTTGTTATGGATGTTGTTTAAGGCTTCATTAGTACTAATAAGTAACATTAAAAAGTTTGAAATCAGTTTTATGGGTTAAATCTTTGATTTGCTTTGTAAAAATTTCAAAACAGCCACCTTAAGGGGTGTTTGGTTTGTTGTGTTCAAAGGTGTTCTAGTCATTGGATTTGTTGGAAATAAGTCTAACTCTGTTTAAACAACTCATAGAAGTCATAAAACCAAGTCTTGTTTGCAAAAAAAGTCAAAATTCCCATTTCCTCCTTTAACAGTTAACTGTTGGGGATTTTGAATTGTCAAAATCATTTTACAAGCTTAAAAGTGGTTAATCTTGCTCAAGTTAATCTCATTACACCTTTACACATCATATTAAGTACTTTAGATCAGATCAAAGTTCATTGTGGTCAACCTTTTGGTTTTTCTCAAAAAGTCAAAATCTCTTTGGGTCGTTTTTGAATAAACTTGGGATTTTCACTGTGGGTTTATTACATAGATTCAGCTTATAATCTCTTGGGATATTAAAGTTTGGTTGGTGGAGAAAAATAGAAAAATGCTAGTTCTTGGTTTCTCAGCTGTTTAAGTGCTTATTTCTCTGCTTTTTGTGGGGTACCTGTTCTTATAACTGTCATGTGCACAGAATTTGGGTCCAAATTGATAAGCTCTCATAGAGCTTATTAGTGCTTCAAATCTCTTGTTCTCTAGTTCTTTGGAAAGCCAACCTGGTCCTCTTGAGTTGTCAAGCTCAAGATTTCACTTTTGAGCTTATTAGCTAGGGCTGCTAAGGGCTTGGAGATTGTCCCATTTCTGTCTCAATAGCCAAGTGCTTATTTGTTTGTTCATAGCTTTTTAAAGTGCTACTTGGTATCTTTTAGCTTCATTTCTGTTCCTATAGTTTGTTTGAATCCATTTTGAGCTTTTGTTTCAGTGTACAAGCTTGTTAGAGCTTATTTCCACTAAATAAGCCCATTTAAGCACTGTTGGCTCATAAGCTCTCAAAATCTGCTTATTTGAGTTTTGTAAATTTTTTGTCTTTATTAAAGTTTCATATAATCAGTATTAAAATAGTTTTCAAAAAGAAAATCCAGAAAAAGATCAAGTTTAAATCAGTGATAGTGTTTATTTAAGGTTTTTTAGCTTTTTGATTTTTCTTTTCAACTTTTTAATAAGCAAATCTTGTTTTTCTATTTTTCTTAGGTTTCTGTCATCATATAGGATTTTTAGAAAAAGTTTCAGATTTTTCTCTATCTTTTTAGTATTTATTATAATTATAAATAGTTAATAAATAATAAATAATTAGTAATAAATAATTAAAAAGTCTAAAAAATATATTTTCTGTTTTAAAATTAGTTTTATAGTATTTTAGATTTTTCAAAGTCATAAGTTTATTTTTCTAGCCTTATTTCCTATTTTCTTTTATTTTAGAGTATTTATTAAGTAGTTAAAATAGTTTTAAATTAATAATAATTAATTAAATAGTGTTAAAAATAATTTTCTTTTTTCTAATAATTTTATTTTATTTTTAGGATTCCAAAAATGTCATTTTTATATTTTTAGGTCTTTTACTTTTTAGTTTTCACTTTTTATTTTGTGCGTCTGCGTAGTTTTTTAAAACTTACGTTTACGTTTCTTTGATCTGATTGTTGTGCTTTCCAAATCTGTACTCCATTCCACTCCAATCAATCAGTAGTGTAATTTCTAATCATAACCTTTGCAGATCACTATCCTTAGTGATCATTCCATCATCTGAGATTGTTTTAACACACCATTGAGTCTCCTTGGGACTAAACGACCCGGGAATCCCCTGTATTCTCTGATCTTCATTTGCATTTGTGTCTGAGCTGTTCTGAGTCTGTTTGACTTGACGGTTCGGACCAGATCAAATTTTGGCGCCGCTGCCGGGGAGGCTTTAGCGTGTGTTTAGTCATTTTCAGATCCATTGTTGCACATACCCACCATTTGTAAAAAGTTTTTGTAAAGTTATAAGAAAACCAAAAAGTTCATTAGCACTTTTCCTAAAGTGTTAAAACACCAAAAAAATATAAAACAACAAAACAATCGGAACGTTTTCTATTTTGTATTCTCTTTTAAGGTGATTCTTGAAGAGATACGATTTGGTTAAACGGGACGATAACAAAAATATTGTCCAAAAGTTTTTAACCCCATCTGCACAAATCTTACCTACGTATTTTCAGTGGTACTTAATTGAATACATAAAAATCAACCACCGCAAATCAAGGCAGTGCACTACCTAACTGGGGGTGCGACCATTAATAAGTTCCCGAACATCAGATTTAAAACTTGCCTTTGTGTCACTTGTGATTTGGTGTACCTTTTTTAAAGAAGCCATTTCATTTGTGATTATTGGTTAAGTTCACTTGTGTTTTGCCTCATTTGTTTTGAAAATTGATCTTTATACATAGTGCATGCTTTTCGTTCTTCCAGTTCTACAAGTCCACTTTTGAACTTGGAAACATTCCTCGTAGACGTAGAGGGCGTTCGCTCCTTCAGCCGTGGCGAGGAACGTCTACCACCACCACCTCCTGTCGAAATGGCAGAAGACAAACCTATGAACGAGCTTCTCCAAGCACCCATCGAGGGTTACGGAGATGCCATTGTTGTTCCACCATCGTGGGTGACACTTTCGAGCTCAAAACCGGGTTGCTCAATCTAGTAACCCAAAGCCAATTCTATGGTTTTGGGCGGGATGATCCTCATGCACACATTCGATGGTTTAACAAGATAGCATCTACCATCAAGTACAAGAATGTCCCACATGAAGCTATCAAGCTTCTTCTGTTACCATTTTCTCTAGAGGGACAAGCCCGGAATTGGCTTGAGAAACAACCCCTCGTTCTATTGAGACATGGGAAGATCTTGTCACCAAGTTCGTTAACGAGTTCTATCCTCCATCCCGAACCACAAGTCTTAAGAATGAGATAATGAAATTGTCTCAGAGATTTGATGAATCATTCGGGGAGGCATGGGATCGTTACAAAGAATTGCTTGCCAAGTGTCCGCATCACGGTTTTACCGAGCTAATGCAAATGGATACTTTCTACAATGGTCTCAATCAGACTAATCAAGACTCTCTGAATGCCTCCGCGGAGGTAATTTCTGAGCAAGACCACCAAAGAGGCCTTGCAGATCATTGAGAACAAGTCTCAAGTCCGTCCTTCGAGCTAAGACATATCAGTCTAACGCTGGACCTTCTTCTTCTTCATCCCCAGTGAGTACATCTAGCACCGATGCTACGATTGATAAACTCACGAGACATTGTTCGAGCTTTGGTTCTTGCTAACCAGAAGAAAGTCTCCTTCACTCAGACACCACCACATGCTGAAGTGAAGAAAGTTGAAAGTTGTGTTACTTGTGGTGGTCCTCATGCTTATTACAATTGTACTGCCACCGATGGTAGTCCTTTTGAGGCCAATGCTTTAGCCGGTAGTTCACAGCAAGGAGGTAATCAATACCGTCCTCAAAATGAACCACACTACCGTGCTAACATTAATCGAGCACCACCGGTTTTAACGAATCACAACATGCAAAACCGAAACCAAAACCAACCTAGAATGAATCAAGGTTATCAAAACCAAGGTAATTTCTATCATGGACCCAATCAAGGTTTCCAACATCAAGGAAACCTTCATCAAAACCATTTCAATCGAGGGAATCAATTTCATGGGAATATGAATCCTAATCAAGGGAATTTTGGCTATAATCAAAACATACGGCCTCAAATTGTCCCTCCAGCTCCTCCCATCATTACTCCTCCGGGACCATCATCGATGAGTTACTTGGCAGTTCATGAAATCCCAAGATGAAATGAACCGGTTGTTGGTCGGTCAGATTGCGATCTGAAGAAGTCTTTAAATGATCGACCCTCGGGCTCAGGTACTTTACCGAGCAACACGATCGCTAACCCGAGGGGCGATGCTAAGGCGATCACAACCCGAAGTGGTGTTTCATACACTGGACCTACTGTTCCTACTACCTCTTCTTCTTCGTCTCTCCCAAAGGTAGTGGACAGTGAACCTCCGACACACAATGGACCTACGACTCCAATGCCCCCTCCTCCTGTGGCAATGAGTCAAGTTACCAAGGAAACAACGGACAAAGTGCATTATTCTAGCCCACGAAGTACCGCACACGTCCAACCTTCGGTAGTCCAACCTCAAGTGGTCCAGAAACCCAAATCAAATCAAGGAGTTGTTTTTGAACCTCCTATAGCTCCTGTTGAGAATCAGAAATCCAAATCATCTATTCCTTACCCATCGAGAATGCATGATGAGAAGCTTAAGGACAAAAACAAAGAGCAAATGGAAAAATTTTTCCAAATTTTCAATGAATTGCACTTTGATATAAGCTTCGTTGATGCTCTCGTTCTCATGCCCAAATTTGCATCTACTCTCAAAGGGTTACTAAGCAACAAAGATAAGTTATCCGAAATGGCTAAAACCCCTCTCAATGAGCAATGCTCAGCGGTCCTTCTTAAAAAGCTTCCCGAAAAGCTTGAAGACCCTGGCAAGTTTTTAATCCCATGTGATTTCTTGGGGATGGTTCAATGCTCCGCCTTGGCCGATCTTGGCGCTAGCATTAACCTCATGCCACTCTCAGTGTGGAAGAAACTTTCTCTTCCGGAACTTACTCCTACTTGTATGACTCTCGAGCTAGCGGACTGTACCATAACTCGTCCACTTGGAATAGCCGAGGATGTCGTGGTTAAAGTAGGGAAGTTTCATTTTCCCACTGACTTTGTTGTAGTAAACTTTGATGCAGATCCTAGAGTTCCCCTTATCTTAGGGAGGGCTTTCTTGAGAACGAGCCGTGCTCTAATCGATGTATTTCTTTGAAGAGTTGACTCTACGGGTTGATAGCGAAGAACTCACGTTGAATATCAAACAGAACTCCAAACCTCTGAACAAACATAGTGTTGCCACAATCGATCAAAAATCCAAAAGAATCGATGCAACACTCTCAAATTTCACGGTTAAGAGTGTTCACCAAAACGTCTTGAGTGAAAGCTATGAAAATCAAACCTGGTTCAAGCAAATGGTTTGAAAGTTGTACCAAGGGAGTCATGAGTATTCTTGATGATGATGATCTTGATTCGGAGATTTCATCGGAAGTGGTGAAAACTGCTAGCTCTAAGAGCACTCCACTTGTCCCACCTTCGGAATCAGTGTGTCGTATTGAGCTTGTTAACTCTGTGGATGAAGCTGAATTCTCTTCTAAGGATCCAATCATATTTGAAAACCAACCTATCATAGCCAATTCTACTCCTTCTATCACTCCTTTTGAGGGAAGTGACTCAATCTTGGAAGAGATTGAAGCATACTTGGCTAGTGATTCTGTTCCTTGGGAGATTGATCACGCTCCAATTGATATCGAAGGGGACATTCTTCTCATTGAGAAGTTGCTTCATGGAGATCCTTCATCCATTTCATATCCTGATCCTGTTGTTTCAGACTTTTCCATTCCTTCCCTCAATCCGGATGAGGAAGATGATAATTTTTGGAAAGAAGTCGATGCTTTTCTAAGTGATGAATCAATCCCAACAGGGGTTGATGATAATTACTTTGATTCAGAGGGGGACATCCTTTTTCTTAACAGTTTATTAAACGAAGAATCGTCCCCAATCCTCCCTTCCGGAAACTCCTTTGATAATCACCATACAAGCTTAAAGTTTAAGCTTAAAAATGTGAAAAATGGTGATTTGCTTCTATCTAATGAAGAATGGACATGCATTGTAATGCACATATTTATTCCATTCTTCACAAATGGTGTGGTTGCCCTTTCCCTTTTCTCTTCCGGGAATGAGGACACCATTTTTGACCCCGGTATTATGCTTTACAGTTTCTACTATTAAAATACCGGTTATATCTCGTCGGAGTGGAACTTTCTGATGTTCATGTGTTTATTAACATTGTGAACGAAAGTCCGATTGAGATTGGTTGTCCACGTAACTTTCCCCATGAACCAATGAATGCGGGGATCGAGTCAAGCTAGTGACTCGGTAACCAAAAACAGTAGCACGCACCATATGGGTTTTCACCCATATTTCTGACTTCTTTCTATTTTCTACCACCCTAGTGTGGGGGGGTTGCCCACATGTTTTCAAAAAACAAAACAAAAAAAAAAAATAAAAAAAAAAATAAAAAAAAATAAAATAAAAAATCTTCTTTCTAAATAATGGCCGTAGTATTTCCCTTGTACGTTCTTTGTTTCGGCATAACCGCCGGTACTTTGAATATTGAGGGCAATATTCATTTCTAAGTGTGGGGGGGAATTCTCACGAATTTCATATATTATTTTACCCAATTCCCCCGTTTTTGGCAAAAAAAAAAAAATTTTTTTTTGGAGTAAGTGTTTTACACTTTCTCATTTGGTTATCAGTCCGCCATGTCTGTAAGACAAAAGGATTGACTAATCCAGGAGCAAACGGCTCTTGGTAAAGATTGCTCAAATCCGTTTATATGGCTTGCAATTTGCCCAAAATTGTATGGTTCCTCAACTCCCCATCATCCTCAAAAGATAATGAGTTGGCTAGCCCGCAAGATTATGGCTTGTGGTAAAGGCAGTGGAAAATCCATAATTGGTATTCAGCTCACCAAAGATAATCTTGATAATTTATCTAAGAGTTGGCTAGTCCAGAAGGGTACGGCTTACGGTAAAGACACATCAAATCCGTTATATGGTTTATGATTTGCCAATAAATCATCTGGTTATCGTTGTACCAAGATTCTTACTTGAATCAAAACAATTGGCTACTCCAGAAGTGATGGCTTTTGGTAAAGAGTTTTTCAAATCCATCAAAGTTTTCTCAAATCATTGCTAGGGACTAGCAATATCTTAGTGTGGGGATTGATGAGTGTCCAAATACTCATCATTTTTACATAATCTAAACTGCAAAATCATCTGAAAACACTCAGAAACACATCAAAATGATCAAAATATCACAAATCAGTGTTTTATGTGTTTTAAATTCAAAAATATCAAAATCAGATGAAAAATGTATCAAGTTTGCAAAATTGGCAGTTTTAGTCCCCCAAGTTTTAAAAGTTGTCAAATCTAGTTCTGGAATTCAAAAATGTGGAAATATATCATTCAAGGTCCCTGAAGTATTCTAAGTTGTTTAAAATGATCCTTGAATGATTCTTTGGTCAATTGGCAAGAAAGGTCCTCAAACTTTGAAAAATTGCAAAATTAGTCCTTGGACCTTTGAAAATGGATTTTATGCAAAAAGGGCCCTTGTTCTATCAAAGTTTGTCATGATTGGTCCTTATGGGAGCATTGGAAAAATATCACTTTCAGTCCCTCAAGTTTGGTCGAATTACAATTTTAGTCCTTATTGTTACTACTTATACCAAACGGACACCTTATATCACTAAAGCCCAAATCCAATCCAATATACTAGCCCAACCCAACTGCCTTTGACCCTTGAACCTTGACCCCCCAGGTCACAACTCTTTTTGACCCCAGCCATATCTATTTTGACCCCTTTGTTATTAATACTCCACGGTCAAAGAAAGTCAAAAGGAGAAAAGCGCCCAAGAAAACCGGCCTTTGTAGCTCCTCTCCTCCAAGTCTGTATACCCAAAACCATGGACTGGTTTCACCACATTTTCAACCCCCTCCCATTCCATGTCCCCTCCAACTCCTATACACTCCAAAACCTTTAATTACCTCAACCAAATTCATTAAAAGCTTAAACCTGCTCATAGAAATTTTTGGCGCCAAATTCACAAGTGGACGGATATGATTAGTCTCAAGCATCCAATGGCTCAAACTTGGTGGGATTCAATCAGAAGCACGTGGGGAGTCTGAAAAGTCATTATATAGAGAGGGAAATGCAATGTATCAAAATTATCTAGTGTAATTTTATTTTTCTTAGTCGTTTTCTTTAATTTAAGCTTTTCAATGTATGTTTTTAATTTCAAGTACTTTATTTAAGTATCTCAAGTGTATTTGAACCTCTTTTGATAAGTAATTCCAAGTTTTAAAGTATATTTCAGTTTATGCAATTTCTAATATTTATGCAATATTTCAAGTTGGATCAAATGTTGTTTTCAGTAGTTTTTATGGACTGATTTAGTACACTTAAGCTCCTAGAAAGCTCAAGCAAGCTTTTAGAAACTCTAAAATTCAGTTTATAAGCAAAAACAAAAAATCATCAAAAATATCAATTAAATAGGTTAAAAATCAAAAATCACTTGGAAATGGTGTTCATAGCTGGAGCAGGGTGAATCTTGGATGGCCTTGGGTTAGTGAACCTGTGGGGGTTCTATAGGGAGTAGTCCTTGGTCTTGGTTCTTGGTTTTCAGCTGAATCACAATTGTAAGCCTTTTTAAGAAATTTTGCATTTCACTGTTGTAGTTAGTTAGTTGTTATAATTTCTTGTTCTTAGTGTTAATTAGTCATAGTTAAGTTAGTTTAAACCTTAAATTCAGTAGCTTGTTTGTTTAAATTCATAGTTTACAAAAAATTTGGTTTTAACAGTATAAAGTGCATTTTGGTTAAGTCTTAGTTTAATGTTGTTATGGATGTTGTTTAAGGCTTCATTAGTACTAATAAGTAACATTAAAAAGTTTGAAATCAGTTTTATGGGTTAAATCTTTGATTTGCTTTGTAAAAATTTCAAAACTTGGCCACCTTAAGGGGTGTTTGGTTTGTTGTGTTCAAAGGTGTTCTAGTCATTGGATTTGTTGGAAATAAGTCTAACTCTGTTTAAACAACTCATAGAAGTCATAAAACCAAGTCTTGTTTGCAAAAAAAGTCAAAATTCCCATTTCCTCCTTTAACAGTTAACTGTTGGGGATTTTGAATTGTCAAAATCATTTTACAAGCTTAAAAGTGGTTAATCTTGCTCAAGTTAATCTCATTACACCTTTACACATCATATTAAGTACTTTAGATCAGATCAAAGTTCATTGTGGTCAACCTTTTGGTTTTTCTCAAAAAGTCAAAATCTCTTTGGGTCGTTTTTGAATAAACTTGGGATTTTCACTGTGGGTTTATTACATAGATTCAACTTATAATCTCTTGGGATATTAAAGTTTGGTTGGTGGAGAAAAATAGAAAAATGCTAGTTCTTGGTTTCTCAGCTGTTTAAGTGCTTATTTCTCTGCTTTTTGTGGGGTACCTGTTCTTATAACTGTCATGTGCACAGAATTTGGGTCCAAATTGATAAGCTCTCATAGAGCTTATTAGTGCTTCAAATCTCTTGTTCTCTAGTTCTTTGGAAAGCCAACCTGGTCCTCTTGAGTTGTCAAGCTCAAGATTTCACTTTTGAGCTTATTAGCTAGGGCTGCTAAGGGCTTGGAGATTGTCCCATTTCTGTCTCAATAGCCAAGTGCTTATTTGTTTGTTCATAGCTTTTTAAAGTGCTACTTGGTATCTTTTAGCTTCATTTCTGTTCCTATAGTTTGTTTGAATCCATTTTGAGCTTTTGTTTCAGTGTACAAGCTTGTTAGAGCTTATTTCCACTAAATAAGCCCATTTAAGCCTTGTTGGCTCATAAGCTCTCAAAATCTGCTTATTTGAGTTTTGTAAATTTTTTGTCTTTATTAAAGTTTCATATAATCAGTATTAAAATAGTTTTCAAAAAGAAAATCCAGAAAAAGATCAAGTTTAAATCAGTGATAGTGTTTATTTAAGGTTTTTAGCTTTTGATTTTTCTTTTCAACTTATTAATAAGCAAATCTTGTTTTTCTATTTTTCTTAGGTTTCTGTCATCATATAGGATTTTTAGAAAAAGTTTCAGATTTTTCTCTATCTTTTTAGTATTTATTATAATTATAAATAGTTAATAAATAATAAATAATTAGTAATAAATAATTAAAAAGCATAAAAAATATATTTTCTGTTTTAAAATTAGTTTTATAGTATTTTAGATTTTTCAAAATCATAAGTTTATTTTTCTAGCCTTATTTCCTATTTTCTTTTATTTTAGAGTATTTATTAAGTAGTTAAAATAGTTTTAAATTAATAATAATTAATTAAATAGTGTTAAAAATAATTTTCTTTTTTCTAATAATTTTATTTTATTTTTAGGATTCCAAAAATGTCATTTTTATATTTTTAGGTCTTTTACTTTTTAGTTTTCACTTTTTATTTTGTGCGTCTGCGTAGTTTTTAAAACTTACGTTTACGTTTCTTTGATCTGATTGTTGTGCTTTCCAAATCTGTACTCCATTCCACTCCAATCAATCATTAGTGTAATTTCTAATCATAACCTTTGCAGATCACTATCCTTAGTGATCATTCCATCATCTGAGATTGTTTTAACACACCATTGAGTCTCCTTGGGACTAAACGACCCGGGAATCCCCTGTATTCTCTGATCTTCATTTGCATTTGTGTCTGAGCTGTTCTGAGTCTGTTTGACTTGACGGTTCGGACCAGATCACCTGTGATGGTTGATGATGTATTTTGCAGTGACCATGTTAGTTTCCAACACGCACACTTTGCTAATGGCGTCTATACCACTTTTTTCTATGCTGGTCAGGAGTTTGTTACTGCAGGGGAAGTAAAAAACCTAGTAAGAGAGCATTCAATAGAAACAAGGAGGGAGTTGTTTTTTTGTGAAGAATGACAAAACAAGAATAAGGGTCAGGTGTAGGGGTTGTGTTCCACTTTCAAGCCCAACTGAAGGTCCTGGACTGGATATTGGCCCATCTAGAAGTCCATTAAGCAGAAGGGGTATAAATGCATTGCTTTATGGCAAAAAGGACCCTTCACAAATACTCTGCCCATGGCTATTGTTTGTCGGCAGGAATGGTGAGGCAGGTATCTAGTCGGTCGGAACATATAATGAGCAACACACTTGTTTGCAATCAAGGGAAGTCAGAGCTTTTGACCTTCGCTATATCTCACAGAAAATTACAGCACAAATTGAAACAAATCCAGAGCTTCTTGTCGTGCGTGCATAATCAACTTACCAACCAATACGACCTTCAAGTGTCCCTGCAGAAGGTTTTAAGGGCCAAAAACCTAGCAATAACAACCATCAGGGTCAATTCAAGCTACAATTTACCATGTTGAGAGATTATGTTCAAGATTTGCAGAAGACAAACCCTAATACAACAGTGGTGATGAATGTGGAACGACCTCCGGATGAGTCTCTTCCTACCAGAGAATTCAAGAGATTGTATGTTTGTTTAGGTGCCTTTGAAGCAAGGATTTAAAGATTGTGGGAGATCGTTGTTGGGGCTGGCTGCTTTTCCAATTCGTGGTCCTTTCAATGGTCAACTGATGACAGCTGTGGGAATTGATAGCAACAATGGTATCTACCCTTTCGCTTATGATTTTGTTGATTCAGATAACATAGGATCATGGACTTGGTTTCTTCATTGTTTATCCGATGATATAGCACTTGGGCCAATTTCAAGCATCACTTTTATTACTGACATGAATAAGGTACTCTCTTACTCTGTTCATGAATTTAAGTCTCACTGTTTTGAAACAGACAGTAAACATATTTGATTTTGTACAGGATATAAGTAGTGCTTTAGCAGAAGTTTTTGAAAGTGCAGAACACAGATTTTGTATTAAAAGCATTCATGAGAAAATGAAACTGCAATGGAAAGGTAGGGCCTACAAAGGCCATCTGTGGAAATGTGCAACAGCCTCAACTATTGTACAGTTTTTGAAAGCTATGGTTGATCTCAAGAAACTTAACCAACCAGCCCATGATTGGTTAAGTAAGATACCACCGATTCATTGGTCAAGGTCACATTTTTCATGTAAGTGATCTATCTGTTTCACTTACTTTGTATCCGTAAATGCAGTATAAACAGTTATAATTAATACATGTTTATTACTTGTCATCTTTAGGGAGAACTACTTCTGATGTGTTACTTAATAACATGTGTCAAGTGTTTCATGAGAAAATAAAAGAGGGGTTAAGAAAACCAATTATTACAGCCTTAGAATACATCGGGAATACTTGTATGAAGAGGATAATGCATGTTCTTATGGTGATTGAGAAGAGTGATGGGCCACTAACACCAACTGCACAACACATGCTAGAGGCTATTAAGAAAGAGGCTGTTAAGTATAATGTTTTATGGAATGGGGGATCTAAGTTTTAGGTTAGTGGACCATGGGGTGACCAATGTGTAGTTAATGTTGTACACAAGACTTGTACTTGCATAGGTGGGAGATAATAGGTTTGCCATGTAAACATGTTGTTGCTACCAATTGGAATATGGCTTTAAATGGCCAACAAGTAGGAGCTGTAGAAACATGGGCTCATCCTTGTTACTATCTTCTGACTTGGGAGGCTACCTACAAACACCATGTCCAGCCTATAACTAGCAGTGTACATTGGGAAAAATCAACTATGCCAACAACAATTGTTCCACCGAAATCCGAAACAAACCCGCCTACCGCAAGAGGTAGAAAAAGAGTTAGGATAGCTCCTGAAACTGAAGAGATTGTGAAGGATGGTAAGATGTCAAGGCCTTGGAAGAGTGTTAGGTGTAGTATTTGTGGCATTGCTGGACACAACAAGGTAACATGCCTCGGGTATCTTTGGAGTCGCAAGTAGTGGAACTACCAATAAGGAAATGTCAAACAGGTGCCTACTAAAGCTGGAGGAAAAAAGAAACATCCTAAAGGTAAAAAGGTAGCGACAAATAAAGAAGCTGAAGGTACATGTGTTGTTGTTGAAAGCCAAGTTAGTGCAGTTCAAGGAAGTGGTGTTCAATCTAAAAATCAAGAGCCAGCAACTGAAGATCCCATCATACATGATGCATCCCTGTCACAATCCCAGCAACATCAAGTTGAAGCAATTGCCGATCCCAGCACGCATGAGCAAGCCCAGTGTCAATCCCAGCAACATGATCAATCCCAGTCTGATTCTCAGATGCAATCAACTGATGTTCAAGCGGTTTACGCTTCAACCCACTTGCTACACGAAGAATGACTAGGCAGCGGTACCTTTGGAAAGAATGATGTCCTCACCATAGGTCAAATCTGTTATGCTAATTATCTAGACGATGTTTCATCTAGGTTATTTCCGATGGACAAGTTATGTACTCTAAAAACATATGTGTGTGTATGTCTAACTGTAGCTCTCATGCTTTGAAAAGTATGCAATTTTATGCAGTTGAAATTATATCCATTTGCATTAACTATGGAACCATGTGATTATTGTGTATTTTTTTAGATTGACTAAGCTTGATGTGTGAATAATTTGCATCAAAAGTAACCAAAGCTAAATAGAACCTCATAAGAATGTTGACATTTAAAAGTCAACCCTAAACAAATTGCTAACCATCTGCATACCCATAAGGCATAGAAAATCAGAAACAAACAAAACTGAATACTTCATAACAAGGTTACTACAATTCAAGATACATAACATTAACCAACTAGCCTCATTACATATAAGGTTAAAAAGTTATCCCAATGCATAAACAATCAAGAACAACATCCAACTTAGCACCAGGTAAATCTTCCACTTCCACACATCACCTTGAGCAGCTACTAATCTTGCCTCAAGCTCATTTCTCCCCCTCAAAAGGCCTGGTATGATCATTCTTGAACGGGCACAGATTTCAGGATCATACCATCTTATCCACCGACAAGAAGACCCCTATTGATGATTATGAAAAGTCATTAAACAACCACCATTGTTACAAACTTACACAAGAAATATTAAGACGCACTTACTTGAACAGAACAACCAAAGAATCGACGCATACTGGGTTGGCGAGAGGTCCACGAGTCGCGAATAATAGCTTGCTTACAACACCAGCAACGTAACATCTTGAAACAATTATCGTTTTGAAGAAGACCGGTTTTGAAGGATAGTTTAGGGATGGGTGATAAATGTAGACCAAACCTTGTTACACACATATACTAGCTACATACATTGTACAATGGTTTATTTAGTACGCTACAGTGAAAGAAGGTTTTGCCCTCACCAACATAACGTTTACAATGGCATTATTGGTCAAGGGACGAATCTGGCATTTAATGGCCAAGGTTTGGACCTGTGGCGATGAAAAGGGCGAGTTTTGTCCCATCGCGATGCGGCCTGCCAAGTTTAGGGACCAACGGTGTATTTTAGTCTTAAATAAATAAACATTCTCAAATTAGTACTCGACTGTCGACACAATCACACGAAGCCTAATTAAAAACGTGTTTGGGTAAATTTAAGCTTAAAGACTAATGCATTTTCAAATAAAATTAGTAAAACTTATATAGTATGTTTCACTATACCAATTTGATATTAGTTGACAACTCAACTCTTTTGAACTATACTTGGCCCACTAGTAATCCTAAACAGCTAATAACTATAACCTAGTTGTTGCCCTATTTCTTATAACACAAACAAACACCTCTATTTCATCATCTTAACCTCCAATCTTTTTTATTTCAGAAATGATAATCTCATCTACCTTGTATTTGCAGTAAGTCAGTCACCTCCATTATGTCTACTAAATCTCATCTACCTTATGCAACATACTACACTTCTACATCCATTAACACAACCAGGCAACCATCAATCATCCTTGTATCTCCAAGAAAGGAAAACGCAAAAAAGCAAAAAACGCAAAAAAAAAAAAAAAAAACCGCGAGCTACGGTACCCACGTCGCGCCGTCCGGTTGCGTTTTTGGGGACCATTTGGGCTGGTGGTGACGGTGCCACAACTGAAAACGCGAGTGGTGGTGTGGTTGTGGCGTTGTCCGGTCGTGTTTTCCCGACGGCGCTAGCGAAAAACGCAGGGTACCCAAAGCTCTAAAGATGTGTTATTGACCGTTACTTCGTTACATATCCTATAACACCAATATAACATAAACATCATCTTTAATACTAAAAATACTACACTCACTCAAAAAGAAAGAATAAATTACATTTTTGGTCCTCTTTGGTTTGGCCAAGTTGTATGTTTGGTCCCTATCTTTTTGAAAATGTAATGTACGTCCTTATTTTGAACTTTAGCATGCAAATACAGTCCTCAATTGATGTAAAATGATTAAATTACCCTCGATAGAAAAGGAAGATGACAAGGGTAATTTGGTCATTTTACGTGATAAGAGGACTGTACTTGCAATTTTAAATTTAAAATTGGGATGTTCGCTGTACTTTCAAAAAGATAAGAACCAAACATGCAATTTGGTCAAATCACAAGGACCAAAAATGCAATTTTCTCAAAAAAAATAAATAAAAAATAATAATAAAAAAACCCATACTTCTCACCAACCCAACAACATTCGACCTTATAACATGGCTATGGCATTATGAGTGGTGTAGTTTGGCTATGACATATGGCAAAAGATATAATAATAAATAAAAATAACACATGCTTCTCACCAACCCAACTAAATTCGACCTTATAACATGTCTATGACATTATAAGTGGTGCAGTTTGGCTATGACATATGGCGCGCCAAAAAAAAAAAAAACTGGTAACGTGCCATAGCACCATTGCACCGGGCACTCTTACAAACATTCTTTCACCAAATACTGGTAAATGGGAAACCCGACTCTACGAACCCAAGGAAAGGTTGTACAGTAGTAGTAGGGGCGTTAAGACCAGAGTTTTTTGTAGTGCTAGCAGGAATGCAACTGAATAGATCCCGTCCCATAGCAAGTAAAGTGCTTATGCCCTTTTAAAAAGAGGGACGCGCTAGCGCTTGACTAGTAGAATAGAGGGTTAAGGAAGCTCTTGCTTGTTGTCTACTTCACGACCCTTCACTGCCCCATTCTGTAACTTACCTTCTTTCGTCCGTCCACGAGGCTGTAAAAAGAGAGAAAGGGACGGCTATCTAGCGGGAGTCGTTACGGTTTCCTAAGATTGAAATTCAATCTCGAGAAAGTCATGAAACTTGAATTCAAATTGAATAGATCTGTAAAGCAAAATAATGATTTTCATCTAAAGACACATTCATGGACGAGGGACTGAAAAGAAGAGAAAGCTACAATACATAATAGATTCCCACTAGCAGCTAATCCAATAGGCACAATACCCGATCGTAGAACAAATTTGTTTGCTTGGTCCCCCAAAAAAAAAAAAAGAACTTCCATAACTTAACCTTAAATCGCTGCTATGCGCGCCATTTTTATTTTTTATTTACCAAAAAGCCATTATACCCATGAAATCCGCAAGGTCAACGGATTTTGAAAAACGTTATAGTTCTCTTTTTCCGTCGGTTTTCACGCTTAGCTCAACACATGAAAGATGTAGATTTTCATTTTCTAGTTAAGTGGCTTTTTGAATCACAGAAAGAAAAGTTTTTATGAAGAAGTTATGGTTAAAATATCACAACAATTTTGTCATACTTACATTAACATGAATTTTCATTCGTACTTTGTTTATTCGCTTGATTTTTTCACGGTCCATCATTTATCAACTCCTGACTCGTAATTCACCATTTCATAAGTATTACTTCATCTTGAACCTACAATGAACTTATTGCCTCAATTCTTTTCGCCATGATCATCATTTGATATCTTATGCTGTTGTTGTAATATAAATCAATTCTTTAAGATTTATTTAAAGAAGATTTATGTTAAATGCTTTTATCTTAACATTATTTCATCTGCAATTCTAACTAAAATGTTAAACTTTTTAAACAAATAATAGACTTTAAAATACAAAAGATGTGTCGATTTCAAAACATGTAAGTATTGAAAAAGGGTTAACGGCCATGTGGTATAATTTTTGTATCTAAAAGTGTTCAAAACCCCCGGTGCAACGCGATGGGCAAAACAACCTCATTATTATTAATTTACAATCACTGATGTAACTTGTAACTCTAAATATTTATTTAAACTTTTTCCACTAGGCATCATGTTTTTGTTATCTTACTAGTGCAATTTATGCATGACAGTCACCTTCCAGAAAAAAATACTTAGGTGTATTTATTAGTTGGAAAAAAATTCTCTTATTTTTCAATATTTGTTTTTGTAAAAATTTAATAGAGAAACTTATTTTTACAAAACATTTGAGAATATAAAATGTGTTTAATTGCCGTTTGTATTTTCTATTTTGAAGAAAGTGAGTAAGGGTTTTGGTTATAAAAGAAAACAAGTAAACAATTAGGTTGCGTTTAGTTGAGAGAAAACACCCTCGTTTTCCACAAAATGTTTTGTGGAAAACAAGGAAAACAGAGATCGCGTTCAAATCAACGTTTTCCAACAAAATGTTTTGTAAAACACAAATCCCATATTTCCTAACTTAACAAGAAAAATTACAAAACAAATTTTAGTTGTTTTCCTTTGTAACCCTCAACCTTCCTCCCTTTCTTCAAAACAGAAAATAGATACATCAACTAAACGCGTTTTCTATATTTTCAAATGTTTTGTGAAGATTAATTCTCTTTCCAAATTTTTACAAAACTAGAGATAGAAAATAAGAGAATTTGTTCTCCAACTAAACGCACCCTTAAAATTTGTTTTGTAATTTTGTTTGTTAAGTTAAGAAATAGTGAATTTTTGTTTTGTGGAGAACTTTTTTTAAAACAAATCGATTTGAACACGATTTTTGTTTATTTCGTACTACTGTCTGTAAGAAAAGAGAATTCATATCTACGTCCCATCTTTTGATGCTATGTAATTTCATGAGCAACTTAAAAAAACTTTTTGGAGGTAAAATTTTTAAAGAAAAGGTCCAAACGGTAACTTTATTTAGAAAAAGGCTAGATTTTACTTGATTTCTTCACCATGAAATAAAAGCCTGATTCATTGTCATCACACTAGTTGACATATAAATAATGGATTATATCCAAGACCTGGTAATATGTATTTGGGAATGTGATAGTACGCAAACCTCTCGGTTCAAGCTTGTGTATGATCGCACGCCAAGTGTTCGATGAAATGTTCAAGAGAATAGACTATTTCACATTTGAGATTAATGATTATTGTTGGGCTGTGCATTGTGAAGCTTGATACTCAGAAACTTTTGCGCCGAAATGACCATGTTGTGACTATATGATTGTTTCGTGCATCACATGCTCTATTTCCAAAGAAACCTTTTTTTCTCTCTACAGAACTAAGGTTTGGTGTAAGATTCAAATTATTAAGATAAATTAGGTTCTGTGGTATAATGCCGTAGCTACAGAACTAATGTTTGTATAATTGTATGTATGTCCATTTCAATATATCTGTTTCCGCTTATTGGTGATTGCTTCTTTGATGCCGTAGCTACAGTATGTTCTGCCTGTTGCTGCTATTTTAATGCTTTGGGTGTTTCACATGAGTGTTACCTTAGCCACTTGAGTTGTATTTTGTGTTGTAAATGCACACTAATGAGCTTTAGAATGACCGAATGATTATCACTATATGAACTATACAAGAAAAATAATGAGACAATCAACTAATTTTGAGTAAGTTATTTTTGGTCAGCTACTCAACATTATAGTTATATAATAATGATTAGTTAATTGATGTACATCTAACTAACGCATTATGCTAACTCATTAGTATCAATATAATAATAGCAGACTTTGACCAAAAACTTCTGTTTATACACCAAGGCTACTGATCACTTTGTAAACTTAGAAATGGAAGAACCTGAAGCATCATTTAAGGGTATCAAGATTAAGTTTTTACCGCTTTTAAATTTGTTAACAGATGATGTTAGCAACTTTCACCAGACCCCGAGACTCTTGCATGGGTTTTCTGAATCAATATATCTTGGTTTCTTGCTTCTTGTATTGGTCACTTGGCTTAACCGAAATTTCAGGAGCAATAGTAATGGAGTTCCTAAACAAATAGTTAGATCGAACAGTGGTGCCTTGCGTTACAAACAGACACTGTTTCTCGTGCTTCTTAATATTTTTATCTGTTTCTTGAACTTGCTTGATTGGTATAGAAATGGTAGGACTAATGGAAACATTATTACCGTTTGGGATACGCTTCTTGGAACATTTGTTTGGTTATTTGTTGCCGTGTATGTGCACACTCATGTTTCTAACTCTAGAGAATATAGGTATCCCTATATCTTAAGGGTTTGGTGGGTTTTATTTTTTTCGGTGTCTTGTTTTTGCCTTGTGTTAGACTATGCTTACTACAAGCACGATGGATATGTAACAGTTCAAGTCTTGGTCTTTGATGCTTCATCTACTTTTGTTAATTTATTTTCTGTTATGTGGGGTTTTCGGGTAAGAGCGAAGGTGAAACTATAAACCATTCGCTTCAAAAATCCCTCTTGAATGGCGAGTTCGAAACAGTAGACACAATCTTAACCCCTGCAAGAACCACAAGTATATGTAGTCTTTTAACTTTCTCCTGGATTCATCCTTTGATTTCGAAAGGATATACGAAGTCATTAGATCTTGAAGATGTTCCAGAACTTGACAGTGTTGATGATGCTAGAGCATCCTTGTCGGTTTTAAGAAATAAACTCGAGTCATATAAGAAAGGAAATAGCCGAATCACAACATTATGTCTTGCCAAGGCTGTGATTTGGACAACATGGAAAGACATAATAATCACAGGACTTCTTGCTATCATTTGCACATTGGCTTCATTTGTTGGGCCATTCCTCATAGATGCATTTGTTGAATATCTAAATGGAGAGAGAGACTTAATTGACGGATATTTTCTAGTTTCTGCTTTCTTTGTCGCCAAGATTATGGAGTGTTCGGCACAACGACATCAAGATTTCAAGCAACAACAAGCCGAAATGAGGGCCAGGAGTGCTTTGGTTGCTATGATATACCACAAAGGTTTGACCCTTTCATCTCTCTCTAAGCAGAAGCAGTCCAATGGGGAGATTATCAATTTGGTGGCGGTTGATGCTGAAAGAATCGGTGAATTTAGCCGGTACATGCACAACCCTTGGCTAGTGGTTATGCAGGTTGGTTTGGCACTAGCAATTTTGTATAAAAATCTTGGCGTTGCTTCACTTGCTGCTTTTGTATCTACCTTAATTGTGGTTTCGACCAATACACCACTAGGGCGATTTCAGAAGAAGTTTCAAGAGGAGTTAATGAAATATAAAGATAAAAGGATGAAAACGACTTCAGAAATTTTGAAGAACATGAGAATTCTCAAGCTTCATGGCTGGGAGATGAAATTCTTGTCTAGAATTCATGATATCAGGAAAGCTGAGGCACGCTGTTTGTACAGAAATGTTTTTAATATGGCAATGACCACTTTTGCATTCTGGGTTGCACCCACATTTGTGGCTGTAGCCACTTTTGGGACATGTATTATTGCTGGCATACCGCTTGACTCAGGGAAAGTATTGTCTGCGCTTGCAACATTCAAGATTCTGCAAGAATCCGCGTATAATCTTCCAGGGACAATATCTATGATAGCACAGACTAAAGTCTCTTTTGATCATATTGCATCATTGCTTCGTCTTGATGACTTTGATTCTGATGTGGTAGAAATGATCCCCCAAGGTAATTCTGACACTGCAGTTGAGATAACTGACGGAAACTTCTCCTATGATGTGACATCTTGTAGGCCAACACTGAGTGATATAAATTTTAAAGTTGTTCATGGCATGAGGGTGGCTGTGTGTGGCACTGTTGGCTCAGGAAAGTCGAGCCTACTGTCTTGTATTCTAGGAGAAGTGCCTAAATTATCAGGACACGTCAAACTTAGTGGCACCAAGGCTTATGTTGGCCAATCACCATGGATACAGTGTGGAAAGATAGAAGATAATATCTTGTTTGGTAAAGAAATGGACAGAGAAAGGTACCAGAAGGTTCTTGAAGCATGTGATTTGAAAAAAGACCTTGAAGTTCTTTCATTTGGTGATAAAACGATTATAGGTGAAAGGGGAATCAATTTGAGTGGGGGCCAGAAACAGAGAATTCAGATAGCACGCGCTCTGTATCAGGATGCTGATATATATTTGTTCGACGATCCATTCAGCGCTGTTGATGCTCACACAGGAAGCCATCTCTTTAAAGTGAGTTGGTCTCGATCAAAAAATTTATGGTTAATATAGTTTAATACTAGCAATTGCTGACTTGTGCTCTTTGTTTTAACTAAAATGGTTAAAAATCCACAGGAATGCTTGCTAAACTTCCTGGAAACGAAAACAGTGATTTATGTCACACATCAGGTGGAGTTTTTACCTGTTGCAGATCTCATCTTGGTAAGCTTTAGAAGAATTATTTCTTTACTTGCTTTGCATATATTCACACACGTACCGATCTAAATACTAATCATCCCATCAGGTCTTAAAGGATGGAAAAATTACTCAAGCTGGAAAATACAACAATATTCTCAAATCAGGAAGCAACTTTATAGAACTCGTTGGTGCACACAAAAAAGCTTTATTGGAAATAGATTACGTAGGGAAGACTTTAGCGTCCAATATAATGGATGTGAATGAGAACCAAGAAAGCCAGGGCACTTTCCAAAAAGTTACCCAAAGTGAGATTTACCCTAAGGGGAAGAAAAGACAACTTGTAGAAGAAGAAGAAAGAGAAAAAGGTAAAGTTGGCTTGTCAGCCTATTGGAAATACATTGCAATTGCTTACGGAGGAGCACTTATTCCATTTCCGTTGATATTGTTAGCACAAATTATGTTTGAGCTACTTCAAATATCGGGCAATCACTGGATGAGTTCGGCATCTCCTATGTCAGAAAGTAACAAAACTCGCCTAGGTTCTGAGGTCATTATTGTTTACGTAGCTTTTGGAATTGGATGTGCTTTTTGCGTTCTAGCTAGAGCGATGCTCGTTATGAAAGCTGGGTATGAGGCAGCCAATAAGCTATTCTACAAAATGCATTTTTCTATTTTCCGTGCCCCGATGTCTTTCTTTGACTCCAATCCATCTGGACGAGTTCTAAACAGAGTGAGTAAATACTTAATTTTCTTGCAATTTTCTTGATTGATGGTAAGTTATGCAATAGATAAAGTGTGATTGGTTTCAAGTTTGTAAGAACAAACTTATATTTAAAGATTTACTATAACTTCTTTTACAGGCATCTACAGACCAAAGTACAGTTGACGTGAAGATAGCAGATACAATGATCCTGTTCGTCGCTGTGGTGATACAGCTTTTAGGCGCTATTATAGTTATGTCACTAGGTGCTTGGCCGGTGTTCATTCTTTTCTTTCCCTTGATTGTAATTTGCATCCGTTTACAGGTAACCATGTGAATTCTTACCAAGTTTATATGTTCCAATGACAATTGTCTCATAAGTTCAAACTAGGTTGTTCCACTAACACAATAGCTATTTTACATGATTTATTATATTTTTAGCAATATTTTCTACCTTCAGCACGAGAACTGATACGACTTGCTGGAGTATGCAAAGCCCCGGTTATACAACACTTTTCTGAAACAATGTCTGGATCAACAACAATTAGAAGCTTTGATCAGAAAGACCGATTTGAAGATATGTGTTTGAAGCTTCTTGACAATTATTCCAGGCCAAAGTTACATGCGGCTGGTGCGAATGACTGGCTAAGCTTGCGCTTGGATATGATGTCTTCTATAGTCTTTGCCTTCACTCTGATTTTTTTAGTCTCCATTCCTCATGGAACTATCGATCCAAGTAAGTAACTTCAATGATAATTTGATTACTTTTTTATGGCACAACCGACTCATCTCTGTCACTTTCAACTGTAGTTACCGCGGGCTTAGCAGTGACATATGGACTATATTTGAACAAATTACAAGTTTGGGTTATACAAAAACTCTGCAACGTGGAAATAAGATTTATATCTGTTGAAAGAATATTTCAATATTGTTCTATACCCAGTGAACCTCCTCTTGTTATAGACTCAAATAGACCTGATCACCTCTGGCCATCAGATGGAAAAGTTGATATCCTCCAACTACAGGTAGTTACGGAGTATTATTTTTTTATGTTTCTTGCAAGTGCAATCAAACAAAATTAAAATTTGAAATGTGTGAGCAGGTTAGATACGCCCAACACATGCCACTTGTGTTAAGAGGTCTTACATGCACATTTCATGGAGGTACAAAGACTGGAATAGTAGGGAGAACCGGAAGTGGTAAATCTACTCTTATACAAACACTCTTCCGTATAGTAGAACCTGCTGGCGGTAAAATTCTGGTAGATGGAATCAACATATCATCAATCGGAATCCATGATTTACGGTCTAAATTAAGCATAATACCTCAGGATCCAACCATGTTCAATGGGACTGTTCGTAGCAACATGGACCCACTTGAAGAATACACAGATAACCAGATTTGGGAGGTGCATTCAATAATGTTGAAAACTTTTTATGTTGGCATACACTATTCAATATGAACTTATTATATATTTCTATATTTTATTATTTCAGGCCCTTGATAAATGCCAGATCGGAGATGATGTTAGAAAGAAGGAAGGCCAGCTTAATTCAAAAGGTTCTGGATCCTCTACCACATAAGTTATATTTTCAATTTTGTATGGGAGCTGCTATCGAGAAAAAACCATATAGGGGATTATGTAAGGGAGCTGCTATCGGAAAATTTTTGAGGCTCACATTCGAAGGTTGCAAAGTGAGATTTTGTCTCACTTTGCCGTCCATTCGATTTTGGTTATCATCATCGCCTCAGAAAATTTTAAGGCTAAAAAATCGTCATCGCCTCGGAAAAATTTAAGGCTCAAATTCGAAGGTTGCAAAGTGAGATTTGATCTCACTTTACCGTCCATTCGGAAAAATTTTAGATCTTATAAAGTTTTAGATCTAACAAGTTTTAGATCTTATAAAGTTTTAGATCTTATAAAGTCTAATAATCAACGAAAACCAAACTTGTTTTTAAACCATCCTCATCTTTTTTTTAACCAGCAACATATCATCTTTTTTTCAAGAGCTATAAAATATTCAAGATCTAAAACTTGTTAGATTTAAAAACTTAAGCAACGAAAACCAAACAACTTTTTAAACCAAAACATATACCACCACAGAAATATTTTAGATCTAACAAGTTTTTAGATCTTACAAGTTTTTAGATATAACAAGTTTTTGATCTTATAAATTCTAATAATCAACGAAAACCAAACTTGTTTTTAAACCAACCTCATCTTTTTTTTTAACCAGCAACAACACATCATCTTTTTTTCAAGAGCTTAAAAATATTCAAGATCTAAAAACTTAAGCAACAAAACCCAAACAGGTTTTTAAACCAAAACAGATACCACCACATAAATATTTTAGATCTAACAAGTTTTTAGATTTAACAAGTTTTTAGATATAACAAGTTTTAGATCTTATAAAGTCTAATAATCAACGAAAACCAAACATGTTTTTAAACCAACCTCATATTTTTTTCAAGATCTAAAAACTTGTTAGATCTAAAAACTTAAACAACGAAACAGATACCACCAAAACAGATACCACCACAAAAGATACCACCACAACATCACCACATCTCTCTAAAATTTTTAGATGCAACAAACGATCTAACAAGTTTTATACTTGTTAGATCTAAAAATTTTAGATCTAAAATGTTGTCACAATTCTCAATTTCTGGTCATTTTGCAAACTTTAAAAAATTTTACTATTTATTTCGGGAATTTACTATTCATCGGTTTTGAAGTCGAGTTGACGTTTTGAGAGGTTATTTCAAAATTTTACTATTCACAAAACACTATTCATTCCGGAGAAAAATTTATATTCACGATTATTATTTATCATTTTTCGTAAACTAGGTTTCACAGTATCAAATTCAGCGTAACCGTAAGGGCTAGGCTGCGTATTCATGGAACATCATTAAGAACATTTCATATAGACTAGAGTTAGTCTACATATCATCAGTAACATCATCTTCACATTAATTCATGCATGGGTTTGCATATTTCATTAACGTCTATTTATTTATTAAATAAACGCTATCGCACGATAAGCGATTTTGAATAATTGATCCGACACTTTCGACAATTGTCCGGATATATTTTTATACTCATTTTAAGACTATAAAAATTATATTATTAGTTTACCGATGTTTTGAATTTATTTTGTATATAAATTGTTATATAAATAATTACGGCGGTTTTAAGTAAATTCTATTCGATAAATATTTATTCACTCAATTCTTGTAGGAAATGTATTTTTATAATTTTTACGACCTCGATGTATTTTATTTGGTTCCGTTAAATCGATTTCTAGCTAACGCTACACTTAATAATTAATTTTATGTACCAAATACACATTATACTTGACTTTAAATACAATTAACTAACAAAAATGCACCACCTATCTCCTCATTTTGATCTTTCCAACCAAACAACCCCATGTCATCCATTTATAAAAAATATCTTGATCATGTGTACACATACTCATTCTTTGGTTAGATATTTGTATTATACAAATCATTTACTAAACTTCAACACATATTTTACACATACTAAAAGGTGAAACAAAACTAGAAACCCTCTCCTCCTTTATGTATGATCGGCCAACAACAATCCAAGACAAGATCATTTTTTTTTTCAAGATCAAGATCATCTAAGTACACTTGTGTGTTACTAAAGGGTTTTAGTTAATAATCTCAAGGTTTCACTAAGGTTTCTTTCATTTTTTTTCACTAAATCATCCAAGTAAGCTTACATATTATCTTTCATAACTTTCATACTCATATTCTTGATCTATTTTAACATTTTAGAACAAAAACATGCAAGTATTCTATGATTCATACCACTTTTTACTTGTTTTTATTACATTTATTAGTTTAAACTATCCTATAATTATTCCCATGAAACCTATCATTGTTGATGATGTTTAGGAACCCATGACACCCTAAGAAGGTGTATGGTAGGTTTAGAATAGTTTTGGTGTTGATTGGAAGGGTTTAGAACAAGTATTACACTAGAAAAATCATTTTCGACAACTTATAATTAAGGGCTGTTCATTTTTGTAAAATCTGGAAATTTCGACAGATCATGGATTATTTTGGTTTATATTTTCAGAAAATAGACTTAAAACGAAACCGTGGTCACTTGAACGGGTTAAAACGGATTTATAACGAAGAAGTTACGCTATTTTCAAGTTTTGCGACGAAAACTAATTTTCTGAAATAATACTTGCTGTCAAGGGTTATTTAAGGGGCAAAAATGAGTTTTAAACATTATCTAAATTAGTCGATTTATCAAAAATTTATTAGTATACATTAACACGAAACTAAGGATATATAAAACGTAGAAAACGGACTTATAACGACTAAGTTATACGCATTTTAAATATGACTATTGTGACTATTTTACACAAGTATTAACATTTATATATTTTCTACTAGACCAAAATGGTTATCGCAAGTGACCATGTTTGGAGCCATTTTTCTTATCGATAGAGTACTTTTGAGAAAATAATTTCTTTAAGTAAAAGTGAGTTCATCTGGCCTATTTTCCAAAATGTTCAACCGTTCATCAAACGAAGTTGTAACGAGTAATATACGATCTCTCAAACTTTTCCGAAAACTACTCATAAACTATAATTTCTTGATTTATCTCTTAACAACTATTGTAGGACGTTGTTTCAACGTAAGTACTTGTAAAGTATTTTATAACTTGACAAGACGTTATAAACTTATTTCTCGACGATAAACTTTATTTTCAAATGTACAAGTGGTATGGATATCATATGAGTTTACATGCACGACATTGTTTCATGGCTTACATTAGAACATATAATTCATATTAGGTTGCAGATAGAGATCACACCTCATTTATGTGTATCTACTTTTGTCATCATAATCATTGCATCAGGTGAGTTCGTAGCCCACTTTTACTCGTTTAATTATTTTATAAACTCTTTGGGGGAGATACATGCTCAACTATTTGCTTTTAATTTACACTTATATGAACTTAAATAACTGTTGTTTCACTCTTTATGCTCGTAAGTAGATTATGCCCGAACTAAATTGATTACTATGCTATGAACACTATTATTTGAACCACTTTCCTTGATTTTGAGCCCTTCGACATATATATTTGAACTCTTTTAACATGATTTAAAACATTTTGACATATAATTAATCTCTTTTAACTTGATTTAAAACATTTGGACATATACTTAATCTCTTTTAACTTGATTTAAAACATTTTGACATATACTTAATCTCTTTTAACTTGATTTAAAACATTTTGACATATAATTAATCTCTTTTAACTTAATATTGAACCCTTTGACTATTTTGAACTTGTTTGACTTTATATTGAACCCTTTGACTATTTTGAACTTGTTGACTTTATATTGAACCCTTTGACTATTTTGAACTTGTTTGACATAATATTGAACCCTTTGACTATTTTGAACTTGTTTGACATAATATTGAACCCTTTGACTATTTTGAACCTTTTGATATGTTTTGAGCTCTTTGACTGTTATGAACTTTTGAATGGAACACTTGAACTTAATTATGAACTTATGACTTGTTTGAACTTATTGAACCGTACGTGCTATGACCTAAAAGTCTCCCTATGTGAACGGAGCAATACAAAGTCTCGCCTTATTGGTGGAGCGTGCAAAGTCTCCCTATGTGAACGGAGCAATACAAAGTCTCGCCTTATTGGTGGAGCGTTCTCAATAATTCTCGCCTAGGTGGTCGAGTGACAAAGGAGTCTCCCTTGTCGGAGCAGTGCAAAGTCTCCCATGTTCGGAGCATCCCTGAATTATTATATACGTGGTGCTGTACTATGAACTATTATGACAACGTATACTTGACTACTAGACGTACATATTTTGGCAGTGGGTTGTGAACACACAGGTTGCAAGTTTTGTATGGGCGAAACTTGGAACTGAGTGGATTTACAATGCCTTTGCTTTGTGGACTATTCTCAATGACCAAAAACTTTGCCTTTGCTGCATGAGCGTTCTTTAAAAGCTTTACATGTTAGACAAACTCTATGAACTCACTCAACCATTGTGTTGACACTTTTTAGCATGTTTTATCTCAGGTATCTAAGGCATTCACTTCATGGCATGCATGCGGACTTATCATAGAGTCGCGGTGTCGACGCGTCTCACATATTTTTATGCACTTAACTATCGTTTGATTGTAACAAACTCATTTTAGTACATTGGAAATCTTTTGGGACCTATGTTTTGTAAACTCTGATTATTTTACTTAATCAAACGATATTTTCAAAACGACACTTTAGGTCGTTCGATATAATTGTAACTTTAATGCTATGACAGTCATCCCCGGGTATTTCATTCCATTTGCAAAATAGGTAATTTGGGGGTGTGACAAATGTTTAGATCTAAAATCTTTAGAGAGAGAGAGAGAGAGAAACAGGTGAGAGAGAGTGATAATAAGTTTTGCCAGAAGTGAGAGAGAAGAGTGAGTACTAGTAACAAAACCACAAAGCAAAACCATATGCACACGAAAACGCGCACACATCACACACCACAAAACCAAACACGTAAATACTTGCGAAACCACACACACTATATAACTTTTTTTTTTTAAATAAAAGTATTATAAATAAACCTAATATAAATAAAATTTTGTATTAGGTTTTTAAAATAAAAGTATTATAAATAAAATTTTGTATTAGTTTTTTAAAATAAAAGTTGTAATAGTTTTTTAAAAGTATTATAACTAGTTTTTCAAAAGTTGTATTAAAAGTTTTATAACAAGTTTTATTAAAAGTTATATTTTTTAAGTTTTATAAAAGTTTTACAAAAGTTGTGGAAAACTAGAAGGGGGGGTTGAATAGTTTTACCAATTTAAAACTTTCTTTTAAATATTTAGATCGACTTATGTCAATCTATTTGGTTGTTTATGTTAGGAATTAGAAATTCCATATGTGAAGAGTCGGTCACCCCAAATATTATCTAGCATAAGTTAGCTCGTAGACATATCGTTTGTTACGTTATTTAGTAGTTAGTTTGTAGCGTAGAATAGTTTAGTGTTTCACCGTGGAGGAAGGACGGGTCTTTACCCACTGTATCCCTGATCCACAAGCCGTCAGGAGGTCGTTTAGTTTGTAACCTATAAATACCCTCTACCTCCCAAGGTAGAGGGTTGGATGTTCATTTTGGAATCTAACCTTCCATGAGTTTCTCTTTCTAGAATATCCCACTTTCTCTCTCTAAAACCATTTAATCATACGCTTTATTTGTGATTGATTGTGTGTTTGTGAAATCCAATATGTTACAAATGGTATCAAGAGCCATGGTTTGATCATCTCTCTTACATATCCTTGGATTTCTAGTGGTTTTAGATGGTTTTTGAGTTTGAAAAAGTTTAGTGGTTTTTGCATCATTTGGATCATTTCTAGTGTTAAAGTTTGAATTTTGGGTGTACTTTTGTGTTAAGAATCATTGTAAGTGCTTGGGTTTTGATTTGGAAAGCTTGGATCACTGTGGTTGAGCTTGTTTTGGATTGAAAAGTGTGTTTTTGAAGTTTTTCTTGCTAGCGACTTGGCCCTCGTAGTGTTTTTCATCGTTGCGACTAGCTTCAGTAAAAGTTGCAAAGTGAGATTTTGTCTCACTTTGCCGTCCATTCGGTTTTGGTTATCATCATCGCCTCAGAAAATTTTAAGGCTAAAAAATCGTCATCGCCTTGGAAAAATTTAAGGCTCAAATTCGAAGGTTGCAAAGTGAGATTTGATCTCACTTTACCGTCCATTCGGAAAAATTTTAGATCTTATAAAGTTTTAGATCTAACAAGTTTTAGATCTTATAAAGTTTTAGATCTTATAAAGTCTAATAATCAACGAAAACCAAACTTGTTTTTAAACCATCCTCATCTTTTTTTTAACCAGCAACATATCATCTTTTTTTCAAGAGCTATAAAATATTCAAGATCTAAAACTTGTTAGATTTAAAAACTTAAGCAACGAAAACCAAACAACTTTTTAAACCAAAACATATACCACCACAGAAATATTTTAGATCTAACAAGTTTTTAGATCTTACAAGTTTTTAGATATAACAAGTTTTTGATCTTATAAATTCTAATAATCAACGAAAACCAAACTTGTTTTTAAACCAACCTCATCTTTTTTTTTAACCAGCAACAACACATCATCTTTTTTTCAAGAGCTTAAAAATATTCAAGATCTAAAAACTTAAGCAACAAAACCCAAACAGGTTTTTAAACCAAAACAGATACCACCACATAAATATTTTAGATCTAACAAGTTTTTAGATTTAACAAGTTTTTAGATATAACAAGTTTTAGATCTTATAAAGTCTAATAATCAACGAAAACCAAACATGTTTTTAAACCAACCTCATATTTTTTTCAAGATCTAAAAACTTGTTAGATCTAAAAACTTAAACAACGAAACAGATACCACCAAAACAGATACCACCACAACAGATACCACCACAACATCACCACATCTCTCTAAAATTTTTAGATGCAACAAACGATCTAACAAGTTTTATACTTGTTAGATCTAAAAATTTTAGATCTAAAATGTTGTCACAATTCTCAATTTCTGGTCATTTTGCAAACTTTAAAAAATTTTACTATTTATTTCGGGAATTTACTATTCATCGGTTTTGAAGTCGAGTTGACGTTTTGAGAGGTTATTTCAAAATTTTACTATTCACAAAACACTATTCATTCCCGGAGAAAAATTTATATTCACGATTATTATTTATCATTTTTCGTAAACTAGGTTTACGAGTATCAAATTCGCGTAACCGTAAGGGCTAGGCTGCGTATTCATGGAACATCATTAAGAACATTTCATATAGACTAGAGTTAGTCTACATATCATCAGTAACATCATCTTCACATTAATTCATGCATGGGTTTGCATATTTCATTAACGTCTATTTATTTATTAAATAAACGCTATCGCACGATAACTGATTTTGAATAATTGATCCGACACTTTCGACAATTGTCCAGATATATTTTTATACTCATTTTAAGACTATAAAAATTATATTATTAGTTTACCCGATGTTTTGAATTTATTTTGGTATATAAATTGTTATATAAATAATTACGACGGTTTTCGTAAATTCTATTCGATAAATATTTATTCACTCAATTCTTGTAGGAAATGTATTTTTATAATTTTTACGACCTCGATGTATTTTATTTGGTTCCGTTAAATCGATTTCTAGCTAACGCTACACTTAATAATTAATTTTATGTACCAAATACACATTATACTTGACTTTAAATACAATTAACTAACAAAAATGCACCACCTATCTCCTCATTTTGATCTTTCCAACCAAACAACCCCATGTCATCCATTTATAAAAAATATCTTGATCATGTGTACACATACTCATTCTTTGGTTAGATATTTGTATTATACAAATCATTTACTAAACTTCAACACATATTTTACACATACTAAAAGGTGAAACAAAACTAGAAACCCTCTCCTCCTTTATGTATGATCGGCCAACAACAATCCAAGACAAGATCATTTTTTTTCAAGATCAAGATCATCTAAGTACACTTGTGTGTTACTAAAGGGTTTTAGTTAATAATCTCAAGGTTTCACTAAGGTTTCTTTCATTTTTTTTCACTAAATCATCCAAGTAAGCTTACATATTATCTTTCATAACTTTCATACTCATATTCTTGATCTATTTTAACATTTTAGAACAAAAACATGCAAGTATTCTATGATTCATACCACTTTTTACTTGTTTTTATTACCTGTTATTAGTTTAAACTTTCCTATAATTATTCCCATGAGACCTATCATTGTTGATGAAGTTTAGGAACCCATGACACCCTAAGAAGGTGTATGGTAGGTTTAGAATAGTTTTGGTGTTGATTGGAAGGGTTTAGAACAAGTATTACACTAGAAAAATCATTTTCGACAACTTATAATTAAGGGCTGTTCATTTTTGTAAAATCTGGAAATTTCGACAGATCATGGATTATTTTGGTTTATATTTTCAGAAAATAGACTTAAAACGAAACCGTGGTCACTTGAACGGGTTAAAACGGATTTATAACGAAGAAGTTACGCTATTTTCAAGTTTTGCGACGAAAACTAATTTTCTGAAATTATGTAAGCTGTTAAGGGTTATTTAAGGGGCAAAAATGAGTTTTAAACATTATCTAAATTAGTCGATTTATCAAAAATTTATTAGTATACATTAACACGAAACTAAGGATATATAAAACGTAGAAAACGGACTTATAACGACTAAGTTATACGCATTTTAAATATGACTATTGTGACTATTTTACACAAGTATTAACATTTATATATTTTCTACTAGACCAAAATGGTTATCGCAAGTGACCATGTTTGGAGCCATTTTTCTTATCGATAGAGTACTTTTGAGAAAATAATTTCTTTAAGTAAAAGTGAGTTCATCTGGCCTATTTTCCAAAATGTTCAACCGTTCGTCAAACGAAGTTGTAACGAGTAATATACGATCTCTCAAACTTTTCCGAAAACTACGCATAAACTATAATTTCTTGATTTATCTCTTAACAACTATTGTAGGACGTTGTTTCAACGTAAGTACTTGTAAAGTATTTTATAACTTGACAAGACGTTATAAACTTATTTCTCGACGATAAACTTTATTTTCAAATGTACAAGTGGTATGGATATCATATGAGTTTACATGCACGACATTGTTTCATGGCTTACATTAGAACATATAATTCATATTAGGTTGCAGATAGAGATCACACCTCATTTATGTGTATCTACTTTTGTCATCATAATCATTGCATCAGGTGAGTTCGTAGCCCCACTTTTACTCATTTAATTATTTTATAAACTCTTTGGGGGAGATACATGCTCAACTATTTGCTTTTAATTTACACTTATATGAACTTAAATAACTGTTGTTTCACTCTTTATGCTCGTAAGTAGATTATGCCCGAACTAAATTGATTACTATGCTATGAACACTATTATTTGAACCACTTTCCTTGATTTTGAGCCCTTCGACATATATATTTGAACTCTTTTAACATGATTTAAAACATTTTGACATATAATTAATCTCTTTTAACTTGATTTAAAACATTTGGACATATACTTAATCTCTTTTAACTTGATTTAAAACATTTTGACATATACTTAATCTCTTTTAACTTGATTTAAAACATTTTGACATATAATTAATCTCTTTTAACTTAATATTGAACCCTTTGACTATTTTGAACTTGTTTGACTTTATATTGAACCCTTTGACTATTTTGAACTTGTTGACTTTATATTGAACCCTTTGACTATTTTGAACTTGTTTGACATAATATTGAACCCTTTGACTATTTTGAACTTGTTTGACATAATATTGAACCCTTTGACTATTTTGAACCTTTTGATATGTTTTGAGCTCTTTGACTGTTTCGAACTTTTGAATGGAACACTTGAACTTAATTATGAACTTATGACTTGTTTGAACTTATTGAACCGTACGTGCTATGACCTAAAAGTCTCCCTATGTGAACGGAGCAATACAAAGTCTCGCCTTATTGGTGGAGCGTGCAAAGTCTCCCTATGTGAACGGAGCAATACAAAGTCTCGCCTTATTGGTGGAGCGTTCTCAATAATTCTCGCCTAGGTGGTCGAGTGACAAAGGAGTCTCCCTTGTCGGAGCAGTGCAAAGTCTCCCATGTTCGGAGCATCCCTGAATTATTATATACGTGGTGCTGTACTATGAACTATTATGACAACGTATACTTGACTACTAGACGTACATATTTTGGCAGTGGGTTGTGAACACACAGGTTGCAAGTTTTGTATGGGCGAAACTTGGAACTGAGTGGATTTACAATGCCTTTTCTTTGTGGACTATTCTCAATGACCAAAAACTTTGCCTTTGCTGCATGAGCGTTCTTTAAAAGCTTTACATGTTAGACAAACTCTATGAACTCACTCAACCATTGTGTTGACACTTTTTAGCATGTTTTATCTCAGGTATCTAAGGCATTCACTTCATGGCATGCATGCGGACTTATCATAGAGTCGCGGTGTCGACGCGTCTCACATATATTTTATGCACTTAACTATCGTTTGATTGTAACAAACTCATTTTAGTACATTGGAAATCTTTTGGGACCTATGTTTTGTAAACTCTGATTATTTTACTTAATCAAACGATATTTTCAAACGACACTTTAGGTCGTTCGATATAATTGTAACTTTGATGCTATGACAGTCATCCCCCAGGTATTTCATTCCATTTGCAAAATAGGTAATTTGGGGGTGTGACAAATGTTTAGATCTAAAATCTTTAGAGAGAGAGAGAGAGAGAAACAGGTGAGAGAGAGTGATAATAAGTTTTGCCAGAAGTGAGAGAGAAGAGTGAGTACTAGTAACAAAACCACAAAGCAAAACCATGTGCGCACACAGAAAACGCGTACACATCACACACCACAAAAACCAAACACGTAAATACTGCCGAAACCACACACACTATATAACTTTTTTTTTAAATAAAAGTATTATAAATAAACCTAATATAAATAAAATTTTGTATTAGTTTTTTAAAATAAAAGTATTATAAATAAAATTTTGTATTAGTTTTTTAAAATAAAAGTTGTATTAGTTTTTTAAAAGTATTATAACTAGTTTTTCAAAAGTTGTATTAAAAGTTTTATAACAAGTTTTATTAAAAGTTATATTTTTTAAGTTTTATAAAAGTTTTACAAAAGTTGTGGAAAACTAGAAGGGGGGGTTGAATAGTTTTACCAATTTAAAACTTTCTTTTAAATATTTAGATCGACTTATGTCAATCTATTTGGTTGTTTATGTTAGGAATTAGAAATTCCATATGTGAAGAGTCGGTCACCCCAAATATTATCTAGCATAAGTTAGCTCGTAGACATATCGTTTGTTACGTTATTTAGTAGTTAGTTTGTAGCGTAGAATAGTTTAGTGTTTCACCGTGGAGGAAGGACGGGTCTTTACCCACTGTATCCCTGATCCACAGGCCGTCAGGAGGTCGTTTAGTTTGTAACCTATAAATACCCTCTACCTCCCAAGGTAGAGGGTTGGATGTTCATTTTGGAATCTAACCTTCCATGAGTTTCTCTTTCTAGAATATTCCACTTTCTCTCTCTAAAACCATTTAATCATACGCTTTATTTGTGATTGATTGTGTGTTTGTGAAATCCAATATGTTACAAATGGTATCAAGAGCCATGGTTTGATCATCTCTCTTACATATCCTTGGATTTCTAGTGGTTTTAGATGGTTTTTGAGTTTGAAAAAGTTTAGTGGTTTTTGCATCATTTGGATCATTTCTAGTGTTAAATTTTGAATTTTGGGTGTACTTTTGTGTTAAGAATCATTGTAAGTGCTTGGGTTTTGATTTGGAAAGCTTGGATCACTGTGGTTGAGCTTGTTTTGGATTGAAAAGTGTGTTTTTGAAGTTTTTCTTGCTAGCGACTTGGCCCTCGTAGTGTTTTTCATCGTTGCGACTAGCTTCAGTAAAAGTTGCAAAGTGAGATTTTGTCTCACTTTGCCGTCCATTCGGTTTTGGTTATCATCATCGCCTCAGAAAATTTTAAGGCTAAAAAATCGTCATCGCCTTGGAAAAATTTAAGGCTCAAATTCGAAGGTTGCAAAGTGAGATTTGATCTCACTTTACCGTCCATTCGGAAAAATTTTAGATCTTATAAAGTTTTAGATCTAACAAGTTTTAGATCTTATAAAGTTTTAGATCTTATAAAGTCTAATAATCAACGAAAACCAAACTTGTTTTTAAACCATCCTCATCTTTTTTTTAACCAGCAACATATCATCTTTTTTTCAAGAGCTATAAAATATTCAAGATCTAAAACTTGTTAGATTTAAAAACTTAAGCAACGAAAACCAAACAACTTTTTAAACCAAAACATATACCACCACAGAAATATTTTAGATCTAACAAGTTTTTAGATCTTACAAGTTTTTAGATATAACAAGTTTTTGATCTTATAAATTCTAATAATCAACGAAAACCAAACTTGTTTTTAAACCAACCTCATCTTTTTTTTTAACCAGCAACAACACATCATCTTTTTTTCAAGAGCTTAAAAATATTCAAGATCTAAAAACTTAAGCAACAAAACCCAAACAGGTTTTTAAACCAAAACAGATACCACCACATAAATATTTTAGATCTAACAAGTTTTTAGATTTAACAAGTTTTTAGATATAACAAGTTTTAGATCTTATAAAGTCTAATAATCAACGAAAACCAAACATGTTTTTAAACCAACCTCATATTTTTTTCAAGATCTAAAAACTTGTTAGATCTAAAAACTTAAACAACGAAACAGATACCACCAAAACAGATACCACCACAACAGATACCACCACAACATCACCACATCTCTCTAAAATTTTTAGATGCAACAAACGATCTAACAAGTTTTATACTTGTTAGATCTAAAAATTTTAGATCTAAAATGTTGTCACAATTCTCAATTTCTGGTCATTTTGCAAACTTTAAAAAATTTTACTATTTATTTCGGGAATTTACTATTCATCGGTTTTGAAGTCGAGTTGACGTTTTGAGAGGTTATTTCAAAATTTTACTATTCACAAAACACTATTCATTCCCGGAGAAAAATTTATATTCACGATTATTATTTATCATTTTTCGTAAACTAGGTTTACGAGTATCAAATTCGCGTAACCGTAAGGGCTAGGCTGCGTATTCATGGAACATCATTAAGAACATTTCATATAGACTAGAGTTAGTCTACATATCATCAGTAACATCATCTTCACATTAATTCATGCATGGGTTTGCATATTTCATTAACGTCTATTTATTTATTAAATAAACGCTATCGCACGATCACTGATTTTGAATAATTGATCCGACACTTTCGACAATTGTCCAGATATATTTTTATACTCATTTTAAGACTATAAAATTATATTATTAGTTTACCCGATGTTTTGAATTTATTTTGGTATATGAATTGTTATATATATAATTCTGACGGTTTTCGTAAATTCTATTCGATAAATATTTATTCACTCAATTCTTGTAGGAAATGTATTTTTATAATTTTTACGACCTCGATGTATTTTATTTGGTTCCGTTAAATCGATTTCTAGCTAACGCTACACTTAATAATTAATTTTATGTACCAAATACACATTATACTTGACTTTAAATACAATTAACTAACAAAAATGCACCACCTATCTCCTCATTTTGATCTTTCCAACCAAACAACCCCATGTCATCCATTTATAAAAAATATCTTGATCATGTGTACACATACTCATTCTTTGGTTAGATATTTGTATTATACAAATCATTTACTAAACTTCAACACATATTTTACACATACTAAAAGGTGAAACAAAACTAGAAACCCTCTCCTCCTTTATGTATGATCGGCCAACAACAATCCAAGACAAGATCATTTTTTTTTTCAAGATCAAGATCATCTAAGTACACTTGTGTGTTACTAAAGGGTTTTAGTTAATAATCTCAAGGTTTCACTAAGGTTTCTTTCATTTTTTTTCACTAAATCATCCAAGTAAGCTTACATATTATCTTTCATAACTTTCATACTCATATTCTTGATCTATTTTAACATTTTAGAACAAAAACATGCAAGTATTCTATGATTCATACCACTTTTTACTTGTTTTTATTACCTGTTATTAGTTTAAACTTTACTATAATTATTCCCATGAGACCTATCATTGTTGATGAAGTTTAGGAACCCATGACACCCTAAGAAGGTGTATGGTAGGTTTAGAATAGTTTTGGTGTTGATTGGAAGGGTTTAGAACAAGTATTACACTAGAAAAATCATTTTCGACAACTTATAATTAAGGGCTGTTCATTTTTGTAAAATCTGGAAATTTCGACAGATCATGGATTATTTTGGTTTATATTTTCAGAAAATAGACTTAAAACGAAACCGTGGTCACTTGAACGGGTTAAAACGGATTTATAACGAAGAAGTTACGCTATTTTCAAGTTTTGCGACGAAAACTAATTTTCTGAAATTATGTAAGCTGTTAAGGGTTATTTAAGGGGCAAAAATGAGTTTTAAACATTATCTAAATTAGTCGATTTATCAAAAATTTATTAGTATACATTAACACGAAACTAAGGATATATAAAACGTAGAAAACGGACTTATAACGACTAAGTTATACGCATTTTAAATATGACTATTGTGACTATTTTACACAAGTATTAACATTTATATATTTTCTACTAGACCAAAATGGTTATCGCAAGTGACCATGTTTGGAGCCATTTTTCTTATCGATAGAGTACTTTTGAGAAAATAATTTCTTTAAGTAAAAGTGAGTTCATCTGGCCTATTTTCCAAAATGTTCAACCGTTCGTCAAACGAAGTTGTAACGAGTAATATACGATCTCTCAAACTTTTCCGAAAACTACTCATAAACTATAATTTCTTGATTTATCTCTTAACAACTATTGTAGGACGTTGTTTCAACGTAAGTACTTGTAAAGTATTTTATAACTTGACAAGACGTTATAAACTTATTTCTCGACGATAAACTTTATTTTCAAATGTACAAGTGGTATGGATATCATATGAGTTTACATGCACGACATTGTTTCATGGCTTACATTAGAACATATAATTCATATTAGGTTGCAGATAGAGATCACACCTCATTTATGTGTATCTACTTTTGTCATCATAATCATTGCATCAGGTGAGTTCGTAGCCCCACTTTTACTCGTTTAATTATTTTATAAACTCTTTGGGGGAGATACATGCTCAACTATTTGCTTTTAATTTACACTTATATGAACTTAAATAACTGTTGTTTCACTCTTTATGCTCGTAAGTAGATTATGCCCGAACTAAATTGATTACTATGCTATGAACACTATTATTTGAACCACTTTCCTTGATTTTGAGCCCTTCGACATATATATTTGAACTCTTTTAACATGATTTAAAACATTTTGACATATAATTAATCTCTTTTAACTTGATTTAAAACATTTGGACATATACTTAATCTCTTTTAACTTGATTTAAAACATTTTGACATATACTTAATCTCTTTTAACTTGATTTAAAACATTTTTACATATAATTAATCTCTTTTAACTTAATATTGAACCCTTTGACTATTTTGAACTTGTTTGACTTTATATTGAACCCTTTGACTATTTTGAACTTGTTGACTTTATATTGAACCCTTTGACTATTTTGAACTTGTTTGACATAATATTGAACCCTTTGACTATTTTGAACTTGTTTGACATAATATTGAACCCTTTGACTATTTTGAACCTTTTGATATGTTTTGAGCTCTTTGACTGTTATGAACTTTTGAATGGAACACTTGAACTTAATTATGAACTTATGACTTGTTTGAACTTATTGAACCGTACGTGCTATGACCTAAAAGTCTCCCTATGTGAACGGAGCAATACAAAGTCTCGCCTTATTGGTGGAGCGTGCAAAGTCTCCCTATGTGAACGGAGCAATACAAAGTCTCGCCTTATTGGTGGAGCGTTCTCAATAATTCTCGCATAGGTGGTCGAGTGACAAAGGAGTCTCCCTTGTCGGAGGCAAAGTCTCCCATGTTCGAGCATCCTGAATTATTATATACGGTTGTACTATGAACTATTATGACAACGTATACTTGACTACTAGACGTACATATTTTGGCAGTGGGTTGTGAACACACATGTTGCAAGTTTTGTATGGGCGAAACTTGGAACTGAGTGGATTTACAATGCCTTTGCTTTGTGGACTATTCTCAATGACCAAAAACTTTGCCTTTGCTGCATGAGCGTTCTTTAAAAGCTTTACATGTTAGACAAACTCTATGAACTCACTCAACCATTGTGTTGACACTTTTTAGCATGTTTTATCTCAGGTATCTAAGGCATTCACTTCATGGCATGCATGCGGACTTATCATAGAGTCGCGGTGTCGATGCGTCTCACATATATTTTATGCACTTAACTATCGTTTGATTGTAACAAACTCATTTTAGTACATTGGAAATCTTTTAGGACCTATGTTTTGTAAACTCTGATTATTTTACTTAATCAAACGATATTTTCAAAACGACACTTTAGGTCGTTCGATATAATTGTAACTTTGATGCTATGACAGTCATCCCCCAGGTATTTCATTCCGCTGCAAAATAGGTAATTTGGGGGTGTGACAAATGTTTAGATCTAAAATCTTTAGAGAGAGAGAGAGAGAGAGAAACAGGTGAGAGAGAGTGATAATAAGTTTTGCCAGAAGTGAGAGAGAAGAGTGAGTACTAGTAACAAAACCACAAAGCAAAACCATGTGCGCACACAGAAAACGCGTACACATCACACACCACAAAAACCAAACACGTAAATACTGCCGAAACCACACACACTATATAACTTTTTTTTTAAATAAAAGTATTATAAATAAACCTAATATAAATAAAATTTTGTATTAGTTTTTTAAAATAAAAGTATTATAAATAAAATTTTGTATTAGTTTTTTAAAATAAAAGTTGTATTAGTTTTTTAAAAGTATTATAACTAGTTTTTCAAAAGTTGTATTAAAAGTTTTATAACAAGTTTTATTAAAAGTTATATTTCTTAAGTTTTATAAAAGTTTTACAAAAGTTGTGGAAAACTAGAAGGGGGGGTTGAATAGTTTTACCAATTTAAAACTTCCTTTTAAATATTTAGATCGACTTATGTCAATCTATTTGGTTGTTTATGTTAGGAATTAGAAATTCCATATGTGAAGAGTCGGTCACCCCAAATATTATCTAGCATAAGTTAGCTCGTAGACATATCGTTTGTTACGTTATTTAGTAGTTAGTTTGTAGCGTAGAATAGTTTAGTGTTTCACCGTGGAGGAAGGACGGGTCTTTACCCACTGTATCCCTGATCCACATGCCGTCAGGAGGTCGTTTAGTTTGTAACCTATAAATACCCTCTACCTCCCAAGGTAGAGGGTTGGATGTTCATTTTGGAATCTAACCTTCCATGAGTTTCTCTTTCTAGAATATTCCACTTTCTCTCTCTAAAACCATTTAATCATACGCTTTATTTGTGATTGATTGTGTGTTTGTGAAATCCAATATGTTACAAATGGTATCAAGAGCCATGGTTTGATCATCTCTCTTACATATCCTTGGATTTCTAGTGGTTTTAGATGGTTTTTGAGTTTGAAAACGTTTAGTGGTTTTTGCATCATTTGGATCATTTCTAGTGTTAAATTTTGAATTTTGGGTGTACTTTTGTGTTAAGAATCATTGTAAGTGCTTGGGTTTTGATTTGGAAAGCTTGGATCACTGTGGTTGAGCTTGTTTTGGATTGAAAAGTGTGTTTTTGAAGTTTTTCTTGCTAGCGACTTGGCCCTCGTAGTGTTTTTCATCGTTGCGACTAGCTTCAGTAAAAGTTGCAAAGTGAGATTTTGTCTCACTTTGCCGTCCATTCGGTTTTGGTTATCATCATCGCCTCGTAAAATTTTAAGGCTAAAAATCGTCATCGCCTTGGAAAAATTTAAGGCTCAAATTCGAAGGTTGCAAAGTGAGATTTGATCTCACTTTACCGTCCATTCGGAAAAATTTTAGATCTTATAAAGTTTTAGATCTAACAAGTTTTAGATCTTATAAAGTTTTAGATCTTATAAAGTCTAATAATCAACGAAAACCAAACTTGTTTTTAAACCATCCTCATCTTTTTTAACCAAAGAACATATCATCTTTTTTCAAGAGCTATAAAATATTCAAGATCTAAAACTTGTTAGATTTAAAAACTTAAGCAACGAAAACCAAACAACTTTTTAAACCAAAACATATACCACCACAGAAATATTTTAGATCTAACAAGTTTTTAGATCTTACAAGTTTTTAGATATAACAAGTTTTTGATCTTATAAATTCTAATAATCAACGAAAACCAAACTTGTTTTTAAACCAACCTCATCTTTTTTTAACCAAAGCAACAACACATCATCTTTTTTCAAGAGCTTAAAATATTCAAGATCTAAAAACTTAAGCAACAAAACCCAAACAGGTTTTTAAACCAAAACAGATACCACCACATAAATATTTTAGATCTAACAAGTTTTTAGATTTAACAAGTTTTTAGATATAACAAGTTTTAGATCTTATAAAGTCTAATAATCAACGAAAACCAAACATGTTTTTAAACCAACCTCATATTTTTTTCAAGATCTAAAAACTTGTTAGATCTAAAAACTTAAACAACGAAACAGATACCACCAAAACAGATACCACCACAACAGATACCACCACAACATCACCACATCTCTCTAAAATTTTTAGATGCAACAAACGATCTAACAAGTTTTATACTTGTTAGATCTAAAAATTTTAGATCTAAAATGTTGTCACAATTCTCAATTCTCGTCATTTTGCAAACTTTAAAAAATTTTACTATTTATTTCGGGAATTTACTATTCATCGGTTTTGAAGTCGAGTTGACGTTTTGAGAGGTTATTTCAAAATTTTACTATTCACAAAACACTATTCATTCCCGGAGAAAAATTTATATTCACGATTATTATTTATCATTTTTCGTAAACTAGGTTTACGAGTATCAAATTCGCGTAACCGTAAGGGCTAGGCGCGTATTCATGGAACATCATTAAGAACATTTCATATAGACTAGAGTTAGTCTACATATCATCAGTAACATCATCTTCACATTAATTCATGCATGGGTTTGCATATTTCATTAACGTCTATTTATTTATTAAATAAACGCTATCGCATCGATAAGCGATTTTGAATAATTGATCCGACACTTTCGACAATTGTCCGGATATATTTTTATACTCATTTTAAGACTATAAAAATTATATTATTAGTTTACCCGATGTTTTGAATTTATTTTGGTATATAAATTGTTATATAAATAATTACGACGGTTTTCGTAAATTCTATTCGATAAATATTTATTCACTCAATTCTTGTAGGAAATGTATTTTTATAATTTTTACGACCTCGATGTATTTTATTTGGTTCCGTTAAATCGATTTCTAGCTAACGCTACACTTAATAATTAATTTTATGTACCAAATACACATTATACTTGACTTTAAATACAATTAACTAACAAAAATGCACCACCTATCTCCTCATTTTGATCTTTCCAACCAAACAACCCCATGTCATCCATTTATAAAAAATATCTTGATCATGTGTACACATACTCATTCTTTGGTTAGATATTTGTATTATACAAATCATTTACTAAACTTCAACACATATTTTACACATACTAAAAGGTGAAACAAAACTAGAAACCCTCTCCTCCTTTATGTATGATCGGCCAACAACAATCCAAGACAAGATCATTTTTTTTCAAGATCAAGATCATCTAAGTACACTTGTGTGTTACTAAAGGGTTTTAGTTAATAATCTCAAGGTTTCACTAAGGTTTCTTTCATTTTTTTTCACTAAATCATCCAAGTAAGCTTACATATTATCTTTCATAACTTTCATACTCATATTCTTGATCTATTTTAACATTTTAGAACAAAAACATGCAAGTATTCTATGATTCATACCACTTTTTACTTGTTTTTATTATTGTTATTAGTTTAAACTTTACTATAATTATTCCCATGAGACCTATCATTGTTGATGAAGTTTAGGAACCCATGACACCCTAAGAAGGTGTATGGTAGGTTTAGAATAGTTTTGGTGTTGATTGGAAGGGTTTAGAACAAGTATTACACTAGAAAAATCATTTTCGACAACTTATAATTAAGGGCTGTTCATTTTTGTAAAATCTGGAAATTTCGACAGATCATGGATTATTTTGGTTTATATTTTCAGAAAATAGACTTAAAACGAAACCGTGGTCACTTGAACGGGTTAAAACGGATTTATAACGAAGAAGTTACGCTATTTTCAAGTTTTGCGACGAAAACTAATTTTCTGAAATAATACTTGCTGTCAAGGGTTATTTAAGGGGCAAAAATGAGTTTTAAACATTATCTAAATTAGTCGATTTATCAAAAATATATTAGTATACATTAACACTAAACTAAGGATATATAAAACGTAGAAAACGGACTTATAACGACTAAGTTATACGCATTTTAAATATGACTATTGTGACTATTTTACACAAGTATTAACATTTATATATTTTCTACTAGACCAAAATGGTTATCGCAAGTGACCATGTTTGGAGCCATTTTTCTTATCGATAGAGTACTTTTGAGAAAATAATTTCTTTAAGTAAAAGTGAGTTCATCCGCCTAATTTCCAAAATGTTCAACCGTTCGTCAAACGAAGTTGTAACGAGTAATATACGATCTCTCAAACTTTTCCGAAAACTACTCATAAACTATAATTTCTTGATTTATCTCTTAACAACTATTGTAGGACGTTGTTTCAACGTAAGTACTTGTAAAGTATTTTATAACTTGACAAGACGTTATAAACTTATTTCTCGACGATAAACTTTATTTTCAAATGTACAAGTGGTATGTATATCATATGAGTTTACATGCACGACATTGTTTCATGGCTTACATTAGAACATATAATTCATATTAGGTTGCAGATAGAGATCACACCTCATTTATGTGTATCTACTTTTGTCATCATAATCATTGCATCAGGTGAGTTCGTAGCCCCACTTTTACTCGTTTAATTATTTTATAAACTCTTTGGGGGAGATACATGCTCAACTATTTGCTTTTAATTTACACTTATATGAACTTAAATAACTGTTGTTTCACTCTTTATGCTCGTAAGTAGATTATGCCCGAACTAAATTGATTACTATGCTATGAACACTATTATTTGAACCACTTTCCTTGATTTTGAGCCCTTCGACATATATATTTGAACTCTTTTAACATGATTTAAAACATTTTGACATATAATTAATCTCTTTTAACTTGATTTAAAACATTTGGACATATACTTAATCTCTTTTAACTTGATTTAAAACATTTTGACATATACTTAATCTCTTTTAACTTGATTTAAAACATTTTGACATATAATTAATCTCTTTTAACTTAATATTGAACCCTTTGACTATTTTGAACTTGTTTGACTTTATATTGAACCCTTTGACTATTTTGAACTTGTTGACTTTATATTGAACCCTTTGACTATTTTGAACTTGTTTGACATAATATTGAACCCTTTGACTATTTTGAACTTGTTTGACATAATATTGAACCCTTTGACTATTTTGAACCTTTTGATATGTTTTGAGCTCTTTGACTGTTATGAACTTTTGAATGGAACACTTGAACTTAATTATGAACTTATGACTTGTTTGAACTTATTGAACCGTACGTGCTATGACCTAAAAGTCTCCCTATGTGAACGGAGCAATACAAAGTCTCGCCTTATTGGTGGAGCGTGCAAAGTCTCCCTATGTGAACGGAGCAATACAAAGTCTCGCCTTATTGGTGAAGCGTTCTCAATAATTCTCGCCTAGGTGGTCGAGTGACAAAGGAGTCTCCCTTGTCGGAGCAAAGGCAAAGTCTCCCATGTTCGAGCATCCACGAATTATTATATACGTGGTGCTATATTGTGAACTATTATGACAACGTATACTTGACTACTAGACATACATATTTTGGCAGTGGGTTGTGAACACACAGGTTGCAAGTTTTGTATGGGCGAAACTTGGAACCGAGTGGATTTACAATGCCTTTGCTTTGTGGACTATTCTAAATGACCAAAAACTTTGCCTTTCTTTGCATGAGCGTTCTTTAAAAGCTTTACATGTTAGACAAACTCTATGAACTCACTCAACCATTGTGTTGACACTTTTAGCATGTTTTATCTCGGGTATCTAAGGCATTCACTTCATGGCATGCATGCGGACTTATCATAGAGTCGCGGTGTCGACGCGTCTCACATATATTTTATGCACTTAACTATCGTTTGATTGTAACAAACTCATTTTAGTACATTGGAAATCTTTTGGGACCTATGTTTTGTAAACTCTGATTATTTTACTTAATCAAACGATATTTTCAAAACGACACTTTAGGTCGTTCGATATAATTGTAACTTTGATGCTATGACAGTCATCCCCCAGGTATTTCATTCCGCTGCAAAATAGGTAATTTGGGGGTGTGACAAATGTTTAGATCTAAAATCTTTAGAGAGAGAGAGAGAGAGAAACAGGTGAGAGAGAGTGATAATAAGTTTTGCCAGAAGTGAGAGAGAAGAGTGAGTACTAGTAACAAAACCACAAAGCAAAACCATGTGCGCACACAGAAAACGCGTACACATCACACACCACAAAAACCAAACACGTAAATACTGCCGAAACCACACACACTATATAACTTTTTTTTTAAATAAAAGTATTATAAATAAACCTAATATAAATAAAATTTTGTATTAGTTTTTTAAAATAAAAGTATTATAAATAAAATTTTGTATTAGTTTTTTAAAATAAAAGTTGTATTAGTTTTTTAAAAGTATTATAACTAGTTTTTCAAAAGTTGTATTAAAAGTTTTATAACAAGTTTTATTAAAAGTTATATTTTTTAAGTTTTATAAAAGTTTTACAAAAGTTGTGGAAAACTAGAAGGGGGGGTTGAATAGTTTTACCAATTTAAAACTTCCTTTTAAATATTTAGATCGACTTATGTCAATCTATTTGGTTGTTTATGTTAGGAATTAGAAATTCCATATGTGAAGAGTCGGTCACCCCAAATATTATCTAGCATAAGTTAGCTCGTAGACATATCGTTTGTTACGTTATTTAGTAGTTAGTTTGTAGCGTAGAATAGTTTAGTGTAACACCGTGGAGGAAGGACGGTCTTTACCCATCGTATCCCGATCCACAGCCGTCGAGGTCGTTTAGTTTGTAACCTATAAATACCCTCTACCTCCCAAGGTAGAGGGTTGGATGTTCATTTTGGAATCTAACCTTCCATGAGTTTCTCTTTCTAGAATATTCCACTTTCTCTCTCTAAAACCATTTAATCATACGCTTTATTTGTGATTGATTGTGTGTTTGTGAAATCCAATATGTTAAAAATGGTATCAAGAGCCATGGTTTGATCATCTCTCTTACATATCCTTGGATTTCTAGTGGTTTTAGATGGTTTTGAGTTTGAAAAAGTTTAGTGGTTTTTGCATCATTTGGATCATTTCTAGTGTTAAATTTTGAATTTTGGGTGTACTTTTGTGTTAAGAATCATTGTAAGTGCTTGGGTTTTGATTTGGAAAGCTTGGATCACTGTGGTTGAGCTTGTTTTGGATTGAAAAGTGTGTTTTGAAGTTTTTCTTGCTAGCGACTTGGCCCTCGTAGTGTTTTTCATCGTTGCGACTAGCTTCAGTAAAAGTTGCAAAGTGAGATTTTGTCTCACTTTGCCGCCCATTCGTTTTGGTTATCATCATCGCCTCGAAAATTTTAAGGCTAAAAATCGTCATCGCCTTGGAAAAATTTAAGGCTCAAATTCGAAGGTTGCAAAGTGAGATTTGATCTCACTTTACCGTCCATTCGGAAAAATTTTAGATCTTATAAAGTTTTAGATCTAACAAGTTTTAGATCTTATAAAGTTTTAGATCTTATAAAGTCTAATAATCAACGAAAACCAAACTTGTTTTTAAACCATCCTCATCTTTTTTAACCAAACAACATATCATCTTTTTTCAAGAGCTATAAAATATTCAAGATCTAAAACTTGTTAGATTTAAAAACTTAAGCAACGAAAACCAAACAACTTTTTAAACCAAAACATATACCACCACGAAATATTTTTAGATCTAACAAGTTTTTAGATCTTACAAGTTTTTAGATATAACAAGTTTTTGATCTTATAAATTCTAATAATCAACGAAAACCAAACTTGTTTTTAAACCAACCTCATCTTTTTTTAACCGGCAACAACACATCATCTTTTTTTCAAGAGCTTAAAATATTCAAGATCTAAAACTTAAGCAACAAAACCCAAAACGGTTTTTAAACCAAAACAGATACCACCACATAAATATTTTAGATCTAACAAGTTTTTAGATTTAACAAGTTTTTAGATATAACAAGTTTTAGATCTTATAAAGTCTAATAATCAACGAAAACCAAACATGTTTTTAAACCAACCTCATATTTTTTTCAAGATCTAAAAACTTGTTAGATCTAAAACTTAAACAACGAGTATACCACCAAAACAGATACCACCACAACAGATACCACCACAACATCACCACATCTCTCTAAAATTTTTAGATGCAACAAACGATCTAACAAGTTTTATACTTGTTAGATCTAAAAATTTTAGATCTAAAATGTTGTCACAATTCTCAATTTCTGGTCATTTTGCAAACTTTAAAAAATTTTACTATTTATTTCGGGAATTTACTATTCATCGGTTTTGAAGTCGAGTTGACGTTTTGAGAGGTTATTTCAAAATTTTACTATTCACAAAACACTATTCATTCCCGGAGAAAAATTTATATTCACGATTATTATTTATCATTTTTCGTAAACTAGGTTTCACAGTATCAAATTCGCGTAACCGTAAGGGCTAGGTCAGCGTATTCATGGAACATCATTAAGAACATTTCATATAGACTAGAGTTAGTCTACATATCATCAGTAACATCATCTTCACATTAATTCATGCATGGGTTTGCATATTTCATTAACGTCTATTTATTTATTAAATAAACGCTATCGCACGATAAGCGATTTTGAATAATTGATCCGACACTTTCGACAATTGTCGGATATATTTTTATACTCATTTTAAGACTATAAAAATTATATTATTAGTTTACCGATGTTTTGAATTTATTTTGGTATATAAATTGTTATATAAATAATTACGACGGTTTTCGTAAATTCTATTCGATAAATATTTATTCACTCAATTCTTGTAGGAAATGTATTTTTATAATTTTTACGACCTCGATGTATTTTATTTGGTTCCGTTAAATCGATTTCTAGCTAACGCTACACTTAATAATTAATTTTATGTACCAAATACACATTATACTTGACTTTAAATACAATTAACTAACAAAAATGCACCACCTATCTCCTCATTTTGATCTTTCCAACCAAACAACCCCATGTCATCCATTTATAAAAAATATCTTGATCATGTGTACACATACTCATTCTTTGGTTAGATATTTGTATTATACAAATCATTTACTAAACTTCAACACATATTTTACACATACTAAAAGGTGAAACAAAACTAGAAACCCTCTCCTCCTTTATGTATGATCGGCCAACAACAATCCAAGACAAGATCATTTTTTTTTCAAGATCAAGATCATCTAAGTACACTTGTGTGTTACTAAAGGGTTTTAGTTAATAATCTCAAGGTTTCACTAAGGTTTCTTTCATTTTTTTTCACTAAATCATCCAAGTAAGCTTACATATTATCTTTCATAACTTTCATACTCATATTCTTGATCTATTTTAACATTTTAGAACAAAAACATGCAAGTATTCTATGATTCATACCACTTTTTACTTGTTTTTATTACCTGTTATTAGTTTAAACTTTCCTATAATTATTCCCATGAGACCTATCATTGTTGATGAAATTTAGGAACCCATGACACCCTAAGAAGGTGTATGGTAGGTTTAGAATAGTTTTGGTGTTGATTGGAAGGGTTTAGAACAAGTATTACACTAGAAAAATCATTTTCGACAACTTATAATTAAGGGTTGTTCATTTTTGTAAAATCTGGAAATTTCGACAGATCATGGATTATTTTGGTTTATATTTTCAGAAAATAGACTTAAAACGAAACCGTGGTCACTTGAACGGGTTAAAACGGATTTATAACGAAGAAGTTATGCTATTTTCAAGTTTTTTTAAAACTAATTTTCTGAAATAATACTTGCTGTCAAGGGTTATTTAAGGGGCAAAAATGAGTTTTAAACATTATCTAAATTAGTCGATTTATCAAAAATTTATTAGTATACATTAACACGAAACTAAGGATATATAAAACGTAGAAAACGGACTTATAACGACTAAGTTATACGCATTTTAAATATGACTATTGTGACTATTTTACACAAGTATTAACATTTATATATTTTCTACTAGACCAAAATGGTTATCGCAAGTGACCATGTTTGGAGCCATTTTTCTTATCGATAGAGTACTTTTGAGAAAATAATTTCTTTAAGTAAAAGTGAGTTCATCCGCCTATTTTCCAAAATGTTCAACCGTTCGTCAAACGAAGTTGTAACGAGTAATATACGATCTCTCAAACTTTTCCGAAAACTACTCATAAACTATAATTTCTTGATTTATCTCTTAACAACTATTGTAGGACGTTGTTTCAACGTAAGTACTTGTAAAGTATTTTATAACTTGACAAGACGTTATAAACTTATTTCTCGACGATAAACTTTATTTTCAAATGTACAAGTGGTATGGATATCATATGAGTTTACATGCACGACATTGTTTCATGGCTTACATTAGAACATATAATTCATATTAGGTTGCAGATAGAGATCACACCTCATTTATGTGTATCTACTTTTGTCATCATAATCATTGCATCAGGTGAGTTCGTAGCCCCACTTTTACTCGTTTAATTATTTTATAAACTCTTTGGGGGAGATACATGCTCAACTATTTGCTTTTAATTTACACTTATATGAACTTAAATAACTGTTGTTTCACTCTTTATGCTCGTAAGTAGATTATGCCCGAACTAAATTGATTACTATGCTATGAACACTATTATTTGAACCACTTTCCTTGATTTTGAGCCCTTCGACATATATATTTGAACTCTTTTAACATGATTTAAAACATTTTGACATATAATTAATCTCTTTTAACTTGATTTAAAACATTTGGACATATACTTAATCTCTTTTAACTTGATTTAAAACATTTTGACATATACTTAATCTCTTTTAACTTGATTTAAAACATTTTGACATATAATTAATCTCTTTTAACTTAATATTGAACCCTTTGACTATTTTGAACTTGTTTGACTTTATATTGAACCCTTTGACTATTTTGAACTTGTTGACTTTATATTGAACCCTTTGACTATTTTGAACTTGTTTGACATAATATTGAACCCTTTGACTATTTTGAACTTGTTTGACATAATATTGAACCCTTTGACTATTTTGAACCTTTTGATATGTTTTGAGCTCTTTGACTGTTATGAACTTTTGAATGGAACACTTGAACTTGAATACGAACTTATGACTTGTTTGAACTTATTGAACCGTCACGCTATGACCTAAAAGTCTCCCTATGTGAACGGAGCAATACAAAGTCTCGCCTTATTGGTGGAGCGTGCAAAGTCTCCCTATGTGAACGGAGCAATACAAAGTCTCGCCTTATTGGTGGAGCGTTCTCAATAATTCTTGCCTAGGTGGTCGAGTGACAAAGGAGTCTCCCTTGTCGAGCAAAGGCAAAGTCTCCCATGTTCTGAGCATCCTGAATTATTATATACGTGGTGCTGTACTATGAACTATTATGACAACGTATACTTGACTACTAGACGTACATATTTTGGCAGTGGGTTGTGAACACACAGGTTGCAAGTTTTGTATGGACGAAACTTGGAACCGAGTGGATTTACAATGCCTTTGCTTTGTGGACTATTCTCAATGACCAAAAACTTTGCCTTTGCTGCATGAGCGTTCTTTAAAAGCTTTACATGTTAGACAAACTCTATGAACTCACTCAACCATTGTGTTGACACTTTTTAGCATGTTTTATCTCGGTATCTAAGGCATTCACTTCATGGCATGCATGTGGACTTATCATAGAGTCGCGGTGTCGACGCCTCTCACATATATTTTATGCACTTAACTATCGTTTGATTGTAACAAACTCATTTTAGTACATTGGAAATCTTTTGGGACCTATGTTTTGTAAACTCCGATTATTTTACTTAATCAAACGATATTTTCAAAACGACACTTTAGGTCGTTCGATATAATTGTAACTTTGATGTTATGACAGTCATCCCCGTGTATTCCATTCCTACGCAAAATAGGTAATTTGGGGGTGTGACAAATGTTTAGATCTAAAATCTTTAGAGAGAGAGAGAGAGAGAGAGTGATAATAAGTTTTGCCAGAAGTGAGAGAGAAGAGTGAGTACTAGTAACAAAACCACAAAGCAAAACCATGTGCGCATTACGTAAAACGCGTACATCACACACACCACAAAACCAAACACGTAAATACTTGAAACCACACACACTATATAACTTTTTTTTTAAATAAAAGTATTATAAATAAACCTAATATAAATAAAATTTTGTATTAGGTTTTTAAAATAAAAGTATTATAAATAAAATTTTGTATTAGTTTTTTAAAATAAAAGTTGTATTAGTTTTTTAAAAGTATTATAACTAGTTTTTCAAAAGTTGTATTAAAAGTTTTTTAACAAGTTTTATTAAAAGTTATATTTTTTAAGTTTTATAAAAGTTTTACAAAAGTTGTGGAAAACTAGAAGGGGGGTTGAATAGTTTTACCAATTTAAAACTTCCTTTTAAATATTTAGATCGACTTATGTCAATCTATTTGGTTGTTTATGTTAGGAATTAGAAATTCCATATGTGAAGAGTCGGTCACCCCAAATATTATCTAGCATAAGTTAGCTCGTAGACATATCGTTTGTTACGTTATTTAGTAGTTAGTTTGTAGCGTAGAATAGTTTAGTGTTTCACCGTGGAGGAAGGACGGGTCTTTACCCACTGTATACCTGATCCACAGGCGTCAGGGAGGTCGCTTAGTTTGTAACCTATAAATACCCTCTACCTCCCAAGGTAGAGGGTTGGATGTTCATTTTGGAATCTAACCTTCCATGAGTTTCTCTTTCTAGAATATTCCACTTTCTCTCTCTAAAACCATTTAATCATACGCTTTATTTGTGATTGATTGTGTGTTTGTGAAATCCAATATGTTACAAATGGTATCAAGAGCCATGGTTTGATCATCTCTCTTACATATCCTTGGATTTCTAGTGGTTTTAGATGGTTTTTGAGTTTGAAAAAGTTTAGTGGTTTTTGCATCATTTGGATCATTTCTAGTGTTAAATTTTGAATTTTGGGTGTACTTTTGTGTTAAGAATCATTGTAAGTGCTTGGGTTTTGATTTGGAAAGCTTGGATCACTGTGGTTGAGCTTGTTTTGGATTGAAAAGTGTGTTTTTGAAGTTTTTCTTGCTAGCGACTTGGCCCTCGTAGTGTTTTTCATCGTTGCGACTAGCTTCAGTAAAAGTTAGCGAGTTACAGTGTTAGTTGCTAGCGACTTGTCTATTGAGACAAGCCGACAAATAGTACAAGTTAGTGGATTCTCCACTACGGCTAGCGACTTGGTGAGGTTAGCGACTTGCTTCGTAAATTGTTAGCGAGTTGTAGTGTAAATTGTTAGCGACTTGAGACTAGCTTAACTTGGATCTTAGCGAAGTTGTTCTTTAGAAACTTAACGTGTTTAGCTTAATTTGTTGTCATAATTCTTACCGACTTGGTGCTTAACGACTTGTCTTCTAATTGAGACTTGGTGTTATGGTTCTTGGCGAGTTGTTTTGTTAGCGACTTGTCTATATAGCAATTTGGTAAATTGATGCAAGTTACTCATATCTAATATCCATCAACACAATGTCTTACATCACCGACCCTTTAATCTCCAAAGTGCTTGAACTTTATGATACATCACGTAACAATGAAACCGGTTGCTATTCAATGTTCTACCTTGATTGATTCAAAGAATTTATGATCAACACACTTCACAATCTGAGTCAAAATCTAATGAGTCACACTTGGTATTGACAAATGATGCAAGGCAAATGGAATGCAACATTAAGTCCTTTCAACTACTTCATCAAGACCTCACACATCTGTTATCCACAACTAGGCATCGAACATGCCGCTCTCTTCGTCAGGACTTATCCACATTGACAAGAACTGTGTTGCTGAACTTAGAACAACTGAAGCTTCAAATTACCAAAAAGAAGGTATTAATGGAAGACTCGAATGCTGCACTTGAAGTAATCTTGTAAAACCCTAAAAATACGAAACGTGTTAAAAGACTAAAATACCCTTAGAATCAAAATTTATTAAATACGTAAAATACATTGAAGATTTATTTAACGAAATTAAAATCGAACTTATGAATAATTAAAAACCTAACGAACATAATTAAGAAATTTACATTTGTTACGACGAAAAGTTAAATGTCACGCAATATAAGTTTTGGCTTCATTCTTCGTTATTTGTAATCAACTTTGGGCAGCTAGTTAGCTTTGGATCCGGTTGGGTTTTCGAAGTCATGAGTCTAAGACCTTGGGCCGTGTTTGTTTGTCTTGTGGAGTTCAAGCCGAGAGCCCATAGGGGCGGTTGTTTTGTTCGGTTGGGATCAAGAGGCCGAAGCCCACACACTCAAAAGCCCTAGAACCAATTTGTACTCACTATAAATACAACACATTAACACAAATTGGAAACCCTAGTTTTGCCTCTTCTTTCTTTTCTTTCTATTCGGCCGAAACCCAAATTCCCCTTGGTGTCGAGAGTTTGTTTCCAACGAGCTAAGGTATAACAACGTTCTATTTGTCTCACTTTGATACTCTAATGTTATTATATATTGTATCGTGTTTTGTTTTGAATTGAATCTTGTGTTTTGGTCGAGCCGTATGAAAACAAAAACAACAAATATGAATCGGATCTAATATAATTAGAGAGCATGTAAGGTAATATGTATTGTATGAATTTGTATTAATTATGTCGAGCCACTATAAAACCGAACCACATATATAGATGTTATCATGCCTAATAAATTTGAAACCCTAATTGGAATGGAACCCTAAGTGTAATTAATGGTCTAAACATGTGATTACAATGGTTTTAATAAACCCTAAAACTGGACAGCATCATATGTCGAATTTGTGTGTGTTATAGATCCAATTTTATAAGTGTAATAATCTGGGTTTTTGTGGGGAAAGTTTATTTTATGTCTTAGTTAAGTTTTCCAAGTGGTTTGGTCGAATTTGGAGTTGTCTAAGTCGTATTTTTGAATTTTACAAGATCAAGTGTCAAAGCTGAGAAAACGGGTCTGAAATTTAGTTGGATTGTTTGATTTTTCATTTGCAAACCATAATGAATTGGGAGTTCTCCTTTTACAGGATTGACATTTAGGATATAAATGAATTTCTGGGAGTTTTGGGAATTTTTCCAAGGTGTCTAAACAGGTCCAATAAGTGTAAACTTTTAAGGTGTATTTTCTGATTACTTTCTAGACAGGTCTGGACTTGTGATTTTCCATAGGCCATTTGGCATAGATATAGAACCCACCAATTTTTGGAGAGTCTTTTAACTCATATAGGAACCCCTGGGATTTTTCTTGATTTCATTTGAGCTAAGTAAGTATTTTATAAAAAAATCGCTAAAGTCTGGTCCGAATATGAGTTTAAGAAACTGAAAGATAAAATATGATATCAATAGGTAACACACTTACAAATGCATAAGAAGCTTATAAAATGAGAATATACTTATAACTCTAAGAATGTTAATGCGATTAATCCGTCATAGCTTTAATGATGCTAATAAGTATTAAACAAATCATAATCCGTGTATATTCGTTGAAGAAGACGCGACGTTACATCTTCGTGATTCACTCGTTCGCTTGTTTTCCTCTCAATTGCTTTAAGGTACAGATATTCCGACCTTTTCAGTAAAGGTTCCTTATGATGATCTTTTCGTTAGCTTTCCTATTTTACTTATTAGGGTTTCCGATGCCATTGCTATGAACCCTCTTCTGATTGTTTGACCTGTTGCTTATCTGAACTTATGTTTTATTGAACCATGCAATGTCTGATTTGAACTTTATGTTAGGAAGACTTTGATATGCACGTTTGTTGAACTCTACTATGTTTAATTATGAACTTCTAATTATCAATGTATGATTTGTGACCTTATATGAACTTTTGACTTCTGAATATTTGAATATGAATCTTATGATATGAGTTATCTGATATGTTATCTGTTGAACTTTGTGATTGATTATGATCTGTCATTTACTTACAAACTGTTTGACCTAAGTTAGTTTGACACCCGAGCCAAAATAATAACTAGTTATGGGGTTTCCATGTCCGCGTGTGATGCACCTCGACATGACTCTAGGGCAAGAGAGTGAAGTTCTCCACGCCCCTTATCTGTTATCTAGTATGAACTCAAGTTATATTATATGGCCAATATATGTTTGTGGGGCGTATGGATGCATCCTAGATCCGACCGTTATTCGATATGATTTTTTCTAGTGAATGATGTCGTGTGCAATACTGCGTCTTCACAACTTCGAGCTAGCTACTCCAAATTATTTTCTAAGATTATTCCCTGTATATGTATGATGTTTCGATATGATATGTCCGGGCTCGTGGTAGTTAACTAAATCTTTATCCGTTATTTCTATGTTAAGTATTCTGATTATGATTCGGTATGTTCAAGTGTTAATAATTATGTGCTCGGCTTATTATATGTTATTATATGTGGTTATGCTTTTGTATGTTTATGTGACTACCATCTACTATGCTAGGTTATGATTAATATGTTTAAATATGATTCGCATCGTCATCCGATGTCATGTTAGTTTATCTTTACGTGAATGCGCTTGATCTCGTGAGATGAATGTGCTAGTGTGAAAGTGAGTATTCTATAAGTTTAGTATGTATAATTTGTTCAGTTAATTTTGTGAACTTTGCCTATACGTTAGTGTTTTATCTGCATATGTGACCGCCATGTTTAAACTATGCTTTGATGTTAGGGTTTGATTTGAGAACTGGTTTAGTTTATGATAGCTGCTTTGATAATTGTTAATGGTTATGCTATGTTTTGTCTGGTCTATTATTTATAGTTTGTTTAATATGTTTTCTAATTGCTTGTGAGACTGCCATGATTTGAATGCTATTTCCGCTGCTGCAATATTGAATTAAGTGTGTTAAGTGAAGGTTAATTAATTTGTTGAATGCCATGTTTATTTTCTAGAAAGTGTTTCAAGTTAGCCTTAGACTTTTCGCTTGGTTTATATGTAATCTATTTCTTCTTGATATGTTAAGTGTCCGGGTTATTTTGATGTGTTTGCGTTGGAGTCACCAATATGCTATGTGTTTGTCCTTGATTGCTAATTGTTTTTTTGGATTTCTGTGCAATTGTGTTTCTGCAGAATCCTCAATGATTCATTATTCTCGCTCCGCCACGATTTTGTTATTCGTTTCTTTGTTTCAATTCGTATTTATGTTTTGTTTAGTTTTCGTTTTGTTATATCTGCTCACGGGCTTTGTAAGCTCACCAAGACTTTTCTTTTCCTCGCGTGTATTAAGCATTCAAGATGAGCTCTTGGGATGGCCGACCGGTTGAGAGTAGAAACTGAGAGCAAGTTTTGACCATAGAGATCTTAGAATTATTTTGGTTATTAAGTTATTTATGTTTTCTTTTGAAAATTTCGTAAAGACTTTCGCTTTTGTATAGTACTTAAAGTTATGATATGAAACTGTATTTGTGATATCTTTACCCTTGTCGGGTTGGGGTGTTACAAATCTACAACCAATTTCAGCCATTTATCAATGGGGAATATTCCGTAGACTTTGATCAACATGTGACTGGAATTTCATTCAAGAAACATACTGGAATGGAAATTCATGAGTACATCAACACATTTATTCAACTTATGGATAATGTGGAAATGTACATTAGAGAAGTTGCTCAAGAGAATGTTCGCTTGAATGTGTTGAATGGGTGTCGATAAAATCAAATGAAAGTTGTGCTAAATCGGTAATGGACCAGCTTGAAAGAATGGATGATGCCAATGCATTTATCGATACAACAAAGGATGATGAAACCGACCGCATCAATACAAAGGCTCGTGAGTCGAGTAAAAATGCTTGAATCGATTGCATTTCAAGACCTCCCCGTTATGCATGAGGAGAATACGTGATGCCATCCCAAAGAAATGATCCGAGTTATGTGATGAGGTACCCTTAACCGATCAACATAATGCATCCACTAATGTGCCCATCATTTTATCCTAACTCGATCACGATATTGATAAATGTTTCTTGGTTAAGCCTGAATCTAAAATCTTCAAAACAAATGACATGGTTGAAAAAGAGGTTTATGATGAACTTTCAAACAAATACTCAATTCTGAAAACATTGCATTTCCTTGGAAATTGCAATACAACAAAGAGAAGAAAGTTGTTTTACTACAAACACCAAAGATAAATCCGAATTCCCAATTTCGGAGAATTTTTGAAATTAACCACTTAAAACCCGATTCGGGACAAAGATTCAACAATATGCAATCAAATTAGAACTCTGATCTACATAAGAAATGTAATATAGGGATGAACAATCCTAACCATGAAGTAAGTGATACACTTAAATCTAGGAATGATGAATTGGCTCTGTGTGTGTCCAACCTATTGAGAGAAAATGAGTCCTTAAGAAAGAAATTATTAGAGAACAATTCCAAGTTGATAGATCAAACTAATTCCCTCTCGACATTGATGTCCTCAAAGCCCAAATTCGTGATAAGAGCTTCACTATTGTTGCCTTAAAAATGAGCTTAGGAAATCTATTGGAAATAGGGTGAACACTAAGTTTGCAAAACCATCAACCTTGGGAAAGCCAATTGTTCAAAACAACTCAAAACATATCAGAAGTTAGATGTACCCAATGCTTTTAGAACTGAAAGATTTAAACCATCGAAATCTAAGCTTTCCTCCCAAGTTGATGCGAATCGCTTTGACAAAACCATCACTTCACTATGTCATTCCGATATGATGAATAACAAACCCCTGGTAAATATTCAAAGTTCTAAGATCAGGAATTCTAGGAGTTCATGTAGTTCTCATATGAAGCATCAAATGGCTGATCAATCCTTTAAGAAACCAACTAATTACAAAAGGACCAATATTCAAAAGAAGGAAGTGCCTACATCCAAATCTACTAGCAGTTGTCTCAAATGGATTCCCACCGCGCATTATTTAAGTTTACAGTGATCCAAACGGACTTACATACCTAGATCTTGCCTTAAGTGGATGCCCACAGGAAAACTCTTAAAGGGATCCCTAATGACACGCCTAGATCAAACTGTGCAACATCCAATAGTGAGATTACTCATGTCACTAACTCATCTATTTGCAATACTACATGTGCATCTAGTGCAATGTGTCCTCGCCTTTTCGTGTACAATGCTCAATTCAATCAGAACATCATGACTTGGTTTCCATCGAAATGAATATTGCTCACTCAGAATTGTAGCTTGCCGTAATTGATGTCCTCGTACTTTGACTCCTATTCGCCTTGAATCAACTCGCTCTTATAAATCGTGTACAAATCAGTTTAAAAAATCATTTTTTTCAAATATTTCTTACTAATATCAAAAATCATTTTTTAATTCATAATTTAAATCGTTTCCCACAAACTAATAAAAGATATATCTCTAGTTATCGATAACATCTACGGTCCCAGAAATGTCATTCAATAATGACACGGGATCATAGATGAAGTTTGAACAAAATATATACTCTTGTTTTATAACGTGGAAGTTAAATTCAATCAATGTTCATTGGTGACATTGATTGAGGGGAGAATTTTAAAAGTTATCTCGCTTTTTCTCGCACCATTGTTGGATATGTATTGTGCTCAGATGCATGTCTTTGTCTTGTCATGTTTCATGGTGTCCTCTGTGTTAAGTTTGCTTATCTTATATGTTATCGTTCCGTTTGCAACTGATAAGTTCATGGACTGAAAGTGTCTATAATACATAATATGATAGATAGCGACTTGCTTTTGAAGAAATAGATAGCGACTTGCTTTTGCAATGATAGATAGCAGCTTACCTTTAACAGAGTTAGCGACTTGGCAAGTATAATGTGGGTTAGCGACTTGGCAAGTAAAGTCTTAGCGACTTGTTAATTTACTTTGCTAGCGAGTTGCTAGACGCTCTCACAAGTACGTGGACTAAAAGTGGCAACTTGGTATTCTTGTAAAAATTCCTATACCCTAGCTTAACTTACCATTTAGTTTTCATAATTTCAAAAATCAAAAGTTTGTCTTGTGCTATTTCACTCTCGTGACGATTTTTCATTGCAACCTGATTGTGGTATATGTTACATCTTGCCTTTTTCCGTTCTTTACATGTGATGTATATATGCATATCCTAACACGATTCGTAACGATTCCATTCGGCTGCTTGATCAATCTTCATCCCACTCGCTTAGGTTTGTTAAAGGATTTATCTATTGAAACAAATGTTACATGTATTAATGGGTTTAGTGCAGATTGGGGTTCACTTGGATTGAAGTAGTTTATGTTGCTATGTGTTGTAAAGAGTGTTTTAAGTGACTCGCTATTATGTTTGTATATGGGTTGCTTTGGTTGTGTTTCTTTGTTGTTATGGGTTGCGTATAAGTGAGATTGCAGTTTTGAAATGGTTGCATTTGTTGATTTGAGCGTGGTGTTAGACGCTAGGTATGAAATGTTCTTGGTAGCGACTTAACTGTGTTCTTCATAGCGAGTTGGTATGTTTGATATGAAATGTTCTTGGTAGCGACTTACCTGTGTTCTTCATAGCGAGTTTGTTTGCTTGTTATGACAGTGTTCTTATTTAGCTTAACTTACTTTATTAATGAGTAGCGACTTAGCATTGTTACTGTTGATAGCGACTTGTCTTTACAAGTTAGCAACTTAGTAACTTTGAATGTAGCGACTTGGCCTTGACATTTTTGGTAGCGACTTGTCTTTACAAGTTAGCGACTTGTTGGTTCAATTTTCAAGTGGCTTACTTGTTTTATTAAATTATTTAAGGCGATTTGCTATAATAATCTCATGCTAGCGACTTGGTTCAGATTTCAGAAGCGATTTGTATTGACAAATTGCTCTTTGCGACTTGCTATAACATTTTTGGTCTAAGCAATTTGTATCTGGTTTCTCTTGTAGCAACTTGATATGACAACTTGTCTTAGCAACCTGGTATACCAAGTTCAATAATAGCACCTTGTCTCATGAAAATATTTCATAGCAACTTTGTTCTTAACTAATTTAATTCAAAAACAATTTGTCTCTCGAAAACTGTCTCAAAAGGAGTTGTTACCTTGAAATCTTACTAATGCTACTTGATCTATTTCCTAAACATTTCAATCTGTTTATGGGAACACTGTCAAATTTGCTACGTGTTGTGTCTTTGTCATGAGATTGCATTCTATAGTGCTTAACTAACCACATCTTAACTAACATGCTCTCAATCATTGTTGTTGTATGTGTGTATCTTTAGATCTTCAATGGCAAACACTACCTCTGCTCCACCCAAAGTTCTTACAGACAACGAAATCTTTCCTGAAGATAAATGGGTAGAGATAGGAAAAGTAATTATGTAGATATGGAAAAGTTGCAACAAAATCCAATACTTAAAGTGTCAATTGATATCCTCAAAAACACAAATTTCTTCTAGCCCTAACCAAGCAATGCACAATTCCCACCATTTACCCAAGCAACAATTTTGGAACACCATTGAATGGGACAAAATCACGCTCAATATACCTCGCAACCCGGATGATAAGGAATTTGTGATCAATTCGACATACTCAAGAAGGCCCTAGGAATCACTCCATGTGACCCTCTATACAATCCGTCCCTCCACCAAAAGGAAGAGCTAATAGTATTTCTAATTGGTTTGGGCTATCAAGTTGGCATAACGAGGGCTTCAGATATCATCATCGACACATGTACCAACCCCGGAGAGCCATGACAACTGCTCACAACTTATGCTTATCGTGCAAAACCTCGGGTTCGATAAAGTAAGGATACCCATTTTGCAAATCCTATGGGGTCTCGTCAATGTGGTGAATATTAAGTTCTCGGAACGTATGCTGAAGAATTCTCGCCGTCAATGAACACATTCATCACCGATAGAACAAATATGCGTAAACAAGCTCGGGAAGAAAGAAAGTAAACAAACTTGTGATTCCTAGCATCGATTCTCTAAGCTTGTCATCCAAAGACTTGCAATGACTCATAACTTCAATCCTAGGAGTGATTCAGTCCTCCATAATGCTAAGGATGAATTTGTTCTGGGTAATCTCAAATACATTGCGAGAGGTGTCAATAAAGAGATCTTTGGTCTTCCAATTCTCGATGTTCTTCTCACCGACGCTATCAAGAAGACTGATCACTTCAAATTATACAAGAAAAGGGCTTCCAGATCCAATGTTGATGTCTCTCCTACTCCACCACAACCCAAAACCGCTAAGTCTACGGCTCAAAGTCTTCATATATGCCCTTCCAAAGAAAAGACGTGAAAGATCACAATCACGACACCACAACCCTCAAGTAGAAACGAAAGAAGAAGGAGGCGTAAAAGGAAAATGTTGGAGGAACTGAGACACCAAAGGGTGACAGTCAATTGGTTGACGAAGATGAGGCTAATTTGCAGCAAGGAATTCAACAAAGCCTAGAAAGCCTGAACATGAGACCACCAAGTGGAGGTGTCGTGTTAAGAGAACCTGAACCAAAGCCACGCCATACAACTCCAATCACACAAGATAAAGGGAAAGGGATTGTTGGTGTTGATGCCGTAACAAGTCGCCACATGCTTCGACATTCTCCTCTTCACCATCAAGAACTACCACTCAATTTGAACTGAAGAAAAGAAGTGTTTAATCATCCTCACTCAAGAACAACTGATTGGAAAAAGAGGTATCCGGCTAATGTGAAGATACACCGTATCAAGTGATACCCAATCAGATAAGAATGATGATGAAGAATTGTTGAAAGACTCACAAGAAAACCTTGAGTCAAGATCGATGAACAGGCCTCGGAAGAACCAAACCTCGCTTCATGGTTCTCTATCTTCATTGAAGAATCTAGATACCGATCTCTCATTTGGTGATCGGTTCTAAATGACAAACCCTCGATAACGAGCCGTTTAAGAAAAATGATGAGAAAGAGGAAGGAGTCCATGTATACCGTTGATATTCAAAGAAGACACATCAACCACTCCTCCAATGTCGGCACCTATTCAAGCAACCGCACTTCCACCACCCAAACCCAATATTGATCCAAGACAAGTTGTCACCGCTGATGCTGCCACTCCACCTACCTCACCACCTCCTGCTTCACCTCCTCCAAAAAAACAATCGAGCAATTGCTTGAAGAGGCTATGACACGATTATGACTATTGAGAAGCACTTTCATATCAGCCAATAATCTTGATATTCATGTAAAAAGGCTGGAGAATCTTAACCTCGATGAGATTGTTACAAAGGCAATTGAAGTAGACATTAAAGATGCGGTTGAATGGGCAATGAAGGCTCCATTACTTCAGTGATTTAAAGACTTGCCGATCTCGACATGAGATCGTCTTTGAAAAGAATGTATGAAGCAGAGAGCATCCGACAATACACATAAGAAATTATACGATGCACTCGAGGAATCGATGAGACTTGATAATTATCGCAGCTTTGTAGAAGATGTAAGAGAACGGGAAGATAAGAAGAAAAGAAAGACTGTTCGATGAAATCAAAGGATGAGTCGGAGGCCCCAAGCCACCACCACCTCCTTCACCTCCAACCTGGAGGAGCCGGAACTTCGGGCCGGTGGATCATCCGCACAAACACTACACCTTCACCACAACCACCAGCATCTCATCCAAAACTGTCAAATCAATCTAGTCCATCCGGAGATCAGGGAACTCAGAAGAAATCTGCAGCTTGGACCACGGTTGATTCAAGGTTCACACCCACAGTCTCTTCTATTCCTGAAGATCAAGTGCTTCATGAAGAGTCGTATGTCATGGCAGAGTCAGAATCTGATGACGATGATGCATCCACCAAGCATATCCCCAAGCCATCTGAAGATGATTGGTTTGATGCATACATGTCAGGTGAACGCTCTAACCCATCTAGAGTTGCACCTTCAAAAGACACAATTCAAAGTTGGCTCACTGAAGAGAGACCTCAAACTCCAAAACCTTCATGGTCCATCCCAGTCTCGACACGATGATTCCTGACAACAATCGGGCCTCAACAATCACTACCAACTATGAAGCCCCAAATTAAGACTCACTTCTTCACATCACAGGAGATATGGGCAGCTTTATGAAGTAGTTTTGTGAACAGAAGGGAATCTCGTCCATCACTCCAAAGGATCTTGAAGGACAAGCATTCGAAATTGTCAAAGTCTTTCACTCAGATGCCAATCAGCTTGGAAGAATTTCATAAGATGCTGAGTGATCAAGTCAGTGAGCAGATTAGCCATTTCAATGTGAACATGCCTCTTCCTCTCAGAACCTCGACAAATGACCATTCCCTCGAGTCCTTCTTCAACCATGACCTGACTATCTATGTGCTCGCACATCCGAAAGAAGACCGCCTTTGTCAATTTCAAAGATGAAAGCCGCTACTCATACGATCCATGTCTTGAGCAGATGGTACCTGATCAATTCTGGTCTAACAAAGAACATGTGTATGACATCAAGGCTTCATATGGTATTTCTCATTGGTGGTTCAAAAAGAAGAAATTCTACATTGAGAGACATAGAGCTGATAAAAGACGAAAGTCGTTAGATCCAAGCTACGAATTCTAAGTGTTTTCAGTGTAGAGATCTTCCCAATCTATGGCTATGATTACCTTAAGAAGATCGTTCTTCGAAGAGCAGACCAGAAAGATCATGTGATAGAAGAAAACGACTTCAAACATCTGTTGCCAAATGACTTTGAAGATCTCTATGTTAGGACCCTTTTATTCAATCCATTTCACACAATATAACTAGAAAGATGAAGAAAAGATATGGTGACTTGAATGAAGATATGTGTATTTTAGAGAGACAAAGAGTAGAAGATGAAAACAATATTTCATATGAAACACACACACACACACTCAAGCATACCCCTCAAATGAGACTTTGAGGGGTTTATATAGTACAAGTAGAAGATGCCCTAATGGGCTTGGCATGGGCTCGATTGGATTGGATTGGACATAGATTGATATAAGGCTAGCTTAACATAACTTCTAACCAATTAGCTTAGCCCAATCCACGAGCCCGTTGACTATTCTAGCACGATATCTAACACACGTTACAAAGTTCCTAAATGTGAATGACCATCACTTCTAATAAAAACTATTAAGGCTAACAATCTCCCCCTAAGGGGTGGTCATTCAAAAGATGCTCCACTTGATTAGGTCTTTACTTTTCTTGAGCTCGAACTTTGTGTGTAGATATAGAATAGTCTTGATTCTTTGTTCCTTCATGCTTTGTGATCTATTAATGTGGTTGTCTGCCGTTGTCAACTTCGTTGGTTTGGTGTCTCCACGTCTTTCTCCACCATGCTCACACTTCTATTTGTCTTTTGGTTACCAATGATTTAGTTCTCAAGTCTTTAAACTTTGTAGATTCTTTGACATTGACGAAGAATCATCTTTAACTTTGTGTTGCCTTTGATTTTGATGAGAACTTTCATGTGTTGTTGGCATGAGCATGTGGATAGTCTCAGACGATCAATCCTTCCTCAGGAGCTTCCATAAGAAGAAAACATAAAACAAAGTTAGTAATAAGCGGATTTCGACATTTACAAGTTTGAATTTTGAGGGTGTTAACAAAGATAGTGTGAAAACACGCCTCTAATTCTCACAAAGGCCGCTCTGAACCGGAGTCCCACAAGTGAGATAACGCTGATGTACCAAATACATCTACAGTCGATGAGTCAGCCGAGGTACACCAAGCATCACCCCACGATCGTAGACCGTTTGAGACACACTAAGCGTAATCCACGAGGAGTTACCGAAGCGACCCGCTGTCGGTACGTTTGAGGTTGACCCCGGCAGAGTTTCCATTCAATCAAGATCACGTGATGTGAAACTTCTCATAAATGTTCGGCAGATTGCTAAGATCTGCGTAGGACTCTAGAATATATCACTTGTGTCCTTATTGATGAAGAACAAGCGATGTCATGTCATGTGTTCCTATGAGATCTTTTGATGAATCTCAAGGTTCTAGACTCAATTAGTGCATTTTGGTTTTCCTGAGCGGAGACTAGGGAGAGGGTCTCCTTCTTCAATATCAGCAATCTCTAAGAGAAAGCCGATAGATTATGCAGGGTTCCCAGTGAGGATGAAACAAATCCTTTTGAGAGGAATTGAGTGGCTAGAAGGTTTAGTGCAAGGCCATCGTCCGGGTCCATGACGCCTTTGTCTTCAATACCGCCATCTAAGTGACAACTAGTAGCAGATGAATTGAACCCGGTTTCTGCCCTAAGGTTGAATATGGAGGGCTATTTCTTTTCACCATTTTTCATTGCTTTTCTTTTTAATTCTTCAACCCCTTCTTTCTCCTTTCTCACATTACTCCTTTTTTTTCCAATCATTCCTAAGGACTTCTAATACTAACTATTTGTGATGTCCTTGGGTAGATCCTTCCGGCTCTGGCGGATCATAGGACGAATTTCCTATCCTTAGTCACCTTATAACTCCATGACTGTCCTATTGTTGCCATAAAACCATTTTTCTTGAAAATCTCTCAAAGTGTTTATAGTTGAAAACATGTTTGAAACACTCCAAGAGTTTTATATTTTCATAAACACTCCCCCTTCACATGTGCTTATAAGTTTTGACAGAAATCTGCACATAGAGGGTAGAGTTTGCACTTTTTGAATTGATCGACTTTCAATGAACAAGACCGATTCGAGACACGCTTACATCACTAGCGAACTAGCTTGAAATTATTACCCCGCCGGTCAAATCCAAAGAAAGTTTCTAAATGGTACATTCTACTTAGACAAGTCCTATTCGAGACACGCTTACATCACCGTTAGACCAGCCTTGAAATTATTACCCGCCCAGAACAAGTCTTTTCGAAAATCGACAAGATTTTATCGTCAATTCATTTGTTACGCCCGAAGTCAAGCTCTTTTGAGATTCGCATAACCATCATTAAACCTTTTGATCACATTTTAATCACGTTTCTCCCTCTCAAAAATAGCATATCTATGATGTTTTTGAAACACAATGATTAAAAGATATGTTTTCCGAAAAGCATTTGGAGAGAAACCGATTTAACATGAATTTTGGAAAAATTTAGGTTTTATACTCCCCCTTAAAGAAAGCATATTTTTCTTACAGAAAATTTAGAATCAATTAAGGGTTTAGAGGGAGTTATCTTGGTACCAAATGTGAGAGATTTTGAAAATCTTTTTGAAAAATTTCGAATCAATGGTACTCAAGATGATGAAGATTTTGAAAATCTTTTGAAGATAATTAGAGAATAATTATCTTCATTTGTTTTAGGATAAGTGCTCGATATTTATGAAAATCGATTTTGCGTAGCACTTTCCTTTCTTTAAAGATCGGGTTGCAAGCTCAAATACTTACAAGCCATTATGTTTTAAGGAATAGTGCTTGAAAAATATTTAAAACCTTTGATTTTGATAAGCACTTTCCTTTCTTTGAAGCGCTGGTCCTGAACTGATGTGTCCAGAAGCCATTATTTTGAAGTCCGGGTTTCGTACTGAAGTATACGAAAGCCATTAATTTAAGAAATTTTGAGAAATGACATGTTTTGAAAAACAAATTAAAGAACTCTCGCTCAAGCATCTGTACATACCCGTATCATTGTTGAATAACATTTCTAGAAACGCATGTAATATCGATTATACGAGAGACATGTTGTGAGAAGAATATTTTTGAATTTTTGATTTTATATTGTTTTTGTATTTTTTTTGAAATTTTGAAATTTTTATATTTTGCTTTTGTTGGTTTTTCAAATTTTGTATTTTGTTTTTCAAAAATATTTACAGCGAAGCTTGATGGAAAATCATTTTTCAAGAAGATTCGAGAAGACGTTCTAACTCCTCAGGGGTTAGGCTTCGCATTCCAATTCGTCGAACTAAATAGTCAAACCTTTCTTTTGGAAGGGCTTTAGTTAATAGATCGGCGAGTTGGTAATCTGTCTTCACGAAGAATAATTCAACAGCACCATTTTCGAGTTGGTAACCTAGCTCTGATACCACTTGTTAGGACCCTTTTATTCAATTCATTTCACACAATATAACTAGAAAGATGAAGAAAAGATATGGTGACTTGAATGAAGATATGTGTATTTTAGAGAGACAAAGAGTAGAAGATGAAAACAATATTTCATATGAAACACACACACACACACACTCAAGCACACCCCTCAAATGAGACTTTGAGGGGTTTCTATAGTACAAGTAGAAGATGCCCTAATGGGCTTGGCATGGGCTCGATTGGATTGGATTGGATATGGATTGATATAAGGCTAGCTTAACATAACTTCTAACCAATTAGCTTAGCCCAATCCACGAGCCCGTTGACTATTCTAGCACGATATCTAACACACGTTACAAAGTTCCTAAATGTGAATGACCATCACTTCTAATAAAAACTATTAAGGCTAACACTCTATCTTTTGAACCTCCAAGGACATCTTAACCATCTACCTGTCCGTGAGAAGAAGGCTCTCTCTGCTCCTGTCAACCTTTGGATCAGGGGCTTAGTCATTCAAAAAAGGGTTGAGTATTTTCAGCTAGGAATGGAAAGCTACCGTGACCGGGTCAACCTTACAAGGCCGCAATGTGATGCCTCAGACATGAATTTCGCCACGACTATAGAGTTCTTGACACCCCTAGAGCCGTCCTCTTCACCGACAGATACGGGAAACGCATGCTAATGAGACTGTGCGAGCTCTACAAATTCAAGTGATGGCACTCTCAAGATGGTCGAAGAAGAATTGAACTCTAGAGTGAATGAAATCAAAGTTGATCTAAAGCCGTGGAACAAAACAAAATTCGTCCATGAGGACTTGAAGAGGTGTGAAGACTTCATTGCTCGCGATCAGCAAAGACTTAAGACTCAAATGATCTTCCGCAGCCTTGAAAGTTTTGTTGGTGGTAGACTTCGTGAAGTTCATTACAAACTACTTCAACTTAACCTAATGAAGACATCTTCCAGAAGTAGTTTCTGTCTTGAATTTTTGTTGTGTAAAATGTGGTATATGAACTATGAACAACTATAATGTGTGTAATAGTGTTAGGCTATGTATTGTGGTTTCCCTTTTTTTTTTATCTAAAAAGGGAACTTCAATGTTGTCTACTTCAGATCAATATAAAACCTGACACATTTTTCTCCAAAAAGTTTTGTTTCATAAATATTTAAATCACTTGAGATCCAAAATCTCAAAGGATTTGAAATTTTTGATCGGGGGAGAAAATGTGCTATAAATATGCAATTTGATAAAAGGTGACCAATTTGTCTCAAAATGCATACTGCTCTCCCATATGTGCTAAACACTTTCAATCTCAAGCATATATTGAGGGGAGCATTTCAAATGAAAATAAACTATCAAGGTACAAAGATTTCTATGTTCATCATAAAGTACCTTGATTGATTTTCTAATGGTTTTCTCAGATGGCAATTCAATCGGAAGTACTTCAAAAACTCTTGCCTCTATGTGATAAAATGATTTCAAATATGCTATGCACACATTGAGGGGGATAATTTACCAAGAAAATCAAATGGCTTTTTCTATGAAAATTGTGATCAAAGAAAATATTTCAAAGTCCTCTTGCCTCCATGTGCTAAACAATTTCTAAATCATATGCACATGTTGAGGGGGAGGTTTTCTAAATGATCAAAACAATTAAGGTACAAAATTCTTTGATTTTATATCACAAGTACCTTGATTGATTTTTCCAAATGATTTTTCAATTGGTTTCGAGAAGGAAAGAACAATACCAAAAGACCGACCAATTTACTTTATGCATGGTGTTATAAGGATGGTTAGGTTAGGTATTCGTTCCCACGATCTCGCCAGAGCCGGAGGGATCTACCCAGAGACAATCCACTAGATAGTGTAGAAGTCCTTAGGTATGATGAAAAAAAGAGAAAAGTGAGATATGGGAAGAGTGGGATCGAGACAGAGCTAGTAATCGAATAAACCCAACAAGGTTCTAGTTATGAAGTCTCGTAAGCAAGGGTTGAAGAATGAAAAAGAATTGAATGTGAAAAATGGTGAAAAGAAATAGCCCTCCATTCATTCTACCTTAGGGCAGAAACCGGGTTAAATTCATATGCCACTGGTGGTTACCAAGGTAACATCGGTATTGAAGACAAGACGTCATGGACCCAGTGACGCACTGCACTAAACTTCCCAAACTACTCAAGTTCCTCTTAAAAGGGCTTGTTTCATTCTCACTGGGAACCGACATTATCTATCAACTTTCTCCTAGAGATTGTTGATATTGAAGAAGGAGACCCTCTCCCTAGTCTCCGATATAGGAAACCAAATGTGCACTATTGAGTCTAGAGCCACGAGATCATCAAATAAGTCTCATTAGGACACTGTCTATGAAGACTCTCTATTTCACACAATGTGGAAAGAGAGATTATATCTTATGAGTCATACGCATTATCCTAGTGGTATTGCCGTAACATCCGAAAGTGATATACAAACATATTCACAATGAAGATGGAAAGCCTTCTGGAGCCAACATCAAATAAGCTCCTAGTGGGTGGCATGTGAGATCTATCCAATAGATCAACCATGTGACAACCGAACGTAAACAATGGGGCGAAGTCATAATTATGATTCAATCCGGTTCAGTTATGGATTGACAGATACCTTTGAAAAACCGGTCGTTGTGCTTAAAAACTATTTTCTTTAGCACATCGACCGGTACTCATATTTCAAAATAAAAGGTGGTTATGATTGATAATTGATTTTCATTAAAACCTTCGATGTATTGCAAAAAAAATTTCTATTGAGCGGTACCGATTATTTTTCAAATCTCTTTTCATCAATCGCTGAATCTCAATTCATCGGTTCACTCACTCCGTTGTCTTCTTTGAGACATTCGGTTTGAGAACACTAGAAAGTACCGCTAAACCCCTCGCAAGGAAATTCTTCGAATTATACCGATCACGCGACTTGTAATCGACCAATGGGGAACCATGGGCCGTGTACCTCGTTCAATGAAAGTGATCAAAGACACTTTCGCGGCGCTTTATTGCTAACTGTTGTATGCAGTACGCCCGACGTTTGCAAATGATCGTAATGAAGCGGTCAATCCATAGCCGCATGCTCACACTACACATTCTTCTCTAAAAAAACCATGAAAAGTGCATAAACAACTCTGATATTTTCACTCCATGCTTCGCTACGCCGCCAATATCATGAATCAACTAAAGCTTCCGCTACTCTGATAAGATGAAATCATGATCCAGAATGTGAGCATGTCGGTCCAAGTGTCACAACATCATATGCCGCAACACAACAATGGGTGATCGAGATTAACTTTGGCCGATGATCTCTATTAAATCTCAAAGGTCATCAATGTGGATCAGCTCTATAACCTCCACAATATATACATTGTAGTTGAACAATGATGAAATCACCACGGAAGCACAAAGTTTGAATATTTTGAAGATTTGATGTCTACGAGCTCAAGAACATAGTCAAGAATAGAATGCTAGGATGCAAAATGTAAATTATGGGGTGACCTCCCTTAGGGGGAGATTGTTAGGAATTAGAAATTCCATATGTGAAGAGTCGGTAACCCCAAATATTATCTAGCATAAGTTAGCTCGTAGACATATCGTTTGTTACGTTATTTAGTATTTAGTTTGTAGCGTAGAATAGTTTAGTGTTTCACCGTGGAGGAAGGATTGGTCTTTACCCACCGTATCCCCGATCCACGTGCCTCGTGAGGTCGCTTAGTTTGTAATCTATAAATACCCTCTACCTCCCAAGGTAGAGGGTTGGATGTTCATTTTGGAATCTAACCTTCCATGAGTTTCTCTTTCTAGAATATCCCACTTTCTCTCTCTAAAACCATTTAATCATACGCTTTATTTGTGATTGATTGTGTGTTTGTGAAATCCAATATGTTACAGTTTATGTTGGACGTTGATAGTTAGATATATAAACGTGTAATGAAAGATAAAGAGTAAGAAGCACATCACCATGACACAAGTATTTATAGTGGTTCGGCTACAAGGACACCTTCCTTGCCCTAATTCACTCCTCGAGTCACATACTGAGTTCGTAAACACTACACCAACTCCTTATGGCGGAGAAGCCTTCACAATTTCGCTTACACCTTTTCCGTACAAAGCTAAATACCGAAGTTCTTTCACACCAAGGCTTAACCACACCTAACACAACGTCGCCTACCCTTTATACGGTGCTAGGCTAACCACCGAGTTCTTTCACACCAAGGAGAACTAATCCTATCACAACGTCGCCTACCCTTTATTAGGTACTAGGCTAATCACCTAGTTCTATTACTATGGAGGAACTACTACCCATCACAACACAACACCTAATATCAAGGAGATCCACTCCTTGTTACGACACCATCAAGGATATCACCATCCTTGGAAATAAACAAATACTTATATGTATAACGATGCACCTCATCGATTATACGATCTAGGCATTCTTCCCTAATGCCACTTGATTTGATTCCTAGGCATCCTTCATTAATGCCTTTGACTTAACGCTTGGCACCTTTCACTAATGCCTTCGTCTTGACACCTTTAGCATTCTTCACTAATGCTTTTGACACGGACGTTAAGCACCTTTCACTAATGCTTTCGTCTTGACCCTTTCGGCATCCTTCACTAATGCCTTTAACACAACTTCTACGGAGGAAGAAAGAACTATAAACAAGAGAACCTCAGTTGTCTTGATGATGACGAAGCATGGCAACTCATGGACTTAAGCTTGCTCGACTTCAAGAAGTGGTGATCTCGCCTTTAAGAGGAACCTAAAGAATCACACAAAAATAGAATACAAACTACATAGAAAGATCCCTTAGGATCAGTGGTTAGAGAGGTACAATACTTGGAGAAAGTATGTGTTGAAGTGGTGAGCCAAAAGGAAGAAATGGCTCACTATTTATAGAGGAGAAAGTTCACTATTCCCCGGATCCCACGGACCCCTCCCACAAGGGATCCGGCTAGCGTAAAGCTAGGGATCCGTGGGACGCTCCTCTTTGCCCATGGGTATTTTTGGTTATGGGTCATGGGTCATGGGTTATGGGTTGATCAATGGGTTTCTTTCTAGATTCAATGTATCTCTAGAATACAATGAACCTAGTTAAGTGGTTTGGACAAAACCATGGGTTATGGGTCAATACCATTTGTTAGTTTTTACCCATTTTAGTATATACTTGTTTTTACCCATTTTAGTATATACTTATTTAAGTATGTAAACACTAGTTATTGTACATATGTATATCTAAATCATAAAATCACTTATACTTGTTTTAGTGTTTTATGTGAAAACGTAAGTGTGTTAGAAAACTATTGGCTCAAACAGTTTACGTATTTTATTTGTTTCGTTAAAATGATTTTACGTTTGTTATCGACAAAAAATTAGAAGATAGTAAAATATAAATAAATGTTTTTACGGCTTATTTGTATTAACAAAAGTTTTATTAAAAGTTGTATTTTTAAAAAGTTTATTAAAAGTTGTATTTATTATTTTTTAGGTGTTCCGTGATGAAGTTGTTTTAACTGATTTGGTGCAATCTACTGCTCAATCGAACGGTTTTCTTATTGTTAAAGGAAGAACTAAAACATATAGGGGCTATAAGTACTCAATCGAATTTAAGAGTTCTAGACATGGGACGCTCAGGCGTGAAGGTTTAGAAGATGAACTTCAACGCAGACCGTACCGCTAAAATTAATTGCCCATTCAGACATCGGGCAAATATATAAAAGGTCGAACTGGTACCGCTAAAACTAGTGGTTGGATCTTGAGGGTCAAGTGTCTGAGGCATAATCATGATTTTGTAGACTCGTTCCATGGTTTTTCACATGCCATGCGATTAAAAGAAAATGAGTTAGTTTTGGTGGAGCAATTGACAAAACATCAAGTAGCACCAATAATTATACTTTCTTCAATAAAAGAGAGCGATCCAATAACGGTCTAACATTAAAACGATATATAATGCACAAAACAAGATACGCGGCGCCATTCGTGGTGATTTGACTCCGATATAACTCCTTTTAGTACATTTGAGGTGTAAAGGTTATACATATTACCCTGTGGTAAATGACCACACTAATGAGCCGGAGGAAATATTTTTGTTCACCCGACGTCATATGCCCCGTGGACAACATTCCTGAAATCATGCCGATGGACTCCACATACAACACCACGCTGTTTAAACCGCCATTCTTTACAATTTTGGAGTTACTTTAACAAACGTAACATTCTCAATGGCGCTTAGCTTTTTGAACGTGAAAAAGAGCCAAATTTCAAATGGGTGTTGGAATGTGTTAAGTTGGTGATAGAAGAACAATATTACCCGCTGGTTATCGCCACCTACAGAGATTTAGCGTTGTTTGGGGCATGCAAAGCGTAATTCCCAAATGCTAACAGATTACTCGTCGATGGCATATCAATCAAAATGTGCTCAAGCATTGCGCATACACAAATTCGCTACTAAGAGGAGTATGAGTCCGCTATATGGACATGGGATTTGATGGTTAAAGTTCAATCAAGATGTGTTCACGACTATTATCATCACCTACAAGATTTATTGGTCCAAAACAGGTACTTACCCATTAATACATTTTTATTATTATTTAATAAATAACTACTCGAATTGTTTTCTCACTTTATTAATTCATTGTTTTCTCAGATGTTTTGCGGTATTTTAATAACTGGCTGCAACATTAGACACGTTGTTGTGTTCGGTCGACAAGATTATAGCTGCGCAAGAAACTGCGATACGAGACTCTTTGAATACAAGCAAAATCAAGAAACTGCATTCGTGTAGGGGCACACTATTTAATCTAATTCATGTATAATGTTTCAAAAGATGCTTTACTACTCATACTCGCAGAAAGTAAACGGGATGTGGACCCACATGAATGTGGTCATCAGTTGCAGTTAGTTTATGGTTTACCATGCTATCACGTATCAGATACCTTCAGATTCATGGTATGTATATTAAATTTATGCCTATCAAGTTATTCTCCCCGTCAATACCGATAATTTTAACTAGTCACTTTTTTTGAATACAGGATCGCTTATTCCTCTTAATGCTGTTGATAATTTTTGGAGAACACTAAGTGTTCCCTGGCCTAGAGTCCAACATACTCATACGCCAGAAGAGCCTCAAGAGCCTGAAGAGCCTCAAGGGCCTGAAGAGCCTCAATATTTTTCTTGTCAAGATGACGTAGAAAAATTCCAAAATGTTTTTAACAAAACATCGTCGTTTGTCAAGAAAAATATGTTAAACATGATCGAGGTATATACGCCCCGGTTTGTCAACCCGCCAAACCGCTGTTAAAGAAAGTACTCGTGGACGCCCGAAAGAAAGGACAAAAAGTCCAAGGCTAAACAAAATATCCTGTGATTTAAATGAAGAACCCCCACAGTGGCACCGCAGAAGCTATACAAAACCTAAAAAGTCCGAGACTTAAATGAAGAAGCCGCGAGACATAGTTCATACGTGGAGAGCCTTCTAACGCCCCACTTGAACGAAGAACCTAGCGAGGGCGATTTAAGACACGAGTTATACATTCCCGATGACAATAGCGAATATTTTATGGCTCGAATTCCACCTCTTTTCCGACGGTGGATCCTAGGGATTGTTAACGTGGCAGGTGATGGAAATTGTGGGTATCGAGCTCTTGGCGTAGGTCTTGGTCATCCCGAAGGGATATGGCCCATACTTCGAACTATTGTCAGGGAAGAGGTAGACAATCACCGGGAACTTTACATGCAAATGTGGGGACTTTTTACACATATGGTCAACTCACGAATTGGTTTGAATCAGTCCAAAGACCCCACGATTCATCGGATGATTATGCTAGACACCGGAGTGGCTATTGCTACGCTCTTAACCGTCCAATTGTATGCATATCCAATTCAGATCTACTACGTGTCTTCCGCTTAGGGGTCCAGAGACAAAGACAACTATTGTCCCCCGTTGTGATTCTTCGTGTGGGGGAAGACCAGGCTGCTCACTTCGTTCATGCGGTTCTGGATGAAAACTCACCACTCCCGTATATTCACCAACAATGGAGATTGTTAGGAATTAGAAAATTCAGTCATTAAAGTATCGGTCACCTCAAGTATATGTAATCATTAGAAAGCTTGTAGTAGTAGTTATTTTATATTAGTAAGTAGTTAGTTAAGTAAAACCTTGGAGGACGGACGGGTCTTTACCCACTGTATGCCTGATCCACAGCCCGTTGGTGGCGTTTGTTTGTAAGACACTATAAATACCCTCTACCTCCCAAGGTAGAGGGTTGGAGCTTCAATACCATTTTTCTTTGTTTCATATAGTTCCCAACTCTCTTCCATTTCTCTCTCTAAAACTTTCTCTCTCTAAAACCTTATATACGCCACTTATGTATTTGGTATGATGTGTTTGTGAAATCCAATATGTTACAATTGGTATCAAGAGCCATGGTTTGATCACTCATCTTTCATGCTCTTTGTTTTGGTGGATTTCATAAGGTTTTTGGGGTTATAAGTGTTTAGGAGAGTTTGAATCATTTGGACAATTTCTAGTGTTAAAGTTTGAATTTTGATTGTACTTTTGTGTTTAGTATCATCATATGTGTTTAGGTTTTGAATTGGAAGGCTTAAATCATTGTGGTTTGGTTGTTTTTGATTGAAAAAGTGGTTGTTTTTGAAAAGAGTAAGCTTGAGTTTAGGCGCCACGGTGTTGCATTTCTTGGAAGCGAAGTTGCTTTGTTATTGAAAGCGAAGTTGGTATAAGCGACTTGGCTATTGCGGGTTGTATTAGCAAGCGAGTTGGTATATGCGACTTGGTTATTGCTGAGTTGTTTCTTCAAGCGACTTGATTTTAAAGTTTACTTAGCTATTAAGCCGAGTTTTAGTGTCACGAGTTGGTTTAGCGACTTGGTGGTTAAGCGAGTTGTCACCTTTGTATGCGACTTAGCTATTAAGCTTAGTTGTTTCTTTAAACGACTTGTCTTTTTAGCGAGTTGACTGCTCAATGAAGTTGATACCAAAGCGAGTTGACTGTTTAGCTACTTGTCTATTGAGACTTGTCACTTCTTCGTGTTACATTTTTACGGTTGTTCTTTTGGTTTAGTAAAATCCCGTGAAAGAATTAATTTCCCGGTTTAATCAAAGAATAGTAAAATCCCGTAGAACTTGTAATCATGTCTAACAACGTGCCTACTATCGCTTTCTTCAGAGTGAGGACGTTCAAGCAACCGGATCGGATACTCGTCCACCTATTCTGTGACAGCTGATTATGACTCATGGGGTCAAAGAATCAGGTTATGCTTGTTTGGGAAAGGAAAATGGGGTCAACATTCTCAAATCAATTGATGAAGGACCTTATCCGATTGAGACTACAAGAGACATAATTGATACTGCTGCAGATGGAACAATGATCTTTGGATTGGACAGACCAAAGACGTATGATGAGCTCGGTGATAAGGAGAAAAAGAGATTCGATCGATATCGTGGCTTCAAACATTATACTTGTGGTCTTCCAAAAGATATTTACAAGCTTATCAATCACAACACCGAAGCCAAGGCAGTTTGGGATAATGTCAAGATGCTTTTCTCGGTCTCGAATTGACTAAGGAAGACAGAGAATCACAAAAGTATGATGAATTTGAGCACTTTAAGATGTTACCGTAAGAAAGTGTCTATGAATATTACGTGAGATTCCACAAGCTTGTGAATGATATGAGGAATATCAAAATGACCATGCCAAATATTCAGTTGAATTCAAAGTTTGTGAACAACATGAATCCCTAATGGCACAAATTTGTCACCTCTGTGAAGCTAACCAAAGGATTGAAGAACACCAACTATGAGCAAATGTATGCCTTCCTTCTTCAGAATGAGAGACATGCTATGTTTGAAAAAAGGATTCTTGAACAGCTTCAAAACTAACTGTGGAGAAACAAGCTCTTTAAATGATTCAACAAATACCTTTTACACAAATGTTGGAATTACCACCAAAGCTTCTCAAGTCGCATCCACGGGTAATGGTAACTACAAACTCATCCCCGATCCAAAGATATATGCCTCCGGACCCGAACACATTCATGGAAAACTTCATCAATCGACTATCTCTCATGGGTAGTCAAAATCTGAATACCATTCCTCACACCAACAATAACCTCGAACAAACATCCAACCCACACAATCAAGCTAGCCATGAGATGGAAAGGTTATGGTGCAACCAGGCTCAAGGTAGGCAAGTATGAACAAGGAAGAGGTGGAGTAGGTGGAGGGTATGTGGCTAATCAAAATCGTGGGAGAAATGCCAATCAGGGACAAGTGAAGCCAATTAAGTGCTACAATTGTGGTGGTGATGGACACATTGCAAGGAACTGCACATCTCCAAAACGCCCTCAAAATGCCGAGTACTTCAGTGGACAAGATGTTGCCTTTGGTATAAGCTCGTGATAATGGAGTCGTTTTGGATGAAGAGGAATTGTTGCTTTTCTTTGAGGGAAATGCCAAAACTTATGATGTCGATGTGGATGAATGCCGGTGGTATGGGTCAGAACAATCCAAATGCATTTCAAGTAGCTGACTGTGATGCTTATGATTCGGATGTGGTCTCTCCAAAGGTTTCATCATCAAAGCAAGCGGGTCCATCCAAAGAATCAATCATCTCAGAGGTATTAAAATTATATGATGAAGTTGATGAGCAAAAGATACATGACAAAGTCCAATCACATGAAACTTGTGAAACAAATATTGTTAATATGGGTAATAGTAATATTGTCCCATATGATCAATATGTGATCCAAAGTGAAAGTGTGATTGAACCATGTGATGCATCTTCTGCAGTCAATGATGACTATGTTTTTAATGAATACACCTGCATGTGCCCCGATGATTCTCGTTATCTCGAACTTAATGCCTATAAAGAACAAGTTGCCATTTATGAACAACGCGCTAAGTTTGAGTTAACCACACGTGAGCAGGAAATGGATGACCAAATGCGTACAATTATTAGAAAAAGTAGCTTTAGGGATGAAATACTAAAAAAAGAGGTAGATTCCTTAAAAGAAAAGCTTAATAAAACCGCTAAGCAAAAACAAGAACTTCAAGAAAATGTGAAAGTGCTTAAGCAAGAATTTAATGCTAAGGAATCAAAACTTTTAAATGAATTTTCCAACCTAAAAACTTTGAAAAACAAACTTGAAAACAAATTGTACATACAAGGAAACACCATTCAGACCGCTCACATGATCACTAAGCATAGAGTTCTAAGTGACAAACATAGTGTTGCATTAGTTGATGAACCAAACCCCGAGGCTTGTAAGAAAGCTAGAGAAGCACAAAAGGTAATTTATGATAGCAATGAAATCCTTAAGCCTAGACAGTAAACCTAGTTATTGTGAATACCGAGGAAGATAGGAAGTTAGAAGAAATCACTAGAAAGAAATTGGATGAAAAACTTAAGAGCCCTTCATGCATAGAAAAGAAAATCACTTATAAAACACCCAACTATGCTAAGGATAATTGGATTGCATTTAACAAGATTAGACCTCAAACACAACCTCAACAAGTGTTCGAAAAAGGATATGGACATGAAAAAGTCCGATGAGTTTGTTGAATGTAATCCCCATGTAGGAGAATGCTTCCGCCACTGTATATCCCCCAATACACCAATGCATTTAGTCCCTAGATCTATTCCCACTAAGATCAAGACCTTAATCAGTCAATATGTCATTTATCAATTATTTGTTGATTTTGAGAAGACATGTAAGAAAAGGATCACACCTACTTGGGATAACGAAGGGGAGGGGTTTTGAGCAAACTAAAGAATGCTATTTAACCGAGGTCATGCCTTTCTTTAAACAATTAAAAGGTCAATTTGAGAGTCTTAAAAGGGGATGGATTCAGATATTAAAAAAATGGAAAAGGAATTTGATGCTATGATAGTTGAGGTCAATAACTATGAGCGAGAATTAAAATATAATGAGATTGAGAGGAAAAACTTGCATACATTAAATGAGAATCGATTTTGAATGTATCACTCAAGATGTGTTTTACACTGCCACAAATTGTTCAATTAATGCATCCTAATTTCATGAATTATCATTGCTTTCGAAAGTCTCCCATGATCGTGTCATTGTGCTTGAGAAAACTAACTCTAAATTGCATGAAAAATTTGAACGGATGATCATGATAACCTGGTGAAACAATTTTCTAAATTGGAAGTTGAGCATCTTGCTTTGCAATTAAAATATCAACATCTAAAAGAAAATGTTAAAACCTCAAATATCAAGACATCCTTGGATGCTCCCGAATTTGATGCGCTTTTGAAATCGACAAAGCGGATGAACATATTCGAGCTCATTGTAACACGATCAGAAAAATGAGAACCCAAATTTCACAATTAAAGGGTGCAAAGAACAATGTGATAGGCTCCGAAATGCCTCCTCCTTTAGATTCTCAAAGTTCTCAGAGTTTTCATCTTCAAAACTTGGTTAATGTTCTACAAAAGGAAAATGAGAGTTTTCTAGAAGAAAATGAAAAGGTGAAACAACACTTTAAAGAGTTATATGATTCAATGAAAGTCACTCGTGACAAAAAAAACGAAAAAATAACGTCTTTACAAAAAGAAATTGAGAATCGAGGAGTCGGGTAAAGGGAAATTGCCACTTGTCTTTAATGAGAATGTTGCATCAAAGTCATCTGCAGACTGCAAATATACTGTGATTGTTAAATACATTCCTCCTCATCTTAGAAATAACGAACTTGGGTTTTATAACTATTTCGATTACCTAAAGGATAGTCCAGAATGTCTCCGAGAGATTGTAGAAGAGCATTTCATAAATAAGCCACTTGATAGAGAAATTAGGTTTGCTTGCATTCAGGGCCAAACGATCTCGAGTCTTAGAATGTTTAAGAGCAACATGTCCTAAATCTTTTTGTGAGAAAGGTAAAGCCGTGATGCCTTGTTCTATGCCTAGCATTAAGAAAGTGAACTCTAGAGTGCCTTCAATTAGTTGAGATCCCCTGCGCCTAGTTCGGGAATGCAAAAGGTAGCTCAACCAACTAATGTTCCCATAATTCCCTCTACAGGAGTAATCGGTGACACAAAGGCAAGCGGGTCAAAGCCTCCAGGCAATACAAAGAATGATAGGACCTCGCAAGCTAAGAATATGCAATGGAAGAAAGTAGAAGACCACCCAAGGAACATTAAGTTTAAGTTGAATAAAACGAATCGTGTTGATTCTAGTATTAGCTATAAGCGTATTGTAATTAATTCAATTCGCTACTTTTGGCAAAACATGTAATGATGACTGTTTGGTTTCTGTTTCTAATCATGAATGTGCTGTGAATGAGTTGATTAATGCTATTAAATTCCCTGTTAAGATAGTGAATACAAAAAATCAAGCTAATAAGGCTAGAAAGCAATGGCGTAAGAAGGTTAGAAAAATTGGAAACCCACAGGAAGGAAATTTAGTAACATAGGTTATCATTGGATACCTACTGGCCACAAATTCAATCTTAATGAGATGTGCCCTAAATTATCTAGATCAATTCCCATTAGAAAATGGATGCCTACCGGTAGAACTATTCCTTTAAGAAGTGAACATACTTTGAATAGGTCAAATACGGACACTAGTATTGCATCTATCCCTGATGATTCCATTATTTCTACTGGCGATGTGGGTGTTCCAATCAACATTACTAACCAAATGGAACCCATTCTTGCATGGGGATCCCAATAATCCAGTTATCCATTCTTGTCTGCGTGTTCAATTGCGGTCGTTCAAATCGTTCGTGGTACTTGGACTCGGCTGTTCCAAGCATATACTGGAGACCGGTCGCTGGCTCATGAACCGTGAGTAAATTCATCGGGACCTTTAGATTCGGAACGATCATTTTGGTGCAATTATGGGTTATGGAGACTATGTTGTTGGTGATAGTGTTATCTCCAGGGTATATTACGTCGAAGGTCTTGGTCATAACTTATTCTCTTTCGGTCAATTCTGTGATTCTGATCTAGAAGTGGCCTTCTGAAAACATACTTGTTTCGTTAGAGAACTTGATGGTAAAGAACTTTTAAGAGGAACACGTGGTTCAAATCTATACACCATCTCTATCGAAGATATGATGAAGTCTTCTCCAATTTGCTTGTTGTCAAAGGCTTCAAAGTCATGGTTATGGCATCATCGTCTATATCACTTGAACTTCGGCACCATAAATGATCTCTCCCGAAAGGACTTAGTAATAGGCTTACCTAGACTAAAGTATGAAAAGGATCATCTTTGTTGAGCATGCCAATTGGGAAAAAGAAAAGTATGCCCACAAACCCAAACCTACAAACTCGCTTATGGAAGTTCTACATACCATTCACATGGATTTATGTGGACCCATGAGAGTGCAGAATATTTTCGGGAAGAAATATGTATTAGTTGTGGTTGATGATTACTCTCGATTTACTTGGGTTAAGTTCTTGAGGACAAAGGATGAAACTCCAGATATCATCATCAAACTTATCAAACAGCTGCAGGTTCGACTTAACAAAACTGTTAGAATCATCCGAACAGACAATGGAACCGAGTTTGTTAATAAAGAACTTAGTGAGTTTTATGAAAGTGTTGGAATCAGTCATGAAAGAAGTGTTCCACGAACTCCTCAACAGAACGGTGTAGTTGAAAGACGAAATCGAACTCTTATAGAAGCTGCTAGAACAATCTTTGATTTACTCAAAGGTTCCAATGTTTCTCTGGGGTGAAGCCATTGCCACTGCATGCTATACTCAAAATCGATCCCTTATTCACACTTCTCATGGAAAAGCTCCATATGAACTTGTCCACAATCGAAAACCTAATCTTTCATTCCTTCGTGTGTTTGGTGCATTGTGTTATCCAACTAATGAGGGCCAAGACTTAGGCAAACTTAAAGCTAAAGCGGACATTAGAGTATTTGTAGGATATGCACCTAGCGAAAAGGATACGAATCTACAACAAAAGAACCCGAAATATCATGGAAACAATTCCACGTTACGTTCGATGGTGACTGGTCAAATGGCTCCTGGACAACCGGTTATGGACCCGCATCATCAAGTAGTCCCATCGGTTCTACTCTTGTATACGATTCTACACCGGAACTCCTTATGTACCTCATTCGAAGATGATTTGAAGAAACTATTTGATCCAATGTTTGATGAACACTATGAGCCAATTGCTAATGATCTGTCAATTCCATCAACGAGGTGCCCTATCCCTCCAATGAAGTTAACCCTTCGGTTTCTATGTCTTTAAGTCAAGAAGCTTCTGGCGATCACTCTGTCTCTTCAACAAATCATCAATCATCGAGTGTACTTCATGGAATTATTTGGCGCCTTGATGGAGAGAATCCCTTTGCTACTCCTGAAGATGCCCCATTTGAAAACATATTTACTCCTGAATCATCATCAGAACCATCTTCATCAGGAGAAATCGAATCTGCTACTTCAGTTCCTCAGCAACAACTACACGAACACCTTAGAAAATGGACACATGATCACCCATTGGACAACATCATTGGAAATCCCTCTCGTCCGGTATCCACTCGCAAACAACTTGCAACTGATGCCTTATGGTGCTTCTTCAACTCGTACTATCCAAGGTCGAACCAAAGACATTAAAACGCAATGAATAAAGACAATGGTTCAATGCAATGCAAGAAGAAATTCATGAGTTTGATCGACTAGATGTATGGGAATTAGTACCTGCTCCTGATTGTGCTATGATCACTGCTCTAAAGTGGATCTTCAAAGTAAAACTTGATGAGCATGGTGATGTTTTAAAGAACAAGGCTCGATTGGTTGCAAAAGGATACCGAGAATCATTTGCTCCAGTTGCTCATATCGAGGCAATCAGAATCTTCTTGGCTAATGCAGCAAGTAAGAACATGGTAGTCTATCAGATGGATGTAAAGACGGCTTTTCTTAACGGAGATC
>OU343223.1:262412690-262470775 GCA_910596185.1 Chrysanthemum makinoi
AACTGTTTCTGGCATCAATGATGAAGTTAATCCCTTTGCTACTCTTGAAGATGCTCTATTTGAAAATATATTTGCTCTGAATCTTCATCGAACCATCTTCTTGGGAGACATCGACTCGCTACTTCAGTCCCTCAACAACTACCACATGAACATCTCAGAAAATGAACTCACGATCATCCATTAGACAACATCATTGGAAATCCCTCTCACCCAGTATCCACACGGAAACAACTTGCAACCGATGCCTTATGGTGCTTCTTCAACTCCGTACTCTCTAAGATCGAACCAAAAGATGTTAAAACCGCCATGAATGAAGATAGTTGGTTCAATGCTATGCAAGATGAAATTCATGAGTTTGATCGACTTGATGTATGGGAGTTAGTACCTGCTCCAGATTGTGCTATGATCATTGCTCTAAAATGGATCTTCAAAGTGAAACTTGATGAGCATGGTGATGTGTTGAAGAACAAGGCTCGATTAGTTGCTAAAGGATACCGTCAAGAGGAATCTTTTGCTCCTGTTGCTCGAATCGAGGCAATCAGAATCTTTTTGGCTAATGCTGCTAGTAAGAACATGGTAGTCTATCAGATGGATGTAAAGACGGCATTTCTGAACGGAGATCTTAAAGAAGTCGTCTATGTCAGCCAACCTGAAGGATTTGTGAATCAAGAGCGTCCTACTCACGTTTATCGTTTGAAGAAGGCTCTTTACGGTTTGAAGCAAGCTCCAAGGGCATGGTATGATACACTATCAAAGTTTCTTCTATCTACCGGATTTAGCAAAAGAGCAGTTGATCCAACATTGTTCACCAGGAAGTCAGGCAAACATTTAATTCATGTTCAAATTTATGTTGATGATATCATCTTTGCCTCGACTGACCCCAATGAGTGTGACCGTTTTTCAAATGAAACGAGTTCAAAATTTCAAATGTCAATGATGGGACAAATGTCATTTTTCTTGGGATTACAAATTTCACAAAGTCCAGGAGGCATTTTCATAAATCAATCTAAATATGCAACTGAGATCTTAAAGAAATTTGGATTTGATTCAAGTGACCCTGTTGACACTCCCATGATTGATCGAACCAAACTAGATGAGGACCACTCGGGGATCATGATTGACCAAACGAAATATCGTAGTATGATTGGATCCCCGATGTACCTCACGCTAGTAGACCGACATCTTGTTCGCTGTTTGCATGTGTGCTAGATACCAGGCTAAGGCTACTAAAAAGCACCTTGAAGCGGTTAAACGGGTCTTTCGGTATCTCCAAGGAACCATCAATATGGGACTTTGGTACCCGAAGGACACCGGTATGTCACTAACGGCCTATGCAGATGCCGATCATGCAGGTTGTCAAGATACTCGTCGAGTACGTTTGGAGGTGCTCGTTTTTGGGTGATAAGCTTGTGAGCTGGTCTTCAAAGAAGCAAATGAGTACTTCTATTTCCTCTACAGAGGGAGAATACATAGCCATGTCATCTTGTTGTGCTCAAATCCTTTGGATGAGATCTCAATTATCTGACTATGGCTTTGTATTTAACAAAATCCCTCGTCTATGATAATAAAAGTGCTATTGCTCTCTCATGCAACAACGTTCAACACTCAAGAGCTAAGCATATCGACATTCGACATCATTTCATCAGGGAACAAGTGGAAAAGGTGTGGTGGAACTCTATTTTGTGAGGTCAATATCGGTTAGAGACATCTTCACCAAAGCTCTTCCAAGAGAACGTTTTGAGTTCATATTCTTCGACTATTGGCTTGAAAAGCCTTCAACCAGAAACACTCAAACGTCTTCAGGAGGAAGACGAGGAGTAAAGGTCTATCTTCATCTATCTCTTGTATATATCTATTCGAAAAAAAAACCAAAATACAAAATTATAAAACCCTCAAAAATCAAACAGAAAAATATAAAACCTTCAAAATCCATAAAAATCTAAAAAATTCGAAAAAAAAAATATATTGTCAATTTGTTATGTTTTTTTTGGTTCGGAAATATCTATGGTCTTTGTGCTGTCATTCAAAGAATGACACGGGACTTTAGATGTTGTTCGAATTTTTATATATAAAAAAAAATAAAAAAATAAAAAATAAATAATAATTTGTGAGAGAAAGAAAAACAATGGTTTACTGTCATGTCAGGCAGTAACCCGCTTGTCAAAGAAAGAATAGAGCCATACTTTATCATGTTTTGAAAATTCCATGCTCTGATTCTATAAACATTTATCTGCTGAAAACTAACTGCTTTGAAAAAAAAAAATAAATAAATAAATAAATAAATAACTCGGACTCTATTTTTGATAATCATCTGGACTTATTTGTCAAAATATCTATCTCTCAATCAACAACCTATGTCATTGATTGAGGGGGAGAATGATTTCAATTAAATTAAAAAGTTATTTTGGCATTAAATTGTTTTCAAAAGATATACATGCATGTTTTATCAATGGAGTTTAAAGTTTAAAATCGATCCTTATCGGTTAAAACGCTTTCATAATCAAGTCACAATTCTCCTCAAAAGCTTTCAAAATCAATTTAAATCTATAAGAGATCACAAATCTCAAATGATTTGATAATTGTGATCGGGGAGAATGTGTGATTTAAATTGGATTTAAACTGATAATTCGGTAAATGGTTTTATAAGGATGTACAAGCTCTCCTTCCCACATGTGACAAACGATTTCAAATTTTCCATGCACATGTTGAGGGGAGCATCTATCTTAAACCTATGATTTGAAACGTGATCACTTATCTCAATGTGCAGGTTCCCTCTAGTATGTGCAAAACTCTTTTCAAATCTCGAGGCACATATTGAGGGGGAGCAAACTTATGAAAACCTCATCCTTCCCGGAAATGCTTTATCTACTTGATTTGATTAGGGAAGTGATGTTGATATCTTTTAGAAAATGGTAATCAAAGAAGTTAATTCTTCCTCTTGCCTCCGTGTGCAAAACGATTTCAAACATTTGATGCACATGTTGAGGGGGAGCACTTGTTCTAAAAATATCAAAAACAATACAGGTACAAAATGTTTTGATAATATATCACAAGTATCTGGATTGATTTTCAAATGGTTTTCAATTGGTTCAAATGGCTGATGAACAATACCAAATAGACCGACCAAATTTACTTTATGTACGGTGATATAAGGATGATAAGGTTAGGTATTGGTTCCCATGATCCGCCAGAACCGGAGGGATCTACCCAGGGACAATCCACTAGTTAGTGTAGAAGTCCTTAGGTATGATGATAAAAGGAGAAAAGTGAGATATGGGAAAAGTGCGGTGAGGACAGAGCTAGTTGGAATAAACCCAACAAGGTTCTTGCTATGAAGTCTCGGTAAGCACTGAAGGGGTTGAAGAATTAAAAAGAATTGAATGAGAAAAGGGTGAAAACAAATAGCCCTCCATATATTCAACCTTAGGGCAGAAACCGGGTTCAATTCATATGCTACTGATGGTAACATTGGTATTGAAGACAAGACGTCATGGACCCAGTGACGCACTGCACTTCAACTTTCCAAACCACTCAAGTTCCTCTTAAAAGGACTTGTTTCATTCTCACGGGGAACCGACATTATCTATCGACTTTCTCTTAGAGATTGTTGATATTGAAGAAGGAGACCCTCTCCCTAGTCTCCGATATAGGATCCAAAATGCACAAATTGAGTCTAGAGCCACGAGATCATCAATAAATCTCATTAGGACACTTTCAATGAAGACTCTCTGTTTCACACAATGTGGAAAGAGAGATTATATCTTGAGTCCTACGCATTATCCTTGTGGTATTGCCGGAACATCTGAGTGACGTGTTTACATATTCACTTTGTGAAGATGGAAAGCCTTCTGGAGCCAACATCAAACAAGCTCCTGGTAGGTGGCATGTGAGATCTATTATACAGATCAACCATGTGACAACTGAATAGAAACAATGGGGCGATTCAATCTTTTGAATCAATCACGGTTCAGGTTATGGATTGACGGATACCTTTGAAAAACCGGTCTTTGTGCCTTAAAACTCTTTTCATTAGCGCGTCGACCGTGTACTAATTTTTCAAATCAAAAGGTGTTTTATGATTGATAATTGATTTTCATTAAAACCTTCGTTATATTGCAAAAACAATTTCTATTGAGCAATACACGATTGTTTTTCAATTATCTTTTCATCAATCGTGGACTTAAATTATTTGGTTCACTCACTCGTGTTGTCTTCTTTGAGACGTTCCGGTTTGAGAATAGCTAGAACAGCTGCGAAACCCTGTCAAGGAAATTCTTCAGAATTATACCTGATCACAGCAAGACTTGTATGATCAACAGGAACCGTGGGCCGTGTACCTCAATTCATCGAAAGTGATCAAAGACACTTTCGTGAGCTTTATTGCTAACTGTCTTATGCAGGTACACCCCGACGTTTGCGTATCGAGAATGGAGCGGTCAATCCATAGCCGCATGCTCACACAACACATTCATATCGAAAGAAATCATGATTGGTGCATCAATGACTCTGATATATTCACTCCATGCTTCGCTAAGCGCGCCAATATCATGAATCAACGAAAGCTTCCGCTACTCTGATGAGAAGATATCATGATCCAGAAAGTGAGCATGTCGGTCCGAAAGTCACAACATCACATAATACCAACACCACAATGGATGTATCAGAGATCTTTTATTAGCTGATGATCTCAAATGCTGGCTCAAAATTATTATCACGTGGATCAGTAAAAGGCCTCCACTTGGATTAACCAAACATGCAATGAGTGGAATCAATGACTACGATCTTCGGAGCAAAGTACTACATCAAGAATGCAAGATCAATTGTTAATGTAATATCTGATTGTATTCAATGTAATTTAAGTATAAGTTTGAGGTGACCTTCCTTAGGGGGAGATTGTTAGGAATTAGAAATTCCAGGTATTAAAGAGTCGGTCACCTCAAGTATATGTAATCTTTAGAAAGCTCGTAGTCATAGTTCTTTTATGTTAAGTAGTATTTAGTTTAGTAACACCGTGGAGGATGGACGGGTCTTTACCCACTGTATGCCTGATCCACAGCCCGTTGTGTGGCGTTTTATTGTAAGACTATAAATACTCTCTACCTTCCAAGGTAGAGAGTTGGAGCTCATAATAATATTTTCTTTCTCTCACTATAGTTCCCAACTCTCTTCCTTTCTCTCACTAGAACTTTCTCTCTCTAACATACTTATACGCCTACTTTGATCATGGTTTAGGGTGTTTGTGAAATCCAATATCCTACACAACACCTCCCGTCCCACCATTTTTTCGTCTTCAAAAAGAATCAGAATACTCTGAAGAGGATCAGAAACAAGTCGAAGCAGATGACATGGCAATTCATATTGTCCAACTGGGTTTGCCAAGAGACATCTTTTTGCCGGCCAGACGTTGTGAAAATGCTTTCGATATGTGGGACGTGTTAGGCGACTTTGTCATGGAACTGAAATTGGTCAACAAGATACGGAGAACAAGTTGCTAACTGCTTGGGAGAAGTTTACCTCTACCCGTGAGAATCCATTGAATCCTACTATGGAAGGTTCTGCACTTTAATGAATGAGTTGATCAGAAACAAGTTGACACCCAGAACTATCGTGAGCAACATCAAGTTCTTGAACAATCTACAGGTAAGAATGGGGACGATATGTCACTATTGTCAACCAAACAAAGACTTACACCGGTGAACTTTGATCAACTAAACGATTTTCTGAAACAAAACCAAAATGAAGTGAATGAAGTCAGGCAAGAAAGATTAGCAAAGAATCACGATCCATTGGCACTCATTGCAAAGACTCAAACTTCCGTGAATACACAACAACAAGCTTCATCATCTTCCACTAACAACAACTTGCAGCAATACATCCCTCAACAACAAAACTATCCACTTGAACAACAACATTACCAGGAACAAGGAATCACCGATCTTGAAATGGAACCAGAAGAAGCTTTGTCACAAGCATTTGTATTCTTGGGTAAAGCATTCAGAAGTCGCTATTCCACACCAACTAACAACAACCAAAGGATTTCATCAAACATTCGCAATAGGCAAATTACGCACAGCCGGTGAACATGGGCAATCAAGGTCAAATGGTTGGAGTTATTGGGAATTAGCAGGGGATATGCTAGTGGATTTCGCATGGGTAATCAGCGGGTTCGAATCGAGGGTAATCAATTGGGTCAATGTTGGAAATAGAGCAGTGGGTAATCGAATGGGAATGTTGCGCTCCGTCGTTGGGAATTATGGAAATGTGAATCAGGGTAATCAAGTTAAGTGTTATAACTGTCAAGGATTGGGTCACATGGCACGGAATTGTCCAACTAAGCGAGAAAAAAGAAGGATCTTGCGTACCTTCAAAAAGCTATCATGTTGGTACAAAAGGAACAATCTGGACTTTAATTGAATGCTGAGGAACATGACTTCATGGCTATTATGGATGATTTGGAAGACCTCGAGGAACTCAATGCAAACTGCATCTTCATGGAAAATCTTTAGGAGACTAAGTACGACATCGACTCTAACGCACCTCCTGTCTATGACGCCAACGCAAGATTGAGGTACCAATCACGATCCATGCTATAACAATGTCATATTTGATGTGTTTACTCATGACGAACAACATTCAGGACATCACCTACTTATGATACATACCGACAATCCGAGTTGTAGCAATACTAACTCGGAGACTCCGATGTGATCCTAGTGGAGGCGTGTGGCACAAAATACCAGATCGATGAGGAAACTCGTGCTTAATTTGAATAATTAATCAACAAGCTGTGGCATTGAAATTGAGAAAGTTAAAAAGGTCAATCGCGATGTTAAGGCCGTGAATGCCAAATTGACCGCTGAGCTTGAGAGTTACAAGGAGAATGCAAAAGCCTTTAAATTTCAGAAAAACAAAGAATCTAATTAGAAATTGGTTATCGAAATTTGGTTTCTAAAGAAAAAGAATTGCAAATCATGTATAACACACTTGATGTGAATTCGAACTTGAAAATTAAATCTTTAAACAAGGAAATTTCATACCTAAATGACCAACTTTCAAAACAAAAATCATTGTTTTCTGATCTTGAAAAAGAAAAGAAGCCGTTGATTACTGATTTTTCAAAACGAGAAGATTCTCTTCTTGATGAAATTCTTGACAAAAATGAGCAAATCAAATCCTTGGAAAATTTGCTTCTTACAATGGGTCATCCACTAAATCAAACAAGATGCTTTCTAATCAAGTAAATCCACGTTTTCATACTTCACATAGAATGGCACTTGGTAACGACCCTTCTTCGTTCCTCAAGAAAGCTCAGAAACCTAAGAATGTGTTAATTAATGGAAATGATTTGCATACACCCATAATTGTTCGTGATTCCCTTGAAACGTTAGAACTATCTAAGGAGAGCAGAGAAAGAATGAAACAAAAAGGTCCGGAAATCAAACCTATTGACTATAACAAATGGAACAAAATTTCTGGAATCACGTTTGTCAATCAATAAGAAATCAGATGAAGTCACTAGGGAAAAGATGAACAAGAAATTAGATGATCCTAAATGTAAAGAGAAGAAAATAAAGATCACACCCCATGATTACAAGAAGGAAAACTGGATTTCCTGGAACATGTTTAAGCCTCAGACATTGTTGACTCCCGAACAAGTTTTCTTGAAAATGGATTTAGATAAGCAGAAAGCTGAAAATATTGTTGAAACAAACCCTCCCCTTTGGAAAATGCCTAGAACAACTGTGTATCCTCCTAATACACCAATGCATCTTGTTCCTAGAACAATTGCCACTAAAAGCAAGACCTTAATTAGTCAATATGTTATCTTTCAACTATTTGTTGATTTTGAGAAAACTTGCAAGAAAAGAATCACACCCACTGGTATAACTGAAGGAGAAAGGGGTTTTGAGCAAACGAAAGAATGTTATTTAACTGAAGTCATGCCTTTCTTTAAACTGCTAAAAGATCATTTTGAAAGTCTTAAAAAGGGAATGAACATAGACATTAAAGAAATGGAAAAGGAGTTTGATGCAATGATAGTTGAGGTTAGTGACTATGAGCGAGCACTAAAATATAATGAGATTGAGAGAAAGAACTTGCATACATTAAATGAGACTCTAATTACTGAATGTGTTGCTCAAGATATGTTTTTCACTGCTACAAATTGTTCTATTAATGCTTCCCAATTTCATGAACTATCTGTTGCCCTGAAAGTCTCCCATGATCGTGTCATTGAGCTTGAAAAAACTAATTCTGAACTAAATGAGAAAATTGAACTGGATGATCACGACAATTTGGTTAAACATTTTTCTAATCTAGAAGTTGAGCATTTTAATTTACAACTAAAATATCAACATCTTAAAGAAAATGTCAAAACTTCAAATATCAAGACATCCTCAGATGCTCCAGAGTTTGATGCAGTTTTTCAAATTAACAAACGTGATGAACAAATTCAAGCTCATTGCAACACGATCAGAAAGTTGAAAGCCCAAATCTCTCAATTAAAGGGTCAAACAAACAATATGACAGGCTCCCAAATGCCTCCTCCTCTAGATTCTCAGAATTCTCAAACGTTTCATCTTCAAAACTTAGTAAATGCATTACAAAAGGAAAACGAAAGTTTTCTAGAAGAAAATGAAAAGGTTAAACGTCATTTCAATGAGTTATTTGAATCAATAAAGTTTACTCGTAACAAAAATACGAAAAACGTAGCCTCGTTACAAAAAGAAATTGAGAATCTAAAGAGTCAAGTAAAAGGGAAGATGCCAATGACCAATGGGGAGAATGGTGTATCAAAGGTACATGTCTGTAATAAATATGCTTTGTCTGTGAAATATGTTCCTCCTCATCTTAGGAATAACAAACTTGCTATTCAAACATATTTCTAACATCTTAAGGACAGCCTAGAATGTCTCCGTGAGATTGTTGAAGAGGATAAATTAGAGAAACCACTTGACAATGCAATTGGGCATGCATGCTTATATGCCAAATGATCTCAAGAAATTCTAGAATGCTTAATCACAATATGCCCAAAGTCTTTAGGTGAGAGAGTTAATCCTTTGATTCCATGTTCGATGCCTAGTGCCAACTATGATATTCATTCGATGCCAAATGTCTTTAATGTGAACCTTAGTGTGTCTTTAAGTAGTTCAAATTCCAGATCTGTCAATGCTAAGAAAGAGAACTCTAGTGTGCCTTCTAGGAGTACAAATCCCAACACTTCTAGTGTTATGAAAGTGAACCTTGGTGTGTCTGCATGTAATTCAGACCCTAGAACATCTAAACAGGAGATGCAAAGAGTAGCAAAACCAACTAATGTTCCCATTCCCTCTACAAGAGTAATCAATGACATTAAAGCAAGCAGGTCAAAGTCTCAAGACAATACAAGGAATGATAGGACCTGCAAGCTAAGAATGTGCATTGGAAGAGAGTAGAAGACCAATCTAGGAACTTTAACTTAAGTTTGAGAATAAAACGAATCGTGTTGATTCTAGTATTAGCCATAGGCGTGCTGTAATTAATTCGAATTCTAATACTATTTGCAAACCTTGTAATGATGTCCGCTGAATTCTTTTCTAATCATGAATGTGGTGTTAATGTTTTGCCTAATGATGTTAATTGTCCAGTTAATATTGTTAATGCAAAAAATCATGCTAAGAAGGATAGAAGGCAAAAACGAAAGAAAGTTAGAAAAAGTGGAAACCCACAGGAAGAACATTTAGTAAGATAGGTTATCATTGGATACCTTTGGTCATAAGACTAATCGGACAATGCCCACTAGAAAATGGATGCCTACTGGTAGAACTATTCCCTTAAAAAGTGAACACACTTTGAATAGGGCTAATACAGACACTAGTACTGCATCTATTCATAATGATTACATTGCCTTAATTTCGATATGGAATGTTTCTATTTCGATGTGGGTGTTCCAACCATTGTTACTAACCAAATGGAACCCATTCTTGCATGGGGATCCCAATTATCCAGCTATCCATTCTTGTCTGTGTTCAACTGCAAATCGTTCAAATCGTTCGTGGTACCGGACTCAGTGCCGCTCCAAGCATATGATCGGGAGACGGTCGTGGCTCATGAACTTCGTGAGCAAATTCATCGGAGACGTTAGATTCGGAATGATCATTTCGTGCAATTATGGGTTATGGTGATTATGTTGTTGGTGATAGTGTTATCTCTAGAGTATACTATGTGGAAGGTCTTGGTCATAATCTGTTCTCTGTTGGTCAATTCTTTGATTCTGATCTAGAAGTAGCCTTCTAAAACATACTTGTTTTGTTAGAGAACTTGATGGTAAGGAACTTTTAAGAGGAACTCGTGGTTCAAATCTATACACCATCTCTATCGATGATATGATGAAGTCTTCTCCAATTTGCTTGTTGTCAAAGGCTTCAAAAACAAAGTCATGGTTATGGCATCGTCGTCTCAATCACTTGAACTTCGGCACCATCAATGATCTCTCCAGAAAGGACTTAGTTGTAGGTTTACCTAGACTAAAGTATGAAAAAGATCATCTTTGTTCAACATGCCAATTGGGAAAAAGCAAAAAGTATGCCCATAAACCCAAACCTACAAACTCAATACAATGAAGTTCTTCATACAATTCATATGGATTTATGTGGACCAATGAGAGTGCATAATATCTTTGGGAAGAAATATGTGTTAGTTGTGGTTGATGATTACTCTAGATTCACCTGGTCAAGTTCTTAAGGACAAAGGATGAAACTCCCGATATCATCATCAAACTCATCAAACAGCTGCAGGTTCGACTTAACAAAACCGCGGAATTATCCGAACAGACAATGGTACTGAGTTTGTTAACAAACAACTTAGTGAATTTTATGAAAGCATTGGAATCAACCTTCAAAGAAGTATTCCACGAACTCCTCAACAGAACGGTGTAGTTGAAAGACGAAATCGAACTCTTGTGGAAGCCGCTAGAACAATGTTGATTTACTCAAAGGTTCCAATGTTTCTCTGGGCAGAAGCTATTGCCACTGCATGCTACATACAAAATCGCTCCCGATTCACACTGCTCATGGAAAAACTCCATATGAACTTGTCCACAACAGAAAACCTAATCTCTCTTTCCTTCGTGTGTTTGGTGCATTGTGTTATCCAACTAATGAGGGTCAAGACTTAGGTAAACTTAGAGCTAAAGGCACATTGAGTATTTGTAGGGTATGCACCAAACAAAAAGGGATACCGAATCTACAACAAAAGAACCCGAAATATCATGGAAACAATTCACGTCACATTTGATGAGCTACCGTCAAACGCTCCTGGACAATCCAGCCAGGACCCGACTTCAAAACAGTCCCATTGGTTCATCCCTTGTTCCAAACTCTTCTCAAGAAACTCCATATGTACCTCCATCTCAAGATGATTTAAAGAAATTGTTTGATCCTATGTTTGATGAATTTTATGATCCAAGTACTAATGAACTGTCGACTCCTCTCAGAGGCTACTCATATTCCTTGAATGAAGTCAATCCTTCAGCCTCTATATCATTAAGTCAAGAAGCGCCTGCTGTTGATCCTTCAGTCTCATCAACAAATCATCATTCTTCAAATGTACATCATGGAACTGTTTCTGGCATCAATGATGAAGTTAATCCCTTTGCTACTCCTCAGGATGCTCCATTTGAAAACATATTTGCTCTTGAATCTTCATCGAACCATCTTCTTCGTGAGACATCGACTCGCTACTTCATCCCTCAACAACTACCACATGAACACCTCATAAAATGGACTCACGATCATCCATTAGACAACATCATTGGAAATCCCTCTCATCCAGTATCCACACGGAAACAACTTGCAACCGATGCCTTATGGTGCTTCTTCAACTCCGTACTCTCTAAGATCGAACCAAAAGATGTTAAAACCGCCATGAATGAAGATAGTTGGTTCAATGCTATACAAGATGAAATTCATGAGTTTGATCGACTTGATGTATGGGAGTTAGTACCTGCTCCAGATTGTGCTATGATCATTGCTCTAAAATGGATCTTCAAAGTGAAACTTGATGAGCATGGTGATGTGTTGAAGAACAAGGCTCGATTAGTTGCTAAAGGATACCGTCAAGAGGAATCTTTTGCTCCTGTTGCTCGAATCGAGGCAATCAGAATCTTTTTGGCTAATGCTGCTAGTAAGAACATGGTAGTCTATCAGATGGATGTAAAGACGGCATTTCTGAACGGAGATCTTAAAGAAGTCGTCTACGTCAGCCAACCTCAAGGATTTGTAAATCAAGAGCATCCTACTCGCGTTTATCGTTTGAAGAAGGCTCTTTACGGTTTAAAGCAAGCTCCAAGGGCATGGTATGATACACTATCAAAGTTTCTTCTATCAACCGGATTTAGCAAAAGAGCGCTTGATCCAACATTGTTCACCAGGAAGTCAGGCAAACATTTAATTCATGTTCAAATTTATGTTGATGAGATCATTTTTGCCTCGATGACCCCAATGAATGTGACCGTTTTCAAATGAAATGAGTTCAAAATTTCAAATGTCAATGATGGGACAAATGTCATTTTTCTTGGGATTACAAATTTCACAAAGTCCGGAGGCATTTTCATAAATCAATCTAAATATGCAACTGAGATCTTAAAGAAATTTGGATTTGATTCAAGTGACCTGTTGACACTCCCATGATTGATCGAACCAAACTAGATGAGGACCACTCAGGGATCATGATTGACCAAACAAAATATCGAAGTATGATTGGATCCCACGATGTACCTCACGCTAGTAGACCGACATCTTGTTCGCTGTTTGCATGTGTGCTAGATACCAGGCTAAGCCTACTAAAAAGCACCTTGAAGCGGTTAAACGGGTCTTTCGGTATCTCCAAGGAACCATCAATATGGGACTTTGGTACCGAAGGACACCGGTATGTCACTAACACCTATGCAGATGCCTTGATCATGCAGGGATGTCAAGATACTCGTCGAAAGTACGTCTGGAGGTGCTCAGTTTTTGGGTGATAAGCTTGTGAGTCTGTCTTCAAAGAAGCAAATGAGTACTTCTATTTCCTCTACAGAGGTGAATACATAGCCATGTCATCTTGTTGTGCTCAAATCTTTGGATGAGATCCCAATTATCTGACTATGGCTTTGAATTCAACAAAATCCTCTGTATGTGATAATAAAAGTGCTATTGCTCTTTCATGCAACAACGTTCAACACTCAAGAGCAAAGCATATCGACATTCGACATCATTTCATCAGGGAACAAGTGGAAAAAGGTGTGGTGGAACTCTATTTTGTGAGGTCTGAATATCGTTAGCAGACATCTTCACCAAAGCTCTTCCAAGAGAACGTTTTGAGTTCATTCTTCCACGACTTGGCTTGAAAAGCCTTCAACCGAACACTCAAACGTCTTCAAGAGGAAGACGAGGAGTAAAGGTCTATCTTCATCTATCTCTTGTATATATCTATTCGAAAAAAAAATACAAAATTATAAAACCTCAAAATCAGAAAAATATAAAACCTTCAAAATCCATAAAAATCTAAAAATTCGAAAAAAAAATATATTGTCAATTTGTTATGTTTTTTTTGGTTCGGAAATATCTATGGTCTTTGTGCTGTCATTCAAAGAATGACACGGGACTTTAGATGTTGTTCGAATTTTTATATATAAAAAAAAATAAAAAAATAAAAAATAAATAATAATTTGTGAGAGAAAGAAAAACAATGGTTTACTGTCATGTCAGGCAGTAACCCGCTTGTCAAAGAAAGAATAGAGCCATACTTTATCATGTTTTGAAAATTCCATGCTCTGATTCTATAAACATTTATCTGCTGAAAACTAACTGCTTTGAAAAAAAATAAATAAATAAATAAATAAATAAATAACTCGGACTCTATTTTTGATAATCATCTGGACTTATTTGTCAAAATATCTATCTCTCAATCAACAACCTATGTCATTGATTGAGGGGAGAATGATTTCAATTAAATTAAAAAGTTATTTGGCATTAAATTGTTTTCAAAAGATATACATGCATGTTTTATCAATGGAGTTTAAAGTCTTAAAATCCGATCCTTATCAGTTAAAACGCTTTCATAATCAAGTCACAATTCTCCTTAAAAGCTTTCAAAATCAATTTAAATCTATAAGAGATCACAAATCTCAAATGATTTGATAATTGTGATCGGGAGAATGTGTGATTTAAATTGGATTTAAACTGATAATTCGGTAAATGGTTTTATAAGGATGTACAAGCTCTCCTTCCCACATGTGACAAACGATTTCAAATTTTCCATGCACATGTTGAGGGGAGCATCTATCTTAAACCTATGATTTGAAACGTGATAACTTATCTCAATGTGCAGTGTTCCTCTAGTATGTGCAAAACTCTTTTCAAATCTCGAGGCACATATTGAGGGGAGCAAAATCATGAAAACCTCATCCTTCCCCAAAATGCTTTATCTACTTGATTGATCGAGGGAAGTGATGTTGATATCTTTTAGAAAATGGTAATCAAAGAAGTTAATTCTTCCTCTTGCCTCCGTGTGCAAAACGATTTCAAACATTTGATGCACATGTTGAGGGGGAGTTCTTGTTCTAAAAATATCAAAAACAATTCAGGTACAAAATGCTTTGATAATATATCACAAGTATCTGGATTGATTTTCAAATGGTTTTCAATTGGTTCCAATGGCCGATGAACAATACCAAATAGACCGACCAACTTTACTTTATGTACGGTGATATAAGGATGATAAGGTTAGGTATTGGTTCCCATGATCCGCCAAAACCGGAGGGATCTACCCAGGGACAATCCACTAGTTAGTGTAGAAGTCCTTAGGTATGATGATAAAAGGAGAAAAGTGAGATATGGGAAGAGTGCGGACTGAGACTGAGCGAGTACTGGAATAAACCCAACAAGGTTCTTGCTATGAAGTCTCGGTAAGCACTGAAGGGGTTGAAGAATTAAAAAGAATTGAATGAGAAAAGGGTGAAAACAAATAGCCCTCCATTTATTCAACCTTAGGGCAGAAACCGGGTTCAATTCATATGCTACTGATGGTAACATTGGTATTGAAGACAAGACGTCATGGACCCAGTGACGCACTGCACTTCAACTTTCCAAACCACTCAAGTTCCTCTTAAAAGGACTTGTTTCATTCTCACGGGGAACCGACATTATCTATCGACTTTCTCTTAGAGATTGTTGATATTGAAGAAGGAGACCCTCTCCCTAGTCTCCGATATAGGATCCAAAAATGCACAAATTGAGTCTAGAGCCACGAGATCATCAATAAATCTCATTAGGACACTTTCAATGAAGACTCTCTGTTTCACACAATGTGGAAAGAGAGATTATATCTTGAGTCCTACGCATTATCCTTGTGGTATTGCCGGAACATCCTGAGTGATGTGTTTACATATTCACTGTGAAGATGGAAAGCCTTCTGGAGCCAACATCAAACAAGCTCCTGGTAGGTGGCATGTGAGATCTATTATACAGATCAACCATGTGACAACTGAATAGAAACAATGGGGCGATTCAATCTTTTGAATCAATCCTGGTTCAGGTTATGGATTGACGGATACCTTTGAAAAACCAGTCTTTGTGCTTAAAAACTCTTTTCATTAGCACGTCGACCGTGTACTAATTTTTCAAATCAAAAGGTGTTTTATGATTGATAATTGATTTTCATTAAAACCTTCGTTATATTGCAAAAACAATTTCTATTGAGCAATACACGATTGTTTTTCAAATCTCTTTTCATCAATCAGTGGACTTAAATTCGCTGGTTCACTCACTCAGTGTTGTCTTCTTTGAGACGTTCCGGTTTGAGAATAGCTAGAGCAGCTGCGAAACCCTGTCAAGGAAATTCTTCAGAATCTTACCTGATCACAGGCAGAATACTTTGTACTGATCACAGGAACCGTGGGCCGTGTACCTCAATTCATCGAAAGTGATCAAAGACACTTTCGTGAGCTTTATTGCTAACTGTCTTATGCAGGTACACCCCGACGTTTGGTGATCGAATGGAGCGGTCAATCCATAGCCGCATGCTCACACAACACATTCATATCAAAAGAAATCATGATTGGTGCATCAATGACTCTGATATTTTCACTCCATGCTTCGCTAACGCTGCGCCAATATCATGAATCAACGAAAGCTTCCGCTACTCCGATGAGAAGATATCATGATCCAGAATGTGAGCATGTCGGTCTGAAAGTCACATCATCACATAATACCAACACCACAATGGATGTATCGAGATTTTTATTAGCCTGATGATCTCAAAATCTGGCTCAAAATTATTATCACGTGGATCAGTAAAAGACCTCCACTTGGATTAACCAAACATGCAATGAGTGGAATCAATGACTACGAGCTTCAGAGCAAAGTACTACATCAAGAATGCAAGATCAATTGTTAATGTAATATCTGATTGTATTCAATGTAATTTTAGTATATGTTTGAGGTGACCTCCCTTAGGGGGAGATTGTTAGGAATTAGAAATTCCAGGTATTAAAGAGTCGGTCACCTCAAGTATATGTAATCGTTAGAAAGCTCGTAGTCATAGTTCTTTTATGTTAAGTAGTATTTAGTTTAGTAACACCGTGGAGGACGGACGGGTCTTTACCCACTGTATGCCTGATCTACATCCCGTTGTGTGGCGCTTTTATTGTAAGACTATAAATACTCTCTACCTTCCAAGGTAGAGAGTTGGAGCTCATAATAATATTTTCTTTCTCACTATAGTTCCCAACTCTCTTCCTTTCTCTCACTAGAACTTCTCTAACATACTTATACTTACTTTGATCATGGTTTATGTGTTTGTGAAATCCAATATCCTACACAACACCTCCCCGCCCCACCATTTTTTTCGCTTTCAAAAGAATCGTAATACCAAGAGGACGTAAACAAGTCGAAGCAGATGACATGGCAATTCATATTGTCCAACCGGTTACCAAGAGACATCTTTGCTGTCAGAGACGCTTGTGAAAATGCTTTCGAGCATGGGAACGCTGTTAGACGACTTTGTCATGGAACCAAAATTGGTCAACAAGATACCGGAGAACAAGCCGCTAACCGCTGGAGAAGTTTACCTCTACCTGTGAGAATCCATTGAATCCTACTATGGAAGGCTCTTACTTAACAATACGATCGTAAACAAAGTTGACACCCGTAACTATCGTGAGCAACATCAAGTTCTTGAACACCCAATGTAAGAATGGGGACGATATGTCACTATTGTCAACCAAACAAAGACTTACACCCTCGTGAACTTTGATCAACTAAACGATTTTCTCAAACAAAACCAAAATGAAGTGAATGAAGTCGTGCAAGAAAGATTAGCAAAGAATCAATGCATCCATTGGCACTTCATCAAAGACTCAAACTCTAGTGAATACACAACAACAAGCTTCATCATCATCCACTAACAACAACTTGGCAAAAGAATACATCCCTCAACAACAAAACTATCCACCCGAACAACAACATTACCGTGAACAAGGAATCACCGATCTTGAAATGGGAAACTTAAGAAGCTTTGTCACAAGCATTTGTATTCTTGGTAAAGCATTCGAAGTCGCTATTCCACACCAACTAACAACGCACCAAAGAATCCCCACCACAACGTACGCCCAAACGCAACATGGGCAATCAAGGTCAAATGGTTGAGTTATTGGAATTAGCAGGATATGCTATCGATTTCGTGATGGTAATCAGCGGTTCAATCGTGGTAATCAATTGGTCAATGTTGGAAATAGCAAAGGTAATCGTAATGGGAATGTTGGGTGTACCCAAATGTTTGGGAATTATGGAAATGTGAATCGTGGTAATCGTGCTAAGTGTTATAACCGCTGCATGATTGGGTCACATGGCAAGGAATTGTCCAACTAAGGCAAAAGAAGGATTCAAGGCACTCCTTCAAAAGCTAATATGTTGGTACAAAGAACAATTCGACTTTAATTGAATGCCGAGAACATGACTTCATGGCTATTATGGATGATTTGAAGACCTCGGTGAACTCAATGCAATCAGATCTTCATGGAAAATCTTCGTGAGACTAAGTACGCATTAATCACTCTAACGCATCTCGCTCATGACGCCAACGCAGTGACTGGAAAAATTAAATCAATCGATCCATGCTATAACAATGTCATGTATTTGATGTGTTTACTTCATGATTTGCAACATTCTCGCGGACATCAGCACCTACTTTATGATACATACCTGACAATCCGAAGTTGTAGCAATACCAACTCGGTGACTCCGTGATGTGGATCCTAGTGGAGGCCATGGTGGCACAAAATACCGAGATCGATGAGGAAACTCGCGGTTAATTTGAATAATTAATCAACAACCGCGGCATTGAAATTGAGAAAGTTAAAAGGTCAATCGCTGGCATTAAGGCCGTGAATGCCAAATTGACCGGGCCGAGCTTTGAGAGTTACAAGGAGAACGAAAAAGCCTTTAAATTTTAAAACAAAGAATCAATTAGAAATTGTTATCGAAATTTGGTTTCTAAAGAAAAAGAATTGCAAATCATGTATAACACTACCCTGATGTGAATTCAACTTGAAAATTAAATCTTAAACAAGGAAATTCTTGCATCTAAATGACCAACTTTCAAAACAAAAAATCATTGTTTTCTCTATCTTGAAAGAAAAAAGAAGCAAAATGATTAATGATTTTTCAAAACGAAGATTCTCTTCGATGAAATTCTTGACAAAAATGAGAAAATCAAACTTTGAAAATTTGTTTTACAATGGGTCACCAAATAAATCAAACAAGATGCTTTTCTAATCGGTAAATCCACGCTTTCATACTTCACATAGAATTAAGACTTCTTTGGTAATGACCCTTCTTCTCGCTCCTCAAGAAAGCTCGCCGAAAACCTAAGAATGTGTTATTAATTAATGGAAATGATTGCATACACCCATAATTGTTCGTGATCCCTTGAAACGCTAGGAACTATCTAAGGAGAAAGCAGAGAAGAATGAAACAAAAGGTCCTGAAATCAAACCTATTGACTATAACAAATGGAACAAAATTTCGAATCACGCTTGTCAATCAATAAGAAATCGATGAAGTCACTGTGGAAAAGATGAACAAGAAATTAGATGATCCTAAATGTAAAAAGAAGAAAATAAAGATCACACCCCATGATTACAAGAAGGAAAAACTGGATTTCGAACATGTTTAAGCCTCGCACATTGTTGACTCCTCAACAAGTTTTCTTGAAATGGATTTCAGAGCAAGCGTAAAGTCTAAAATATTGTTGAAACAAACCCTCCCTTTGGAAAATGCCTAGAACAACCGGTGTATCCTCCCAATACACCAATGCATCTTTGTTCCAGAACAATTGCCACTAAAAAGCAAGACCTTAATTAGTCAATATGTTATCTTTCAACTATTTGTTGATTTTGAGAAAACTTGCAAGAAAAGAATCACACCTAATCGGGTATAATCAAGGGAGAAAGGGTTTTGGCGTCCTAAAGAATGTTATTTAATCGAAGTCATGCCTTTCTTTAAACCGCTAAAAGATCATTTTGAAAGTCTTAAAAGGAATGAACATAGACATTAAAGAAATGGAAAAGAATTTGATGCAATGATAGTTGAGGTTAGTGACTATGAGCGAGCACTAAAATATAATGAAATTGAGAGAAAGAACTTGCATACATTAAATGAGACTTCATCATCAATGTGTTGCTCAAGATATGTTTTCAATCGCTACAAATTGTTCTATTAATGCTTCCCAATTTCATGAACTATTCAAGGCTCCGAAGTCTCCCAACATCGTAGTTACCAGCTTGAAAACTAATTTCAACTAAATGAGAAAATTGAACCGATGATCACGACAATTTGCTAAACATTTTTTCTAATTCAGAAGTTGAGCATTTTAATTTACAACTAAAATATCAACATTCCAAAGAAAATGTCTTCAAATATCAAGACATCCTCGATGCTCCAGAGTTTGATGCGCTTTTCAAATTAACAAACGGATGAACAAATTCAAGCTCATTGCAACACGATCAAAGTTGAAAGCCCAAATCTCTCAATCAAGGGTCAAACAAAACAATATGACAAAGCTCCCAAATGCCTCCTCCTCTAGATTCTCGCACTCAAACGCTTCATCTTCAAAACTTAAGAATGCATTACAAAAAGGAAAACTAAAGTTTTCTAGAAGAAAAATGAAAAGGTTAAACGCCATTTCAATGAGTTATTTGAATCTATAAAGGTCACTAGAACAAAAATAACAAATGACGCCTCAAGTACAAAAAGAAATTGAGAATCTAAAGAGTCAAGTAAAAGGGAAGATGCCAAATGCATCAATGGGGAATGTGTATCAAAGTACATGTCTGTAATAAATATGCATTGTCTATGAAATATGTTCCTCCTCATCTTAGGAATAACAAACTTCTATATTCAAACATATTTCTAACATCTAAGGATGTTTCTAGAATGTCTCCTCGTGAGATTGTTAAAGAGGATAAATTAGAGAAACCACTGACAATGAGTAATTGGGCATATGCTTGCTATGCCAAATGATCTCAAGAGCCTCTAGAATGTTAATCACAATATGCCCAAAGTCTTTAGTGAGAGAGTTAATCCTTGATTCCATGTTCATGCCTAGTGCCAACTTATATTATGATATTCATTGCCAAATGTCTTTAATGTGAACCTTAGTGTGTCTTTTAAAGAGTTCAAATTCCAGACTGTCAATGCTAAGAAAGTGAACCTAGTGTCCTTAGAGTACAAATCCCAAAGACTTAGTGTTATGAAGTGAACCTTGGTGTGTCTCAAGATGTACTCCGCACTCCTAGAACATCTTAAACAGAGATGCAAAAAGTAGCAAAACTAATGTTCCCATTCCCCTACAGAGTAATCAATGACATTAAAGCAAGCAAGTCAAAGTCTCAAGACAATACAAGGAATGATAGGACCTCGCAAGCTAAGAATGTGCATTGGAAGAGAGTAGAAGACCAACCTAGGAACTTTAAGTTTGAGTTGAATAAAACGAATCGTGTTGATTCTAGTATTAGCCTTAGGCATCCACTAATTCACCTCTAATACTATTTGCAAACCTTGTAATGATGTCTCGCTGAATTACCGTTTTCTAATCATGAATGTGGTGTGAATGTTTTGTCTAATGATGTTAAATCCGGGGCCATTAAAATTGTTAATGCTAAAAATCATGCTAAGAAGGCTAAAAGGCAAAACGAAAGAAAGTTAGAAAACAGTGGAAACCCACAGGAAGAACATTTATAAAGATAGGTTATTATTGGATACCTTTTGGCCATAAGACTAATCGACAATGCCCACTAGAAAATGGATGCCTACCGGTAGAACTATTCCCTTAAGAAGTGAACATACTTTGAATAGGTCAAATACGCATACATTAGTAATTGCATCTATTCCCAATGATTCCAGCCGTGTTTGCTTACTTCGATGGATGTTTCTATTTCTGATGTGGGTGTTCCAACCATTGTTACTAACCAAATGGAACCCATTATTGCATGGGGATCCCAATTATCCGCTTATCCATTCTTGCGTGTTCAATCTGCAGACGTCGTTCAAATCGTTCTGCGGGTACCGGACTCGTGCCGCTCCAAGCATATATATGACCGGAGACCTGGTCATGGCTCATGAACTTCGTGAGCAAATTCATCGGACGCTTAGATTCGGGAATGATCATTTCGTGCAATTATGGGTTATGGTGATTATGTTGTTGGTGATAGTGTTATCTCTAGAGTATACTATGTGGAAGATCTTGGTCATAATCTTCTCTCGCTGGTCAATTCTTTTGATTCTCGACCTAGAAGTAGCCTTCGTAAAAACATACTTGTTTTGTTAGAGAACTTGATGGTAAGGAACTTTTAAGAGGAACTCGTGGTTCAAATCTATACACCATCTCTATCGATGATATGATGAAGTCTTCTCCAATTTGCTTGTTGTCAAAGGCTTCGAAAACAAATTCATGGTTATGGCATCGCGCTCTCAATCACTTGAACTGCACCATCAATGATCTCCGTAAAGGACTTAGTTGTAGGTTTACCTAGACTAAAGTATGAAAAGGATCATCTTTGTTCAAAGATGCCAATTGGGAAAAAGCAAAAGTATGCCCATAAACCCAAACCTACAAACTCAATACGAAGTTCTTCATACAATTCATATGGATTTATGTGGACCAATGAGAGTGCAGAATATCTTTGGGAAGAAATATGTGTTAGTTGTGGTTGATGATTACTCTAGATTCACCTGGGTCAAGTTCTTAAGGACAAAGGATGAAACTCCCGATATCATCATCAAACTCATCAAAATGTACCGCAGTTCGACTTAACAAAACCGGGCCTTAATTATCCGAACAGACAATGGCTGAAGTTTGTTAACAAACAACTTAGTGAATTTTATGAAAGCATTGGAATCAACCATCAAAGAAGTGTTCCACGAACTCCTCAACGTAATCGGTGTAGTTGAAAGACTAAATCGAACTCTTGTAGAAGCCGCTAGAACAATGTTGATTTACTCAAAAGTTCCAATGTTTCTCACTGGAAGAAGCTATTGCCACACTGCATGCTACACACAAAATCGCTCCCGATTCACACCTGCTCATGGAAAAACTCCATATGAACTTGTCCACAAATCGTAAAAACCTAATATCTCTTTCCTTCGTGTGTTTGGTAACTGTGTTATCCAACTAATGAGGGTCAAGACTTAGGCAAACTTAGAGCTAAAGCAGGCATTGGAGTATTTGTAGGGTATGCACCAAACAAAAAGGGATACCGAATCTACAACAAAAGAACCCGAAATATCATGGAAACAATTCAAGTTACATTTGATGAGCTAATGACCGGTCAAACGGCTCTCGGACAATCGGGCCGGACCCGACTTCAAAATGGCAGTCCCATTGGTTCATCCCTTGTTCTAAACTCTTCTCAAGAAACTCCATATGTACCTCCATCTAAGATGATTTAAAGAAATTGTTTGATCCTATGTTTGATGAACTTTATGATCCTATAAAGTGCTAATGAATCAAGGTGTTGATCCCTCAACAGAGGCTGCTCATATTCCTCCGTGAATGAAGTCAATCCTTCGGCCTCAATATCATTAAGTCAAGAAGCCGCCAAGTTGATCCTTCGGGCCTCATCAACAAATCATCATTCTTCAAATGTACATCATGGAATCTTTTAGTCGCATCAATGATGAAGTTAATCCCTTTGCTACTCCCGAAGATGCTCCATTTGAAAACATATTTGCTCTTGAATCTTCATCAGAACCATCTTCCTCAGGAGACATCGACTCGCTACTTCACCCCTCAACAACTACCACATGAACACCTCGAAAATGGACTCACGATCATCCATTAGACAACATCATTGGAAATCCCTCTCATCCAAGATCCACACGGAAACAACTTGCAACCGATGCCTTATGGTGCTTCTTCAACTCCGGACTCTCTAAGATCGAACCAAAAGATGTTAAAACCGCCATGAATGAAGATAGTTGGTTCAATGCCATGCAAGATGAAATTCATGAGTTTGATCGACTTGTTGTATGGGAGTTAGTACCGCCCAGTTGTGACAGCTATGATCATTAAGGCTCTAAAATGGATCTTCAAAGTGAAACTTGATGAGCATGGTGATGTGTTGAAGAACAAGGCTCGATTAGTTGCTAAAGGATACCGTCAAGAGGAATCTTTGCTCCCTGCTGTTCTAATCGAGGCAATCGAATCTTTTTGGCTAATGCCGCTAGTAAGAACATGGTAGTTCATCGATGGATGTAAAGACGGCATTTCAATCCGGAGATCTTAAAGAAGTCGTCTACGTCGTACCAACCCTGAAGGATTTGTGAATCCAGAGCATCCTACTCACGTTTATCGCTTGAAGAAGGCTCTTTACGGTTTGAAGCAAGCTCCAAGGGCATGGTATGATACACTATCAAAGTTTCTTCTATCTACCGGATTTAGCAAAAGAGCAGTTGATCCAACATTGTTCACCAGAAGTCGCAAACATTTAATTCATGTTCAAATTTATGTTGATGATATTATTTTCGCCTCGACCGACCCCAATGAATGTGATCGCTTTTCAAATGAAATGAGTTCAAAATTTCAAATGTCAATGATGGGACAAATGTCATTTTTCTTGGGATTACAAATTTCACAAAGTCCGGAGGCATTTTCATAAATCAATCTAAATATGCAACTGAGATCTTAAAGAAATTTGGATTTGATTCAAGTGACCCTGTTGACACTCCATGATTGATCGAACCAAACTAGATGAGGACCACTCGGGGATCATGATTGACCAAACAAAATATCGTAGTATGATTGGATCCCCGATGTACCTCACAGCTAGTAGACCGCACATCTTGTTCGATGTTTGCATGTGTGCTAGATACGAGTGCTAAGCCTACTAAAAAGCACCTTGAAGCTGTTAAACGGGTCTTTCGGTATCTCCAAGGAACCATCAATATGGGACTTTGGTACCCGGAAGGACACCGGTATGTCACTAACGTACCTATGCAGATGCGCGATCATGCAGTGATGTCAAGATACTCGAAAGTACGCTTCTGGAGGTGCTCTTTTTGGGTGATAAGCTTGTGAGTCGGTCTTCAAAGAAGCAAATGAGTACTTCTATTTCTCTACAGGCAGAATACATAGCCATGTCATCTTGTTGTGCTCAAATCCTTTGGATGAGATCTCAATTATCTGACTATGGTTTTGAATTCAACAAAATCCTCCTCATCTTGTGATAATAAAAGTGCTATTGCTCTATCATGCAACAACGTTCAACACTCAAGAGCTAAGCATATCGATATTCATATCATTTCATCAAAGGGGGAACAAGTGGAAAAGGTGTGGTGGAACTCTATTTTGTGAGGTCTCAATATCGGCTAGAAGACATCTTCACCAAAGCTCTTCCAAGAGAACGCTTTTGAGTTTATACCTTCCCGACTTGGCTTGAAAAGCCTTCAACCGTAAACACTCAAACGCCTTCGTGAGGAAGACGAGTAAAGGTCTATCTTCATCTATCTCTTGTATATATCTATTCTAAAAAAAAATACAAAATTATAAAACCTTCAAAATCAAATGTAAAATATAAAACCTTCAAAATCCATATAAAAATCTAAAAATTCAAAAAAATATATTGTCAATTTGTCATGTTTTTTGGTTCGAAATATCTATGGTCTTGTGTCAGCTGTCATTCAAAGAATGACACGGACTTTAGATGTTGTTCAATTTTATATATAAAAAATAAAAAAATAAAAAATAAATAATAATTTGTGAGAGAAAGAAAACAATGGTTTATTGTCATTGTCGCAAGAACCGCTTTTCAAAGAAAGAACAGAGCCATACTTTATCATGTTTTCAAAATTCCATGCTCTGATTTTATAAACATTTATCTCACAAAACTAATGCTTTGAAAAATAAATAAATAAATAAATAAACAATAACTCTGACTCTATTTTTGATAATCATCTGGACTTATTTGTCAAAATATCTATCTCTCAATCAACAACCTATGTCATTGATTGAGGGAGAATGATTTCAATTAAATTAAAAAGTTATTTGGCATTAAATTGTTTTCAAAAGATATACATGCATGTTTTATCAATGGAGTCTAAAGTCTTAAAATCGATCCTTATCGCTAAAACGCTTTCATAATCAAGTCACAATTCTCCTCAAAAGCTTTCAAAATCAATTTAAATCTATAAGAGATCACAAATCTCAAATGATTTGATAATTGTGATCGGGGTAGAATTTGTGATTTAAATTGATTTAAACCTGAAAATGTCGCAAATGGTTTTATAAGGATGTACAAGCTCTCCTTCCCACATGTGACAAACGATTTCAAATTTTCCATGCACATGTTGAGGGGAGCATCTATCTTAAACCTATGATTTGAAACGTGATCACTTATCTCAATGTGCGGGTTCCCTCTAGTATGTGCAAAACTCTTTTCAAATCTCGAGGCACATATTGAGGGGAGCAAAATTATGAAAATCTCATCCTTCCCCAAAATGCTTTATCTACTTGATTTGGATAGTGGAAGTGATGTTGATATCTTTTAGAAAATGGTAATCAAAGAAGTTAATTTTTCCTCTTGCCTCCGTGTGCAAAACGATTTCAAACATTTGATGCACATGTTGAGGGGGAGTTCTTCTTCTAAAAATATCAAAAACAATTCGTGTACAAAATGCTTTGATAATATATCACAAGTATCTGGATTGATTTTCAAATGGTTTTCAATTGGTTCAAATGGCAGATGAACAATACCAAATAGACCGACCAAATTTACTTTATGTACGGTGATATAAGGATGATAAGGTTAGGTATTTGGTCCCATGATCCGCCAGAATGGAGGGATCTACCTGTGGACAATCCACTAGTTAGTGTAGAGTCCTTAGGTATGATGATAAAAGGAGAAAAGTGAGATATGGGAAGAGTGCGGATCGAGACGAGCTTAGTAATCGAATAAACCCAACAAGGTTCTAGCTATGAAGTCTCAGTAAGCATCAAGGGTTGAAGAATTAAAAAGAATTGAATGAGAAAAGGGTGAAAACAAATAGCTCTCCAAATTATTCAACCTTAGGCGTAAAACCGTTCAATTCATATGCTACCGATGGTAACATTGGTATTGAAGACAAGACGCCATGGACCCAAAGGACGCAATGTAAAGACTCAACTTTTCCAAACCACTCAAGTTCCTCTTAAAAGGACTTGTTTCATTCTCACGGGAACCGACATTATCTATCGACTTTCTCTTAGAGATTGTTGATATTGAAGAAGGAGACCCTCTCCCTAGTCTCCTATATAGGATCCAAATATGCACAAATTGAGTCTAGAGCCACGAGATCATCAATAAATCTCATTAGGACACTTTCAATGAAGACTCTGTTTCACACAATGTGGAAAGAGAGATTATATCTTGAGTCCTACGCTTTATCCTTGTGGTATTGCTTAACATCTCGAGTGATGTGTTTACATATTCACCGAAGATGGAAAGCCTTCGAGCCAACATCAAACAAGCTCGGTAGGTGGCATGTGAGATCTATTATACGATCAACCATGTGACAACCGAATAGAAACAATGGGGCTTATTCAATCTTTTGAATCAATCTCGTTCAAAGTTATGGATTGACGGATACCTTTGAAAAACCAGTCTTTGTGCTTTAAAACTCTTTTCATTAGCACGTCGATCGTGTACTAATTTTTCAAATCAAAAGGTGTTTTATGATTGATAATTGAATTTCATTAAAACCTTCATATATTGCAAAACAATTTCTATTGAGCAATACACGATTGTTTTTCAAATCTCTTTTCATCAATCGCTGGACTTAAATTACGTTCACTCACTCGCTGTTGTCTTCTTTGAGACGCTCCGGTTTGAGAATAGCTAGAGCATGTACCGCTAAACCCTCAAGGAAATTCTTCGAATTATACCCGACACAGCAAAGATTTTGTAATCGATCAACGGGAACCGTGGGCGCAGTACTCAATTCATCGAAAGTGATCAAAGACACTTTCGTGCAGCTTTATTGCTAACTGCCTTATGCGTACACCCCGACGCGTTAAAATGATCGTAATGGAAGCAGTCAATCCATAGCCGCATGCTCACACAACACATTCATATCAAAGAAATCATGATTGCATCAATGACTCGATATTCTTCACTCCATGCTTCTCGCTAAGCTGCCGCCAATATCATGAATCAACGAAAGCTTCGCTACTCGATGAGAAGATATCATGATCCGTAAAGTGAGCATGTCGGTCCGAAAGTCACAACATCACATAATACCAACACCACAATGGATGTATCGAGATTTTTATTAGCCGATGATCTCAAATGCGGCTCAAAATTATTATCACTGGATCAAGAAAGACCTCCACTGGATTAACCAAACATGCAATGAGTGGAATCAATGACTACGAGCTTCGGAGCAAAGTACTACATCAAGAATGCAAGATCAATTGTTAATGTAATATCTGATTGTATTCAATGTAATTTAAGTATAAGTTTGAGGTGACCTCCATTAGGGGGAGATTGTTAGGAATTAGAAATTCTCGGTATTAAAGAGTCGGTCACCTCAAGTATATGTAATCTTTAGAAAGCTCGTAGTCATAGTTCTTTTATGTTAAGTAATATTTAGTTTAGTAACACCGCGGGAGGATGCAATCTGCGTCTTTACCCTAATCGTATGCCCATCCACGTTCCCTTGACGTGTGGCCTTTTGCAATTGTAAGACTATAAATACTCTCTACCTTCCAAGGTTGAGAGTTGGAGCTCATAATAATATTTTCTTTCTCTCACTATAGTTCCCAACTCTCTTCCTTTCTCTCACTAGAACTTTCTCCCTCTAACATACTTATAGCCTTACTTTTGATCATGGTTTCAGGTGTTTGTGAAATCCAATATCCTACACAACACCTCCGCCCCACCATTTTTTCGTCTTCAAAAAGAATCGAATACTCAAGAGGATCGTAAAACAAGTCGGGCATGACATGGCAATTCATATTGTCCAACCGGGTTTACCAAGAGACATCTTTGGCCGACAGCGAGAAAATGCTTTCGATATGTGGGAACATGTTAGACGGCTTTGTCATGGAACAGAAATTGGTCAACAAGATACGGAGAACAAGCTTCTAACTGCTTGGGAGAAGTTTACCCTACCCGGGAGAATCCATTGAATCCTACTATGGAAGGTTTTGCACTTTAATGAATGAGCCGATCGTAAAACAAGTTGACACCCGTGAACTATCGCGAGCAACATCAAGTTCCTGAACAATCTACCATAAGAATGGGGACGATATGTCACTATTGTCAACCAAACAAAAGACTTACATCAAGTGAACTTTGATCAACTAAACGATTTTCTGAAACAAAACCAAAATGAAGTGAATGAAGTCCGGCAAGAAAGATTAGCAAAGAATCATGATCCATTGGCACTCATTGCAAAGACTCAAACTTCAGTGAATACACAACAACAAGCTTCATCATCTTCCACTAACAACAACTTGCAGGAATACATCCCTCAACAACAAAACTATCCACCTGAACAACAACATTACCAGTGAACAAGGAATCATCGATCTTGAAATGGAACTTAAGAAGCTTTGTCACAAGCATTTGTATTCTTGGGTAAAGCATTCATAAGTCGCTATTCCACACCAACTAACAACAACCAAAGGATTTCATCAAACACTCTCAACAGGCAAATTGCACAAATGTGTGTGAACATGGGCAATCAAGGTCAAATGGTTGGAGTTATTGGGAATCAGCAGGATATGCTCGATTTCGCATGGGTAATCAGCGGTTCAATCGTGGTAATCAATTGGGTCGTAATGTTGGAAATAGAGCAAAGGGGTAATCGAATGGGAATGTTCAGCCTCCCGTTGGGAATTATGGAAATGTGAATCGTGGTAATCGGTTAAGTGTTATAACTCACAAGGATTGGGTCACATGGCAAGGAATTGTCCAACTAAGCGAAAAAGAAGGATCTTAATGCGATCTTCTAAAAGCTATCATGTTGGTACAAAAGGAACAATCGACTTCAATTGAAGTCTGAGGAACATGACTTCATGGCTATTATGGATGATTTGGAAGACCTCGAGGAACTCAATGCAAACTGCATCTTCATGGAAAATCTTCAAGAGACTAAGTACGACATCGATTCTAACGCACCTCCCTCGCCTATGACGCCAACGCAGATTCGAGGTACCAATCATTGATCCATGCTATAACAATGTCATATTTGATGTGTTTATTCATGACGAACAACATGCTCGTGACATCAGCACCTACTTATGATACATACCGGACAATCCGAGTTGTAGCAATACTAACTCGAGACTCCGGATGTGGATCCTAGTGGAGGCCGTGGTGGCACAAAATACCTTGAGATCGATGAGGAAACTCGTGCTTATTTTGAATCATTAATCAACAACTGTGGCATTGAAATTGAGAAAGTTAAAAAGGTCAATCGCGATGTTAAGGCCGTGAATGCCAAATTGACCGCTGAGCTTGAGAGTTACAAGGAGAACGCAAAAGCCTTTGAATTTCGAAAAACAAAGAATCGAATTAGAAATTGGTTATCGAAATTTGGTTTCTAAAGAAAAAGAATTGCAAATCAAGTATAACACACTTGATGTGAATTCGAACTTGAAAATTAAATCTCTAAACAAGGAAATTTCTGATTTAAATGACCAACTTTCAAAACAAAAATCATTGTTTTCTGATCTTGAAAAAGAAAAGAAGCAGTTGATTACCGATTTTTCAAAACGAGAAGATTCTCTTCTTGATGAAATTCTTGATAAAATGAAAAATCAAATCCTTGGAAAATTTGCTTCTTACAACGGGTCATTCAGCTAAATCAAACAAGATGCTTTCTAATCAAGTAAATCCACGTTTTCATACTTCACATAGAATGGCACTTGGTAACGACCCTTCTTCGTTCCTCAAGAAAGCTCAGAAACCTAAGAATGTGTTAAACAATGGAAAATGATTTGCATGAACCCATAATTGTTCGCGGATTCTCTTGAAACGTTAGAACTATCTAAGGAGAGTAGAGAAAGAATGAAACAAAAGGGTCCGGAAATCAAACCTATTGATTATAACAAATGGAACAAAATTTCGGAATCACTTTTGTCAATCAAAAAGAAAAGTCAAAGTTCTCCATCACACCAAATGTTCCAAACAAAGAGTCAACACATTTCAAAATCAGTTTCAAAACCAGTCGTTGTCTCAAAATCTCTTTCGAACATTGAACAAATGTCTTCAAACAATCCTTTTAACTCAAGTGATGCGAGAAGTATTTTAGACAATGTGAAAACAAGAATTGCAGATCTTCAAGAAACTGTTAAAACTAAAACCACTATTACACCTAATAACCGGTTTCTAGTTTTGATATTGAACGAGAAAGTTTTTGAAACTCAAATTGCCCCTCACCAATGCCATCAAGTAAGGGTAATTCATTTTGAACAAGCATTTTGAAAGAAACAAATGACTTTGTCAAGGACCATAAAACCCTGGTAAAGCAAGCTAACGAGTGTGTTGAACAAATCAAAGTTTTGGAAACTTTAAATGACTCTCTCTTCAAGATGTTCTCGACTCATCGATATTATGTCCATTATTTTGCAAACATATTCTGTTGAAGATCATGAAAGACTCCAGCCTGAGACCTCCGAAATTGTTTCAAAATATGAAAAAGCTCTTGAAAAACTTGAAAAGAAAATGTGTCATATTTTAAACAACTTGATCGAAAAACCGAGGAATGCAAATATGACAAATTGTCGTATGAGCGCGCCTACAATGACATGAAAGTTAAAAATGATCTTTTGAGAGCTCAGCTAGAAAGTCAAAAAGGAAAGGTAGTGGATACTGTGATTACAAAACCATTGACTGAGGAGAAAGCAAATGTTCCCAAACCAGTTTCCAAACCAAAAATGTCTGCTTCTATGCCTCCTCCAAAAGTCAATGAGAAAATGTTTCATCAAAACCAGTCACTCCACCTGCCCTACCTAAACAAAATGTTGATAAAGGAAAAGCGGCTATCGAGAAACCAAAAGTTTTAGCACCTGGCCTTTTTAAGATGAGTACCACTAATGCCTCCACATCTAAAACATATGGAACAAACGACATAAGTTTAGAAAAGCACTCTAAAGAGACTAGGAAAGTTGAAACCACCTCCCTTGATAAAAATGTGAATCCTAATGCGTGTGCCTTACCTTCTACAGGACTAGAAAGCACCTCTAGGAGCAGAAGACTAAAGCCTAAGAGCAATACAAGGAACAATAGAGTCTCGACTGCCTCTAGGAGTAGTAGCTTGAATAAAGAGAAGAAAGTAGAAGAACACCCTAGGAATTTACCGCTTTGAATAAGAAAGACATTTCATCTAATGTATGAACCTATGAAACTTGCTAAGTCTAATGAATGTTTTGAATCTCTTTGTTTAACTTGCAAGAAATCTTTAATTAATGTTCAAGATGATTGTGTTTCTAAGTATGTGAATGATAAGCCTGTAAGAAGAACGTTCCAAAAAGATCTTACGCTAAACAAGTAGGAAGACTAGTTGCAAAACTTAGGCTTTACACTACTGATAGGAACTATAGTGTATACTTTAGGGATGATATTTTGAAACCCACAGGTAGAACTTTCACACTCGCAATGGTAAAATGAGTGATAAACCGAGAATTCCTGTTCGAAAACCTCTTTAAGTGTGATCGATTTTACCTCTAACCCAAAGGAACCAAAATCAAAACGGTTTCCACAATATTCTTTTCAAGCATCGCGTGTTATCGAAATTTGTCTTTGGATCATCGACTCGGTTGCTCCAAGCACATGACGGGAATCGAAGTCTGCCGATCAATTTCGCCTGAAATTCATGGGAACCGTGACGCTTTCGGAAATGATCATGTAGCAGCTATCATGGGTTATGGAGATCTACCTTTGGAAATTATTTGATCACTCGGGTTTACTATGTCGAAGGGTTGGGACACAATTTGTTTTCGTCGGGCGCCGCGGATGCATTTAGAGGTTGCTTTTAGGAAAAATGCTTGCTTCGTTAGAAACTTGGATGGCAGCGATCTCTTAACGGGAATCGTGATACAAACTTGTATGCTATCGACATCAATCAAATGGCCTCTTCATCACCAATATGTCTTATGACACGAGCATCCGGAACACAGTCCTGGTTGTGGCATAGAAGGTTATCCCATCTCAATTTCGACACCATCAACAAAATTGCCAAAGACAACATCGCCAACGGACTTCCAAAGTTCAAATACACCAAGGATCACTTATGTCCATCATGCTAACAAGGAAAAAGCAAAAGAGCATCATATAAACCCAAAACCGCACCTAGTTCGGAAGCAAAGTTGCATATGTTGCACATGGACTTATGTGGCAAAATGAGAGTTGAAAGCATTAATGGGAAAAAGTATATTCTTGTTATCGTCGATGATTATTCGAGATATACATGGGTTAAGTTTCAGATCAAAAGACGGCTAAACCGTGCATCATCATCACCTTTCAAACGATTCAAGTACTTCTTCAAACTCCAAGTAAGGGTTGTAAGAATGCATAACGCATGAATTCACAAATCGAGTTAAGATCTTATTTTGAAGATGTTGGAATCACACATCGACATCGTTGTTAGAACTCCACAGCAGAATGGGGTAGTTGAAAGAAGAAATCGAACTCTTGTGGAAGCCGCTGCGACAATGCTAATCTATTCTAGTGCACCGCTATTTCTATGGGTTGATGTCGTTGTTAACGCTTGTTTCACTCGAACCGATCCCTATCCATCCAAGATTCAATAAAACCCCATATGAGCTTGTGAACAACAGAAAACCGGATATCTCTTACTTTCACGTGTTTTGCGCTTTGTGCTATCCTACGAATGACAGAGAAGATCTTGGAAAACTGAAAGCCAAAGGTGATATTGGAATCTTCATTGGATATTCAGATAACTCGAGGGCATTCATGGTGTATAACAGAAGAACTAGGAGGATCATGGAGACGATGAATGTGAAATTTGATGAAATTTCACATATGGCTTCGAGAGACTCGCCGCCTAGAACCCGCACTAAACCGAAGACTCGACACATCGTTAGCTCAGACTCGTACCTCAAAGAGCTCAATCAACTTCATTTGAAAATCCTAAAGAACAAGAATGGGAGAATTTCTTCGAGTTAATGTTCGATGAATACTATGGTGGAACTTCGACAAATCCGTCAAACCATCATTCCACAAGACATGCACCGCCAAAATCATCCACCACCACCAACAGAAGATGCATCTACAACGGTCGAAACCAATGCACCAACTCCAACAACATCATCTACATCTACTCTAGCGTTATTGCACCCGTTCTACCCGCAGTTGATGAGCAAAACCAAAACCATAACGATGCAACGTTAGATGAAGACTTATTTGAAAATACATTTGCTACGGAATCACCGAATCATCTTCAAGCTTACGAGAACCATCTAACTCGCATAACGATAACCAACGGTATCCTTCTACTCTTAAGTGGACAAAAGACCACCCAATTGAACAAGTTATTGGTGAACCTTCAAGGCCAATTCGGACGAGACGCCAACTTGCCACCGATTGCGACTTTTGCATTTACCTTTGCTCAATTAGCAATATAGAGCCAAAGAACATTCGAGGCAATGGCGAACCCGCATGGATAGAAGAAATGCAGGAGGAACTTCTCCAATACCGCCTACATGACTCTTGGGAAATGGTTCCAAGACCAATTGACGTTCGCGTCATTGATCTCAAATGGTTATGGAAGAACAAACGGGATGAAGAGATGACTGTAATTCGCAACAAAGCTCGCCTTGTGGCCAAAGGATACAGACAAAAGGAAGGGATAGACTTTGAAGAGTCATTCGCGCTAGTAGCTAGACTAGAAGCAGCCAGATATTCTTAGCCTATGCCAGCTCACAAAAACATCACGGTTTATCGATGGACATTAAGACCGCGTCTTGAATGGAACTCAAAGAAGAAGTGTATCGTGAGTCACCCGAAGGCTTCATAGACTTGGAACATCCGACTACGCCTACAAACTCAAAAAGGCAATCTATGGTTTGAAACAAGCTCCGAGAGCGTGGTATGACGAATTGTCCTCTTTCCTTATCCAAAACAATTTCACCAAAGGAACAGTTGATCCTACCTTGTTTACACAAAAATGCAAAAACGACATTTTGATAGTTCAGATTTATGTGGACGACATCATCTTTGGGTCCACTAATCCGAATCTTTCAAAACATTTTGAAAATCTCATGAAAAGCAAATTTGAAATGTCCATGATGGGGGAACTAAAATTCTTTCTTGGTTTACAAATACATCAATCCCCTCGTGGAATTTTTATAAATCAAGCTAAATACACAACCGAGATTTTGAAAAATCATGGTATGGATAATTGTGATTCTGGTCGAACACCAATGGTAACTTCACCAAAAATTGGAGCCGATTTGTTTGGGAAACCTATTGATCCTAAGAAATATCGGAGCATGATTGCTTCTCTCATGTACCTCATCGCTAGTCGCACTGATATTCATTTTGTCGTTTGCTTATTAGCACGGTTTGAGCAAAGCCTACCGAACCTGCACCTCAAAGAGGTTAAACGGATCTTTCGCACAAGACATCCATTCACATGGGACTTTGGTATCCGAAGGAATTCGGATTTGATCTAATTGCCTTTTCGTGATGACCACGCAGGTGATCAAGTTACAAAGAAAAGTACATCCGGAGGAGCACAAATTTTGGGTGAAAAGTTAGTAAGCTGGTCTTCAAAGAAACAAGATTGTACTGCACTTTCAACCGAGTATGTGTCTCTATCTGCCTGTTGTGCTCAAGTTCTATGGATGAGAACACAACTCACAGATTATGGCTTTACTTTCGATAAAATACCTATGTATTGTGACTCGAAAAGTGCCATAGCCATATCATGCAATCCTGTTCATCACTCAAAGACTAAGCATATCCGTGTCCGCTATCACTTCATCAAAGAGTACGTCGAAAATGGTAATGTTGAATTATTCTTCGTGAAGACAGATTACCAACTCGCCGATCTATTAACTAAAGCCCTTCCAAAAGAAAGGTTTGACTATATAGTTCGACGAATTGAATGTAAGCCTAACCCCGAGGAGTTAGAACGTCTTCTCATCTTCTTGAAAATGATTTTCCAAAAGCTTCACAGAAATATTTTTGAAAAACAAAATACAAAATTTGAAAACCAACAAAAGCAAAATATAAAAATATAAAACTTTCAAAAATACAAAAACAATATAAAATCAAAAATCCAAAAATATTCTTCTCACGACATGTCTCACGTATAATCGATATTCTCAGACGCTTTCTAGAAATGTCATTCACCAATGATACCGGTATGTACAGATGCTTGAGCGAGAGTTCTTTAATGTTTTTCAAAACATGTCGTTTCTCAAAATTTTCAAATAAATGGCTTTGATACTTCCAAGATTTACGAAACCCGACCAAAATGATGACTTTTGATTATTTTTTTTCAAATCAAAACTCGTGCTTTTATAGAAAAATCAAGTGTACGCTTCAGTGCACTACATTTAAAATGGTGAGAAATCATCATCATCTTGAGCACCTTTTCAAGATTGTTCAAAAAGATTTTCAAAATCTTTCAAAATATTTTGTGCTCAAGATAACTCCCTCTAAAACCCTTTAATTGATTATGCTTTATTAAAGGGGAGTATAAAACTAAAATGTTCCAAATTCATGCTTAAATCAAATCCGTTTGTCTCCCCAAAAGATTTTAAAATGTTTTTTAATCTGCTTATATCAAAAATATCACGAATATGCTATTTTTGAGGGGAGGAGACGTGATTAAAATGTGATCAAAAATGTTTAATGATCGGTGTTTGAATCTCAAAATGAGCTCGACTCAGACGGAACCAATGAATTGACGGGAATCAAAGTCAGGAAATGTACCATCTCGAGAAACTTGTGATAGATATGCACCTTCATGGGTCTAACCTCCTTTTCAAGGAGTGTTTACAACTTCAAGTTAGTTATTAGAGCTAGTTGTCACCTAAAAACTGACAATGGAACTCTTTAACTAGGCAATGTAATCGTGTCCCGTGGGGAAGTGTCTATCGTGAGCCGATCAATTCAAAAGTGCTAACTCTACCCTCTATGTGCGATTTTGTCAAAACTTATAAGCACATGTGAAGGGGAGTGTTTCGAAAATATAAAACTCTGAGTGCTCAAACATGTTTTCTATCATAAACACTCTGTGAGATTTTCAAGAAAAATGGTTTTATGGCAACAATAGGACCGTCATGGAGTTATAAGGTGACTAAGGATAGGAAATTCGTCCTATGATCCGCCAGAGCCGGAGGGATCTACCCAAGGACATCACAAATAGTTAGTATTAGAAGTCCTTAGGAATGATTGAAAAAGGAGTAATGTGAGAAAGGAGAAAGAAGGGGTTGAAGAATTAAAAAAAAATGTAATGAAAGGGTGAAAAGAAATAGCCCTCCATATTCAACCTTAGGCGTAAACCGGTTCAATTCATTTGCTCGGGTTGTCACTAGATGACACCGGTATTGAAGACAAAGACGTCATGGACCCAGCTGACGACCGCACTAAACCTTCTAGCCACTCAATTCCTCTTAAAAGGATTTGTTTCATTCTCACTGCGAACCCTACATAATCTATCGACTTTCTCTTAGAGATCGTTGGTATTGAAGAAGGAGACCCTCTCCCTAGTCTCCGCCCAGGAAAACCAAAATGCACTATTGAGTCTAGAGCCACGAGATTCATCAAAAGATCTCATAGGAACACATGACATGACATCGCTTGTTGTTCATCAATAAGGACACAAGTGATATATTCTAGAGTCCTACGTATATCTTAGCAATCTGCCGTAACATTTATGAGAAGTTTCACATCCGCGTGATCTTTAGTGATTGAATGGAAACTCCCGCCAGTGGTCAACATCACAGCCGACAAGCAGTCACTTCGGTAACTCCCCGTGGATTAGCTTAGTGTGTCTCAAACGGTCATACCGTGGGTGATGCTTGGTGTACCTCGACTACTCATCGAACTGTAGATGTACGTATATCGTATCTCTTCTTGAAGGACTCCAGTTCGGAACGGCCTTTGTGAGAATTAGAGATGTGTTTTCACACTATGTTGTTAACACCCTCAAAATTCAAACTTGTAAGTGCCGGAATCCGCTTATTACTAACTTTTATGTTTTCTTCTTATGGAAGCTCGGAAGGATTGATCGTGCGATACTCCACATGCTCATACCAACAACACATGAAAGTTCTCATCAAAATCAAAGGCTACTCAAAGTTAAAGATGATTCTTCATCAATGTCAAAGAATCTACAAAGTTTAAAGACTCGAGAACCACATCGTTGGTAACCAAAAGACAAATAGAAGTGTGAGCATGGTGGAGAAAGACGTGGAGATACCTAACCAACGAAGTTGACAACGGCATACAACCACATTAATTGATCACAAAGCATGAAGGAACAAAGAATCAAGACTATTCTATATCTACACACAAAGTTCAAGCTCGAGAAAAGTAAAGACCTAATCAAGTGGAGCATCATTTGAATGACCACCCCTTAGGGGGAGATTGTTAGCCTTAATAGTTTTATTAGAAGTGATGATCATTCACATTTAGGAACTTTGTAACGTGTGTTAGATATCGTGCTAGAATAGTCAACGGGCTCGTGGATTGGGCTAAGCTAATTGGCTATAAGTTAAGTTAAGCTAGCCTTTCATCATGTGTTATCCAATCCAACCCAAGTCCATATCCTCGAGGCCCATAGAAAGCCTTTTAGGGCATCATGTATTCCAACTATATAAACCCCTCAAAGTCTCATTTGAGGGGTGTGCTTGAATGTGTGTGTGTGTGTTTTTCCTTTGAAATAAAACATCTATTGTTTTCATCTTTATCTTCACATACACGATCCATATAACATCAAGTCACCATCTTTCTCATCTTCATTTCTACGCTTTGTTTGTGTTTGTGGTTAACGTGTTTCTACGCGTATCGTGGTATACGTGTTGGGTTTGTGTTAAGGTTGATATTTGTAAGGTCCTACAAACATAAATTTTTCAAGTTCAAGTGATTATATAAACACTAGTATACTTCTATTTAGGTTTTGAAATAAAAACCTAGGAGTATTTAGGAAATCTAGTTACTTAAACCTCATCATATAACTAGTAAGCTTTTCATGATCTTTACTAATCTTTCATAATCATTCTTGAGTTATTTTTTATCATTTTAGTATAAAAACATGCAAGTATTATGTGATTCATACCATTTTTAATTGTTTTTAGTACTTATTATGAGTTATAATCATCCTATAATTAATCCCTTGAAACATATCATTGTTGATGAAGTTTATGAACCCATGACACCCTAAGAAGGTGTATAGTATGTTTAGAATAGATTTGGTGTTGATTTGTAGTGATTGAAACAAGTATTACGCTTAGAAAACCATTTTCGACAACACTAGATTTGGGTCTGATCAGCTTTTGCAAAATCTGGAAAATTCAGCAGGTCATGGATTATTTTGGGCTAGATATTCAGAAAATATACTTTAAAACGAAACCGTGGTCGCTTGAACGGGTTAAAATGGATTTATAACGAAGGAGATACGCTATTTTCAAGTTTTGCGAAAATTTAAAACTAATTTTCTGAAAAGGGGTAAGCTGTTATGTTATTTAAGGGCAAAATAAGTTTTAAACCTTATCTAAATGAGTCGATTTGTCAAAAATATACTAGTATACATTAACACGTAGCTAAGGATATAAACGAGAAAAACGGACTTATAACGAACAAGTTATACACATTTTAAACAAGGATATCATAACTATTTTTCACAAGTATAACACTTACATATTTTTACTAGACCAAAATGGTTGTCGCAAGTGACCGTGTTTGGAGTCATTTTTCATATCGATAGAAAGCTTTTGAGAAAACGATGTTCTAGTAGTAAAAGTGAGTTCGCTATTCTATTTTCCAAAATGATTAACCGTTTGTCAAACGGCTATAATGAATAATTTAATATCACCAAAATTGTCATTTTCATGAATTGTCAAGTGTATTATTTTGCTTACCTAAAAACTATAACTTCATAATAAATCACTAAATGACTATCGTAGGATATCATTTCAACGTAAGTACTTGTAAAGTACTTTATAACATGACGAGATGTCATAATCGTATTTCGATTTATAAACTTCATTTTCAAAAATGTACAAGTGGTATGGATATCATATGAGTTTGCATGCACTACATTGTTTCATGACTTACATTAGAACATATCATTCATATTAGGTTGCCGATAGAGATGCACCATTTCAGTATCCACTTTGTCATCATAATCATTGCATCTAGTGAGTTCAGAGTCCCACTTTTACTCTTTAATTGTTTTATAAACTTCGGGAGACATGCTCAACTACTTGCTTTTACTTTACACTTATATGAACTTGGATAAATCGTTGTTTCACTACTTATGCTAGTAAGTAGATTATGCCCGAACTAAATTGATCACTATGTTATGAACACTATTATTTGAATCACTTTCCTTGATTTTGAACCCTTCGACATGTATATTTGAACTCTTTAACTGTAGAACCTTTTGGCATAGATGAACACTTCAACTTGATTTACCTTTTGGACATATAGTTAATCTCTTTTAACTTGATTTAATTATTTTGACATATAATTAATCTCTTTTAACTTGATTTAAAACATTTTGACATATAATTAATCTCTTTTAACTTGATTTAAAATATTTTGACATATAATTAATCTCTTTTAACTTTATATTGAACCGTTTGACTATTTTGAACTTGTTTGACTTTATGTTGAACCCTTTGACTATTTTGAACTTGTTTGACTTTATATTGAACCCTTTGACTATTTTGAACTTGTTTGACTTTATATTGAACCCTTTGACTTTTTTGAACTTGTTTGACATAATATTGAACCCTTTGACTATTTTGAACCTTTTGATATGTTTTTGTTTCTTTTGACTGTTGAACTTTTTGAACTCTAATTTAAACTCTTGTACTTAATTATGAACTTTTGAATCAAACCTTTGAACTTAATTACGGACTTATGACTTGTTTGAACTTATGAATCGTATCGTGTAATGACCTAAAAGTCTCGCTTCTTATTGGGGAGGCGTGCAAAGTTCCCCTATGTGAATGGAGCAACACTATAAAGTCTCCCTATGTGAACGGAGCAACACTATAAGTCTCCTATGTGAACGGAGCAAAGACTATAAAGTCTCCATGTTTGGAGCAAGCACTATAAAGTCTCCCTTGTTCGGAGCAGTCTTTATTTATTATATACATGGTGCTATATTGTGAACTATTATGACAACGTATACTTGTCTACTAGACTTACTACTTTTGGCAAGGTTGGAACACATACAGTTGCAAGTTTTGTATGGGCGGAACTTGGAACTTAGTGAATTTACAATGCCTTTGCTTTGTGGACTATTCTAAATGACCAAGATCTTTGCCTTTGCTGCATGAACGTTCTTTAAAAGCTTTACGTGTTAAACAAACTCTATGAACTCACTCAACTATTGTGTTGACACTTTTTAGCATGTTTTATCTCGGTATCTAATGCTTCATTTCTGGCATACATGTGGACTTATCATAGAGTCGCTGTGTCGACGCTGCCTCACATATATATTTTATGCACTTAACTATCGTTTGATTGTAACAAACTCATTTTGATATTTTGGAAATCTTTTGGGACCCACGTTTGTAAACTCGATTATTTTACTTAATCAAACGATATTTTCAAAACGACACTTTAGGTCATTCGATATAACTGTAACTTTGATGCTATGACAGTCATCCCCCAGGTATTCCATTCCGCAGCAAAACAGGTAATTTGGGGGTGTGACAATCACATTTGTGAAACCTCTCATAAATGTTCTGGCAGATTGCTAAGATCTGCCAGAGGACTCTAGAATGTATCACTTGTGTCCTTATTGTTGAACAACAAGAGATGAAATTTCAAGTGTTCCTAAGAGTCTTTAATGAATCTCGTGGCTCTAGACTCAATTAGTGCATTTTGGTTTTCCTGAGCGGAGACTTGGGAGAGGGTCTCCTTCTTCAATACCAACGATCTCTAAGAGAAAGTCGATAGACTATGTAGGGTTCCCAAGAGAATGAAAAACAAATCCTTTTAAGAGGAATTGAGTAGCTAGAAGGTTTAGTGCAGCCACACACTGGGTCCATGACGCTCTTCAATACCGTCATCTTAGTGACTACCAAGAGTGCATGAATTAAACCCGGTTACTGCCCTAAGGTTGATTATGGAGGGCTATTTCTTTTCACCCTTTCTTTTGCTTTTCTTTTTAATTCTTCAACCCCTTCTTTCTCCTTTCTCACATTACTCTTTTTTTCAATCATACCTAAGGACTTCTAATACTAACTATGGGTATTGTTTCGTAGATCCTCCTCGCTCTGGCGGATCATAGGACGAATTTTCTATCCTTAGTCACCTTATAACTCCATGACTGTTCCTATGTTGCCATAAAACCTTTTTCTTGAAAATCTCTCAAAGTGTTTATGAATGAAAACATGTTTGAGACACTTCGAGAGTTTTAGATTTTTAGAAACACTCCCTCTTCACATGTGCTCATATTGTTTTATCTTAAATCTGCACAGTGAGGGTAGAGTTCGCACTTTTTGAATTGATCGACTTTCAATGAACAAGACAGATTCGAGACACGTTTACATCACTAGTGAACTAGCTTGAAATTATTACCATTCCGTCAAGTCCATAGAAAGTTTTCGAAATGGCAATACTCGACTTTGATTTCTCATCAATTCATTGGTTTCGACCTAGTCTAGCTCTCTTTGAGATTCAAACACCGATCATTAAACATTTTTGATCACATTTTAATCACGTCTTCTCCCCCTCAAAATAGCATATCGTGATATTTTATATCAACGGATTAATCAAAATTTTTAGAATCTTTTGGGGAGACACACGGATTTGATTTAAGCATGCATTTGGGACATTTTGGTTTTGTACTCCCCCTTTAATAAAGCATAATCAATTAAAAGGTTTTAGAGGGAGTTATTTTGAGAACAAAATATTTTGAAAGATTTTGAAAATCTTTTTGAACAATTTTGAAAAGGTGCTCAAGATGATGATGATTTCTCACCAATTTTAAATGTACAGATCAAAGCGTATTAATTCTAGTTTTTTCTTTAAAAACACGAGTTTTGATTTGAAAATAATAAAAAGTCATCATTTTAGTCCGGGTTTCGTAATAAAGTATATGAAAGCCATTTTGTAAGAAATTTTGAGAAACGACATGTTTCAGAAAAACACTTAAAGAACTTCTCGCTCAAGCATCTCTACATGTCTGTATCATTGTTAAATGACATTTCTAGAAACGCATGAATATCGATTATATGAGAGACATGTCGTGAGAAGAATATTTTTGGATTGTTGATTTTATATTGTTTTTGTATTTTTTGAAGGTTTTATATTTTTATATTTTGGTTTTGTTGGTTTTTCAAATTTTGTATTTTGTTTTTCAAAAATATTTACAAATAAGCTTTTAAAAATCATTTCGAGAAGATTCGAGAAGACGTTCTAACTCCTCGGGGTTAGGTTTTCGCATTCTAATTCGTCGAACCAAATCGTTAAACCTTTCTTTTGAAGGGCTTTTAGTAAATAGATCGGCGATTTGGTAATATGTCTTCATGAAAAATAATTCAACAGACCTTCTTCTACTCTGCTTTTATGAAGTGATAACGGACACTAATGTGCTTAGTCTTTGAGTTAAATGCAATATTCTAAAGATATACGCGTACCGAAAATACTAGGTATTTTATCAAGTCATAACTGTGAGTTGTGTTCTCATCCATAGAACTTGAGCACAAAACGCAGATAGAGACACATACTCAGCTTCAATGGTTGAAAGTGCAAAGGCAATCTTGTTTCACACTTACTAACTTTTCACCCAAAATTGTGCTCCTCCTCGATGTACTTTTGTCAGAACTTGATCACCTGCGTGTTACGATCCGAAAAAGCTATTACATCAATCCATTCCTTCGGATACCAAAGTCCCATGTGAATGGATGTCTTCAAAATCGAAGATCCTTTTAACCTCTTTGAGGTGCAGTCAAGGCTTTTGCTCAAACCGCTAATAAGCAAACAACAAATGAATATCGGAGGCTTTGCTCAAACCGCATAGAGAACCAATCATGCTCGATATTTCTTCGGACGATGGGTTTCCCAAATAAATCGGCTCCAATTTTTGGTGAAGTTACCATTGGTGTACCGACCAAATCACAATTATCCATACCATGATTTTTCAAAATCTCAGTTGTATAGTTAGATTGGTTAATAAAAATCCACCGAGGATTGATGTATTTGTAAACCAAGAAAAAAATTTAGTTCCCTCATCATGGACATTTCAAATTTGCTTTTCATGAGATTTTCATAATGTTTTGAAAGATTCGGATTAGTGGACCCAAAAAATATGTCGCCCACATAACCGAACAATCAAAATGTCATCGTTGTATTTTCTTGTAAACAAGGTAGGATCAACTGTTCCTTTGGTGAAATTATTTTTGATCAAGAAAAGAGGACGTTCGTCATACCACACCCTCGAGCTTGCTTTAGACCATAGATTTCTTTTTGAGTTTGTAGACGAAGTCGGATGTTCCATGTCTATGAAGCCTTCTCGGGTCACGCATATCTTCTTCTTTCGTGAGTTCCATTCAAGAACGCGGTCTTAATGTCCATCTGATAAACCGTGATGTTTTTGTGAGCTGCATAGGCTAAGAATATCCTGACTGCTTCAAGTCTAGCTACCGGCGCGAATGAATTTTCAAAGTCTATCCCTTCTTCCTGTTTGTATCCTTTGGCCACGAGACGAACTTTGTTGCGAATTACAGTCATTTCTTCATCCTTTTTGTTCTTCCATAACCATTTGAGATCAATGACGCGAATGTCAATTGGTCTTGGAACCAAATCCCAAGAGTCATGTAGACGGTATTGGAGAAGTTCCTCCTGCATCGCTTGTATCCAATCGTTTTCTGCCATTGCCTCCCGAATGTTCTTTGGTTCTTTAGTGCTAATTGAGCAAAGGTAAATACACAAGTCGCAATCAAAAGTTACGCTCGCTGAATTGGCCGTGAAGGTTCACCAATAACTTGTTCAATTGATGGTCTTTTGTCCACTGAGAGAAGGATATCGTCGGTTAAACGAGCGCGGTTAGATGGTTCTCGTAAGCTTGAATATAATTCACCATTCCGTGGTAGCAAACGTTTTCAAATAAGTCTCATCTAACGCTGCATGTTCGGTTTGTGAAGGTTCTTCTTGAAATGATATGTTTTGGTTTTGCTCATCAACCGCTAAAACCGCTTTCAAGAATAGGATTTGTAAAAGTCGATGTAGATGATGCCTTATGGAGTTGGTGCATTGGTTTCACCGGTAAATGAATCTTCCGTTGGTGGCGTGGATGATTTTGAGCTGCAGTGTTAAAATGATGGTTTGATGCATTTGTCGGTTCCACCATAGTATTCATCGAACATTAACTCAAGAAATTCTCCCATTCTTGTTCATGAGTGTGTCAAGAAAAAGTTGATGGAGCTCTTTGTTGTAATGAAGTCCCGAATCGACATAAACCGTAAGTTCCGCGTTTGGTGCGGTTCTAATCTATTTTGATGTGAGAAGCCACCGATTAAGCCGCTGGTTCTAGAGCCAGCTCCTGTAAGCCACTGCAAAAAGTTCGCAAAATCACATTCATCGCTCCCATTATCTTCTTTTAGTTCTTCCGTTATACACCTCAATGCCCCTCGAAGTTATCGAAAGTATATCCAATGAAGATTCAATATCACCTTTTAGCTTTCGCTTTCCTAGATCTTCTCGTCGCTCGCTGGATAGCACAAAGCCAAACACGTAAAGGTAAGAGATATCGTGTTTCTATTGTTCACTAGTTCATATGGGTTTTATTGAATCTTGGATGGATTAGGACTGGTTCTCAGGAAACAAGCAATGGCAACAAAGACGCCCCATGTAAATAATCTGTGGACTAGAATAGATTAGCATTGTGCCAGCAGCCCACAAGAGTTCTATTTCTTCTTCAACTACCCTATTCCAATTTTTTCTTTTGCATTGACAAGTGTGGATGAACGGGGTTTTGACAACATTTTTCTCATGAATTTGGAGGAGTGCGTAAAAATAGACATTTTGGTTTGAAACCCGTTTGGGGAACATTTGCTTTCTCCTCAGCCAATGGTTTTGCAATCTTAGTGTCCACAAATTTTCCTTTTGACATTCCACTGAGCCCTCAAAAGATCATTTTGTTCTTTCATGTCTTTTGTAGGCACGCCATACTACATTTTGTCATACTTGCATTCCTCCGTTTTTCGATCAAGTTGTTTAAAATATAAGACATTTTATTTTTCAAGTTTTTCAAGAGCTTTTTAATATTTTGAAACAATTGTGGAGGTCTCAGACTGGAGTCTTTCATGGTCTTCAACAGAATATGTTTGTAAAACAATGGACATAATATCAGTAGTCAAAACATCTTCGACGAGAGAAGCATTCAAATTTTCCAAAACTTTGATGTGTTCAAAACATTCATTAGCTTTCTTTACCAGAGATTTATGATCCTTGACAAAGTCACCTGATTCTTTCAAAAATGCTTGTTCAAAATGAATTACCCTCGCACTGATGTTATTTAGTGGAATGGCAATTTGAGTTTCAAAAATCTTTTTTATTTCATCATCAAAACTAGAAAACCAGATGTTAGTTTGAATATTGGTTTTAGATTTAACAATTCCTTGAATTCTCCCAATTCTAGTTTTAACATCCTCTAAAATGCTTCTAGCATCAGTTAGTTAAAAGGATTGTTTGAAGACATTTGTTCCATGTTTGACAACGATTTTGAGACAACTACAGGTTTTGAAACTTTTTGAAATGGTGTTGAATCTTTTGTTTGAAACACCGGGTGTGATGGAAACTTTGACTTTTATTTTGTCGAACAAAAGTAATTCCAAATTTTGTTCCATTTGATGTAGTCATTGGTTTTATTGTCGGATTCGTTTGTTTCATTTTTTGATCTACTCTCGTCGGTGAGTTCTAACGTTTCATGAGAATCAACGAACTTACTGTGTGTATGTTTATCTAACAAAGCTTTTCCATTATACAAAACATTATGTTCTTTTCTCGAGCTTTCTTGAGTGCACAAGGAGGTTTGTTACCACGAGCCATTTTTTGAGTTGTATGAAAATACAGATTTGTTTGATTTGTTAACATATTGATAGTTTGAAAGAATGACCATTGTAACAAGCAAATTTTCCAATTTGTTGATTTTTCATTTTTCTCAAGAATTTCATCAAGAAGAGAATCTTCTCGTTTTGAAAATCGTTATCAACAACTTTTTCTTTTCAAGATCGAATACGTTGCTTTTTAGTTTAGAAAGTTGGTCTTTTAGACAGAAATTTCCTTGTTTAAAGATTTTATTTTCAAGTTCAAATTCACATCAAGTGTGTCATACTTGATTTGCAAATGTTTTTCTTAAAAAGGAATTTCGATAACCAATTTCTAATCACTCTTTGTTTTTGTGAAATTAAAAGCTTTGCATTCTCCTTGTACCTCTGCTCACGGTCAATTTATCATTCAAGGCCTTAACATCGCGATTGACCTTTTTAACTTTCTCAATTTCAATGCCACATTTATTAATCAATGATTCAAATAAGCACGGTTTCCTCATCGCTTCAGTATTTTGTGCCACACGCCTCCACTAGGATCCACATCCGAGTTTCAGAGTGAATATTGCTACTACTCGGATTGTCCGTGTATCATAAGTAGGTGTTGGTATCACAGAATGCTTTTCGTCATGAGTAAACAAATCAAAAATAACATTGTTATAGCATGGATCAATGATTGGTACCTCGATAACTTGCATGCCATAAACAGGAGGTGTGTCGAATCGTCGTACTTAGCCTCCTGAAGATTTGCCATGAAGATGTGCTTTGCATTGATGGCCTCGGGTCTCCAAATCATCCATAATTGTTACAAAGTCATGTTCCTCAGCACTAAACTACAGTCTGGCTTCTTCCTTTTGTACCAACAGGATAGCTTTCTGAAGATATGCAGAATTCTTCTTTATCGGCTTAGTAGGACAATTCCTTGCCATGTGACCCACTCTTTGATAGTTGTAACACGTAACCTGATTAGCATGATTCACATTTCCATAATTCCCAACGACTGGAGCTGCAAATATTCCCATTCTGATACCCATCGCTCGTTCCCAACATTCTCGCCCCATCTGATTTCCAACATTCTCACCCAACCGACACCATACGAACCACCGATACCCATGTGAAATCCAGTAGCATATCCTGTTATTCCCAATATCTCCAACCCTTTGTCCTTGATGACCCATATTCAAACCCGGCTGTGCAATTTCCCTGTTGCGAGTGTTTGATGAAATCCTTTGGTTGTTGTTAGTTGGTGTGGAATAGCGACCTTTGAATACTTTAGTCAAATAAGCAAATGCATTTGACAAAGCCTCTTCTTGTTCAGTTTCAAGATTAGGGATTCCTTGTTCCTGTTATTGTGGATACTGTTGTTGATGAATGACTTGTTGTTCTAGAGGATAGAATTGTTGTTGATGGATAACAACTTGTGGTTGTGGAATGTATTGTTGCAAGTTGTTGGTAGTGGAAGATGATGAAGCTTGTTGTTGTGTATTCACTGGAGTTTGAGTCTTTGCAATTAGTGCCAAGGGATCATGATTCTTTGCCAATCTTTCTTTCCTAACTTCATAGACTTCAGCTTGGTTTTCGTTTCGAAAAATCGTAGAGTTGATCAAAGTTCACCTGATGTAAGTCCTTTGTTTGGTTGACAATAGTGACATATCGTCCCCATTTTTCTGGAAGATTGTTGAGAAATTTGATGTTACTCAAGATAGTTCCGGTGCCAACTTGTTTCTGATAAGCTCATTCATCAAAGTGCAAAACCTTCCATAGTAGGATTCAATGGATTCTCCTAGAGTTGATGTAAACCTCTCCCATTTAATTAGCAGCTTGTTCTCCATGTCTTGTTGACCAATTTCTGTTCCATAACATAGCCGTGTAACACGTTCCCACACATATCGTAGCGTTTCACGCCTATCAACAAAGCAAAGAAAGATGTTCTTAGTAATCCCAGTTGGACAATGTGAATTTCCATGTCATCTGCTTTGATTTGCTTCTTATCCTCGATAGTGTATTCTAATTCATCTTGAGCACGAAAAGATGATGGGACGGGAGGTGTTGTATCAGGATTTCCAGGGTCTTGAACTTGTCGAGGCTTGAAGGGTCCATTCGTAATGGATTGAATCATGATTTTTCCATTAGGTTTGGTTTTGATGTAGTGGAGCATACGACTTGTCCATTGAAGATATCCACCTTTTTCTAGCATAGGAGGACGGTTTTTGGCACCGGCTGCATGAATGTCTTGTTGAGTTGCCATTGATGAAGGTATTTGATGATAAAGTTGATGTAGGATTGTAGGATCGTTATTTTTATTGTGTTGATGATTCGGGTGGTCTTGGATGATCAAAATACATGTTTGCCATTAGAGAGAGAAAGTTAGAGAGTTGGGTGTTCAAGCTAGAGACTTGGTTTACAAATTATGGAATATTAGATTGAAAAGCACCACCCTTTCCATGGATGGAAGGGGTATTTATACTACACAATAACGCACCTCCTATCCGCCTGTGGATCGTGGATACAAGGGTAAAGACCGCCCTCCTCCACTGTTGCACTAAGCTATACTACACTACAAACTAATAAATAAACTACTAAATAACGTGACTAACGACAAGTCTACGAGCTAAATTATGCTAGATAACATTTGGGGTGACCGACTCTTCACTATGGAATTTTCTAATTCCTAACAATCTCCCCTAAGGGAGGTCACCCCATGTTTTACATTTCAAATCCTAGCATTCTATTATTGTCATTGTTCTTGAGCTCGTAGACTTCAATTCTTCATTTCAACAATCTTTGTGATTTTGTAGCGATTCTTCAAAGTCCGATTGATTTGTACTTTTAGTGGAGGCCTTTAACTGATCCACATCTTTGATGATCTTCAAGCTTTATTGAGATCATCACCACGCGAAATCTCTGATCACCCTTAATTGTGTTGCCATCATGTGAAGTTGTGACTTTCGGACCGACATGCTCACACTTTTGAATTATGACATCTTTCCATCGTGAGTAGCAGCTTACTGTTCATGATATTTGCTAGCAGTAGCGTAAGTATAGTATAAAAATATCGAACAGTGTTATGTAGATATGCACCAGTCATGATTTCTTCAAATTAAGTGTGAATGCTATGAGCATGCGGCTTTGATTGACTCAATTCATCACCGCAACCGCCCAAATGTACCTGCAAACAACAGTTAGCAATAAAACACACGAAAGTGCCATTGATCACTTTCGTTGAATTGAGGTACACGCCCACTTCCTCGCTGATCAAGCATAAGTACGTGTGATCGTAGGATTCTCAAGAATCTCCTTGACGTGGTTTCGCATGTTCTAGCCGTTCTCAAACCGAACGTCTCAAAGAAGACAACATGAGTGAAACCAACCGAATTGAGATTCACCGATTGATGAAAATGATTTGAAAACAATCGCGTATTGCTTGGAAGAAAGAGTTTTGCAATACGACGAAGGTTTTATGAGAAAGATCAATTTTCAATCAAAATACCTTTTGTATTTGAAAAGAGTACACATTCGACGTGCTAGAGAAAAGAAGGTTTGCACATCGAACGGTTTTTCCAAAAGCATTTTTCAATCAGAGATACTTTTTGAATTTTGAAAACATAAGTACACATTCGACGTGCTAGAGAAAAGAAGATTTGCACATCGAACGGTTTTTCCAAAAGTATTCGTCAATTCCATTCCTGGACCAAGGTTGATTCAAGACTGAATCGCCCCATTGTTTCTATCCAGTTGTCACAAGTTTGATCTTACGAGAAGATCTCACATGTCACCCACCAAGAGCTTGTTTGATGTTGGCTCTAGAAGGATTTCCATCTTCATCGTGAATACTTTTACATACCACTCAGATGTTCTGGCAATACCACAAGGATAATGCGTAGGACTCTTAATATATACTTACTTTCCTCATTGTGTGAAACAGCAAGTCTTCATTAATTTAGTGTCCTAATGAGATATTTTGGATGATCTCTTGGCTCTAGACTCAATAGTGCATTTTTGTTTCCTATGCCGGAGACTAGGAGAGGGTCTCCTTCTTCAATATCAACAATCTCTAAGAGAAAGTCGATAGATTATGTCGGTTCCCGTGAGAATGAAACAAGCCCTTTTAAGAGGAACTTGAGTAGCTGGGGAAGTTTAGTGCAAGGCCACCGGGTCCATGACGCCTTGTCTTCAATACCGCAGTTACCTAAGTAAACACTAGTAGCATATGTATTGAACCCGGTACGCCCTAAGGTTGAATTAATTGAGGGCTATTTCTTTTCACCCTTTTCTCATTCATTTCTTTTCATTCTTCAACCCCTTCAGTGCTTACCAAGACTTCATAACTAGAACCATTTTGGGTTTATTCCAAGACTAGCTCGTCTCAATCAAGACTCTTCCCATATCTCACTTTTCTCCTTTTTTCAATATACCTAAGGACTCTACACTATCTAGTGGATTGTCCCCTGGTAGATCCTCCGCTCGGGCGGATCGTGGGAACGAATACCTAACCTAACCATCCTTATAACACCATGCATAAAGTAAATTGGTCGGTCTTTTGGTATTGTTCTTTCCTTCATGAAACCAATTGAAAAATCATTTGGAAAAACAATCAAGGTACTTGTGATACGAGATCAAAGCATTTTGTACCTTAATAGTTTTGATCATTTAGAAAAGCTCCTCCTCAACATGTGCATATGATTTAAAATTGTTTGGCACATGGAGGCAAGAGTTCTTTGAAATAATTTATTTGAAATAGTTTCTTGATCACAATTTCTTAGAAAAGCCATTTGAATTTCTTTGGTAAAATTCTTCCCCTCAATATGTGCATAGGATATTTTAAAACATTTTATCACATAGAGGCAAGAGTTCTTTTGAAGCACATCCACGATCACAAAAACCATTAAGAAAACCATTTGAAAATCAATCAAGGTACTTTATGTTAAAACATAAAAGCTTTTGTACTTCGATAGTTTATTTTCCTTTAAAATGCTCCCCCTCAATATATGCTTCGAGATACGAAAGCTTAGCACATATGAGAGAGCAAAGCATGCACCTTGAATCAAAACGATCACCTTTATCAAATTTCATTATTAAATCACAAATTCTCCCCCATCAAAAATATCAAACCCTTTGAGATTTTGGATCCCAAGTGATTTAATTAGGTTTAGAAAACATGGGAGAAAATGTGGCCTTGTTTAAATACTCATCTGTTTTTGGATAAATCCTCCTCCTCAACATGTGCATTGTGTATTTGAAATCTTTTGGCACATGGAGGTGGAGTGCCTTAAAGGACTAAAACCAATTCCATTTAAAACAGATTTGAGATTTAAATCACGATCTCTACCCCGATCAAAAATATCAAACCATTTGAGATTTGTGATCCCAATTGATTTAAATCATTTAGAAAATTTTAGGGGAAAGACGTGGCAAGATTTAATTTTGAAATTGACTGAGATGAGGACCAATTTAAGACATTAAAGATTGTTAGTGTCGTGTATGATAGTTTTAAGAGATCTTTAGTAAAATAAAACAATTTCACAATCAAACAAGAACAGAAAAAATTTCATTTTGAAAGACCTTGATTTTAAAGAAAATCATACCATGACATAACATTAAATCTTTAGATCACCCCATTTTAACGTACAAAAAGGAACTTTTGTAAAGAAATATCGTTTGAAAATATTTTATTTTAAATCACTCTCCCCCTCAAACCATGACAGAAGTCAATATTTGAGTGACTTAGGTTTTGATAAAAAGAAGTCCGGTGATTTTCAAAGTTTAGTTCAATTTATTTTCAAAACAATATTTTTCCATTTTCAAAAACAATTTAATCAACTTATTCAAAATTGTTTAAAAAAATGGTATCCTGCACAAAGATACGTTAGGTGGTTGAGAAGCTTTCGTTGTTGCTGTAGGGCTTGTAAGAAAACCGTCTGCAGATGCGTGAGACTTCTTCTTCGTTGCATTTTGAATGCCAACTGAGGTCAAATTAAGCTCTGTTTCTTCAATCTTTTAGAAGAAAACCAACCTGACAAAGGAGACCTCTTACGCTGCATTTATGCCAACTCTCCATAAAGTCCATTAAGCTCCGCTTCTTCATTTGTCAACCCAAGATATAGTTACCCTTTCCTTTCGGCATCCAATCATCTTCATATGTGGGATCCGGATCGGGAACATTCTTTTATACCAATATACCTGCATACGCTAGTGAACACACATACAAATATATGGTGGTCGACATCACCCAAACAACAATCGACTAATAAAAGTCAATTCAACATATCAATCAGATCATATAAGGCATGGGAATAATGTGTTTCATCAAACTATAATCATCTAATCCTAACAATCATATCCTAAATTACTAGTCCTTCGACATAGGCAAATATCATTTTTAATTAAGCACGGAGGATAATTAAGAAAGCCCGTTAGATGATATAGATTTGAAAACATTATCCCCTTCAATCAATGACTCAATTTCATAAGAGGTTTAAAAGCCGAAGTCATTGATTGAGTTTTCAACTTATACTAAAACTCAAACCATTGATTTTTAAAGCAACTCATTTTACCACCATTTTTGAAAACAACAAATATTTTTCTGAAGAATTTTAGACGGAAATACATTTGTGTAGGAAACACAGCCCTTGACATACTTTCCTCATTTTGTTTTAGGATAAGTGCACGAAATATTTAAAATTGTTTAGCGTAACACTTTCCTTTCTTTATAAGAGCGGGTTGCTATCTGAAATGATAGCAAGCCACAGTTTAAAGCGCGGTTCAATAATCTGAAGCATAGTTTAAGCCCGGTTAAGTCAAATAACAAGCCATCATTTGAAGCCTGGTTACAGTCAAATAATGAAGCCATTATTTGAAGCCATTAGTTTTGTAAGCCATATGATTTGACATGATTAAAAGAATATTTACACCTCCTCGCCGAACTTCATCTATGGTCCCGTGGCATTATTGAATGACATTTCTAAGACCGTAGATGTTATCGATACCAGAAGACATGTCTTGGAAAACATATTTTTGGTCTTTTTCAAATATTCTGATTTTTATGGCTTTTGAAAATTTTATATTTTTCTATTTTGTTTTGTTGGTTTTATATTTTTGTATTTGGTTTTTAATAAATATATACAAAGATAGAATAGATGATATAGTTAAAGAAGATGATGATACGAGTACCATGATAAGGATATCGAAAAGACGTCAGAAGATAGAAGTCATCAACTCTTAAACATTCACCACCAAAGCTTCCAGGGCTCTTGAATCGAAGAAGGAAATTGAACCATCTGAAAGAGACTTTGGCGCTTCCCCCAAACCGAAAATCCTTTAGTTGAGCAGATTCGAAGCTTTATTTCAAGCTTTCCTTAGCCAAAAGTACGTAGAAGCACACCATTATCATAAATCCCGCTCTCCTTTCAAGAATAATCACCGTGATTCTTCGCTCGAGGTTATATCATCAACAAGAAGAACAAAGATCGTATCATCCCACACATAAAACAATCTTCTCAAATTTTCAACCGACGTCCGCAATCCATTCCAAAAGGTGTCAAGAGAACAATTCCCCCAAGTAGTTGAATTGATGCAGCCAGTCTCTTTGTATAATGCTCAAGAACTCTCCCGAATACACATCATGAGGGTAATGTAGAACACCTCCCCTATGTTCACATCTTCTCCCCATGAACGTGTATGAAGCTCAAGTATCCAAGTATACCGATACACAAGGAATGAATAACCGATAACATTGAAGAAGCGCCAAGCCACCGGGATATCTCATGGATGTCAACACCGAATAAGTGATTATAATCAATCACCGATTAAGCACTCAGTGAACCAAATGACATTCCCAATGTACACAATCTCTCCCCGATCATTATGATACCATCGAAATCACCACACACTAGTGTACCTCTTTATTCTAAACTTTCTAACATCACTTCCCCACGTGGATGAAATACTAAACTAAACGCCTTTGATAAGTAAAACCTTGAGTTTCTCTGCAGTCATGACATTTGTTTTCCCGGGATATCTTCAATCACTTAGAAGAATTAAGTTCATCAAGTTTACTCGCCATGATTCAAACCTTGAGTTTTCTCTCATGCAGTAATAACATTTGTCTTCCCGGGATATCTTCAATCACTTAGAAGAATTAAGCTCATCAAGATTACTCGCTTAGATGCGGTCTCCTTTCCCCTTGCCGGTTTTGATGCCGTAATCAGCAACTCATTGAAAGCCCCGATACTAGAAATTTGTTGAGAAGAACACTTGAACTCTGTGGGAATCAACTTGTCAAGAATATGAGCAAGTCTAATTGGGGATTAAATCTACATTATCACTCTCCCCCATTAGTGCTCTCCCCAAAACGACAATCTGATGATGAATGAGTGATTAAGAAGAAGTCTTTGATAATCAAATGCAACTCGCCTTTTAGTCTTCTAACATGTAGCGTAAAATGTAGAATAGATCAGACTCGACCTTCTTCAAGATTGTTCAGTTGGTGAATAGATAGTTAACATCTTCAACTCACACCAAAAAGCATCCCACCAAAAGCATCCCAATTAACTTACATCTTGCAAATCCCTTAACTAAAATCCCTCCCAATCAAACAAGAACAGAAAGATGTTCATCAAGGTAATCAGCAATCAGCCGCAACTAACACACAAGATGGTAACACCAAACTACCAATCACATCAAACAAGAACATAGATTGTTCGAATCATCATGTTGATGTATACGGAAGCATTAACCGAAGCACTTTGTCGATAAACTCATCAATCCGAGTGAAGATGTCAACCAACGGCTCTTAGAAGAGAAAACTCCATGTGAAGATGACCCCATAAGAAGAAGCTCGGTTCTTACATGAGTTTAGAGCCGTATGACCATTTATATTCTCAAATGTCAATCAACAAAAAAAATTCACACTTTTCTCCCTCAAGAATTGCATACGGAGATGCCATTCTTGACTAAATAAGTGAACATTATCCAAATGTAGTCTATTCACACTTCTCCCCGCAAAATTAGCACATGATGTCGCCATCGTCATTATAGTTGAGCAAGTAGAATTAGAAAACAATCAACAAGTAGCCGGTTCACTTAATGACCTAAGCATGGAAAAAGTATGAAGCATGTTGATGAGAATGGTCATAATAGAGAAGATTTCTTCTTCTCGAAGATAAAGCGACCGACACGCATTAACTTTTCTTTTCTTTAAGAACGAGGCCGAATGAAGTATTCAAACGCCATAAGAAGATTTTCAAAGATAATGCGACCGAACGCATAACATTTCTTTCTTTGGAGTACGAGGCCCGAACGATGAACAGACGCCATAATTTCACTCTCTTAGCAAAACATAATCAACCCCATTATCATTCAAGAGGCTCTTTGTCGTGATAGCCGATGGAGAAAACCCAATATGATGAATTTGACCCTCAAGTAAACTAACCCGAACTCGTGACTTAAACTTGCACATATGTAACAAAGAGCGGTGCCAAGACTTCATGCTCCATTGAATCTCTAAGTACTCTATACTCTTCATCCAACCAACCATCAAGTATAAGACGTTCATCACCTCTTGAAAGTCCACAATTGAATGTGAATCGAGCACTACAACGTAACTCCTTAAAGTGATAGTTATTTTGAGGTGATAAGAGCCCAATTCCCCAAGTGGTAAAAGAAAAGGTAAAAGACACCCAACAATAACTAGATTTCCAAGTCTTCTTTTTTGATAATAGATTCAACAAGGATCATGAAGAATCTTCATCCAACCATCCCCGATACCTTCAGATACTAAGTACACTCGCCACTGATATTTCACTTCAACCTCAAATAAATAATAGTGAATTAACTCCGTTGTCACATCTTCTTGGTTAAAAGCTCAAATCTAGCCTCCTTTGACATTAAAAGTGAACTTTGATAATGGTTTCATCCCGACCATGGTTAAAAGCACGTAACCCCGTGAAACCATGTAATAACCAAACTGCCATGACGAATATCCAAACACACATCCAATTCATGAAGTACACCCTTTATCCCTTCTTCAAAGAAGAAACCGTAGCACCAAAGATCAAATAAGATCCTCAAATACATTTTCTCCAAGATGGTTCCATCAATGTGGATTTTACAACTCTATGGTTTAAACCGAGAAATAGTTTCTCTCACGGGATTTTACAAAACCAAGAATAAACCGTGATGACGTTCGAAATGCACTTTACAATTACACGGATGTTTCCATTGTCACGGGATTTTACAAGTCTATGATTTAAACCGAGAAATAGGTTCTTTCGCTGGATTTTACAAAATCAAGACAAAACCGTAAACAATATCATCTTGAACAAGTTATGACAATTGGGTTTCGTGAATATCGGTTTTAGGGGAACATGCACGGTTCATCAAATGTTTATATCCAACATCATCAATAACATCAACCTCCAATCCACACATTGGTAAACACAATATCTTACCCGCCTAAGATAAATTAGACCTACACTCCATATCAATTCAGCCTTTATCCGGTCTTAGTCATCATTACCTCTTCCTCTCAACCCAATTTTAATATCCAAACAAATCAGCCCATCAAAATACCATCCGATCCATTACATCAAAAAGACACATCTCATTATCAAAATATCTTCGTAGTCATAATTGATTATCACAGAGTCTAGCCGTGAGACATATCCTTGAGAAAATTTTGTAGCCACAATACTACTCTATCTAACACTTAATGTCAATTTTTATCAAAACATTGTATAGAAAATACAAATTTTGATATTTCACATTAATAATCTATTAGAGCGTATAAGGTGCATGGACATATTACATAGCCGCATAAGCCCATCCCATTAATTATCCCCATGTCCAAATCTGCACACACGAGGCAGTTTCATTCATACCAATATTACGCAAGTCCAATTGATCCCAGCAATAAACTCAGATGAGGCCCAAATCTATTCAATAGCCAAACTCAGATCCAATCACACCAAAAGGCTCGACCCAGTCCAAACCATTAAAGCTGATAACACCGATCCAACCAAAAACCTAGTAACCGGATATATAAAACCTTGTCTCACATTTACCCTAATTTCACACACACAAAAACATATTATCCGGCCTCATCTAAACATTTCAAAGAACACAACCCTAATCACTTTCACAAAACTAGATCTAAATCTCCTCAAACCCTACTTAAATAATTAGCCGCCTCATCACATCCCCATACTCAATCACTTCTAACCCTAGCAACAAATTCGCCACTCTATTAGAACAAAAACGACATCAATCATTATCTTATATCGTTAAATCATGCTCAGCCATTGTGGGATGGCATGAGCACTTGATTT
>OU343223.1:262470875-262593533 GCA_910596185.1 Chrysanthemum makinoi
TAGTCTCGTATGCGATAAGGTCTTCATCGATTGATTTTGAGAATGTTGACCCGATATCCTTTCCCAAACGGTACCTTACTGATTCGTTGAGCCCATGGTCATAATCGGTTACATCGAGCATAGGTGGGCCAGTACCTGATCGGTAGCCCGAGCGATCGCGGCTTCTGAAGAAATATGATAGTAAGCCGCGTTGTTAGACATGATTACACAAGTTCTACGGGATTTTACTATTCTTTGATTAAGCAGGAAATAGATTCTTTCCGGATTTTACTAAATCAAAGAACAGCCGTAAAATGTGACACGAAATGTAATCTCGATAGACAAGTAGCTAAGCAGTCGGCTTCGCTTTGGTATCAACTTCCTAAGCAAATCGGCTTCGTAAAAAGCGAGTAAACCTTAAAACTTCAGTCGTAAAGATCAACTTCGCTAAAATAGCCAAATCGCATCTGAGGAACCTTCGGCTTAACCACCAAGTCGGCTTAAACCAACTCGTCGACAATACAACAAACAATAGCCGTCGGCTAAAACTCAAATTAAACCATCAACTAAACAATAGCCAGTCGCGCTATACCAACTCATTTCTAATACAACTCGGCTTGTAATAGTCGCTTAAACCAACTCGCTTCCAATAACAAGCAACTTCGCTTCCAGAAACTTGCAGGTAGCTCGGCTAAACCGTCAATATTTGAAAAAACCACTTTATCAATCAAAAGCAACTTAAACCACAATGATTCCAGCCTTCAATTCAAAACCTAAACACATATGATGATCCTAAACACAAAAGTACAATCAAAATTCAAACTTTAACACTAGAAATTGACCAAATGATTCAAACTCTTTTAAACACTTATAACCCAACGCTTATGAAATCCACCAAAACAAAGAGCATGAAGATGAGTGATCGGCCATGGCTCCGATACCAATTGTAAGATAAAGGATTTCCTGAAACAAATCAAACCATAATCACATGAGGCATTTATAAATGTTAGAGAAAGTTAGAGAGAAAGGGAAGAGAGTTGGGAACTATGTGAAACGAAAAATGGTATTGAAGCTCGACCTACCTTGGGAGGTGAGGGTATTTATAGTGTCTTACAATAAGCCACCTACGGGCGTGGATCAGGCATACAATGGGTAAAGACAGGTCCTCCGGTGTTACTTAACTAATTACTTATTAACATAACTTGACTACGACTACGAGCTTTCTAACGAATACATATACTTGAGGTGACCGACACTTTAACGACTGAATTTTCTAATTCCTAACAGTTTTCTTTGCTCATACGTATCTACCTATTATATAAGTAGAACTCCTCATATTACTGTGGACTCACCAAAAAATGCTACATAAGCACATAAGGTGGTGACACGTTTGCACTCTCAAACAATTGTAGAAATGACCGGTATATTGAGAGGTTAAAATGTTTTATTATACTCCGTAACACGTGAAGAATGAATTATCAAATCTTTGACCAAATTTGCTAAAGAGGCTCAAAAGTCTAGACCCCCATACCCTGCCGTAGGTTCCTATCATTGAAGTGACAAAGTGCATGCCATGGTACAAAATCTTCCTAAATGTATTTTGTTTATATAAAATTTGCAAACTTAATTCGTGTATTTATATAGTGTGTGTATGCATTTTCTTTAATGGTGCTCAAAATTTCAAATACATTGTTACTTTTTTCATAGTGTTTACTAACAAATTAGTTGAAAGGATAAGTATTAAAAGGTTGTTTACTTATTCTGATTTTACATTCATAGTGCAAGTTCAAGTTTTAAAATGAAGGGTAGAATTTTTTGATTTCATTATAAGAAAACAAGTAAGGTGTAGAAGAAAATGGTGCTCTATTTTTTGGGAGTGTGATATTCAATAAAAATGAAATCAATTTATTCTACAAGAAAGAAACTAAGAAAGAAAACAATTAGTCAACAAAGCATGTCAAACGAACCCATACCGAAGGCTAATACTTTAGCAAAGAATAGTAAAAAATGATAGGGTTGATGGATGCTTACACAAGTTTCTATCTTGTCAAGTTGAATTTACTTTGAATAAAGATATTTATTTATACTTTATAAGATAGTTTTTTTAACAAATAATTGTATGCAAAGCATATAATAAACATTACATACATAGATTACAGTTTGAATTGTGTTTTGGTTAACAGGTTAAACACTATTTGTAAACCGGTTCTTTGTACATAGTTATTATTATGTAAGTTCTTAAAATAGTTTTACATATAATTACATTGCATAATATAAAACATAAAGTTATGAATTAGTTGTGACATATGATCAAATTGAAACTTTTAATGAGTATAATTAAACAAATACATATGAAAAAGATACAAGATCATCTAATGTCCTTGAAAAAGATATTTTGCAGGTGTTGTAGCATGGATATAATGTCCTTTATAAGAATAAGAATGCTGAAAGAAATACGTTATGTTGACGGTTGGTGAAAGAAATAGATTATGGGGATGGTGAAGAGCTGGAATGTCAAAGAATTGAAAGAAAAAAAAGTTGTTTTTTTTTTTGTTACTTTAAGAGCTTATTTATAACAATGTATGTGAATTTTTTATTTTGTCAGATATGAGGAAGCTTTATTTATTACTAGCCTCAAAGTATGTTTTGTTTCCAACATTGACCATTGACATAAACATGGAATATTAAACATCTGGGCTGTTGCTTAGCACAGCCAAGAAGGCTTCCTAGTATATGTTACATGGCGCGCATTATGAAAACACAAAATTGAATAGAATACCTCTAGGTCGCTTAGAATAGGTCGATATGAATATTTAGGATAATGTTTAGATTTTTTTTAAAATGTTACTTATAATAGGTGTAGGATCATATGTGACATAAAATGTATATAAGTTTAGAGAAAACAAACATGTATGTTGTTATCACATTTAGATTCGATTTATTTAGCATAACCAAGTTATAAATTTTGACTTGTGTATATATTCGTATAACCTATAGTCATATTGCACTTTAAATTATTTAGAAACTTAGGTTAACTCGAATACGTATTAAAAAACGTAAGTCCAAGTTTTAGGTTGTTATAAAGAGTTTTAGTGATTTTTTTTTTATATAAATACATAGAAAAAATATATATTTATATAATTGGTTTCGGTTTTGATTCTTTAAGCAATGATCAATGATAACGAATATTTAGTTCGGTTCGGTAACAAATTCGGTTAAATTTTTTTCGGTTCGTTTCGGTTTCGGTTACTGTGGATATTACCCGATCCGTGAACACCCCTAGTGTGGTGGTATCCTAATGTGTGTTTTAAAGTTGAGATGGGTTTGCTATTTAGGCTGTTTGGTACTTGCTATACAATTTTCCTTTTTGTTTCTTGAAATCGATAAGATAAGTGTTTGGTAAATTGTAGATTTTGACACGGCCACTCCATCATTTGTTTCCTTTTAGTACAGTTGTGCAACTTTATTGGGAAAAAGTACACGTCTGCAATTTTAAGTTTTGTACTTAGGGAGGAGGGAGTGGGCACGGGTAGTGCCATCGAGTACTTGAACCCGAGCGGGTACACCATTCCTCCTTGATGGATTATGTCCGGTGAAGCAATCGGTTCAAACCCGAGCGATGAAGGGCAACCTTTTTTGAATATTCGAATGTTGGGATTTATGTGTGTGTGTTTTTGAAGGTGTTTTAGTGTGTGTGTTTTTGGTTTGGTTTGCAAAGTTGAATATGAGTTGCAGAGAGTGACATATATTTATATTTACAAAGTTGAAGATATACACTTTAGAAATTTGACTCACCTTGATCTTATCAGCTTGCCACATGCATATAGCCTGCTTGTAGATTAATGGCAAATTGGCAATGCATGAAATAGGCACCATGGATCTACTTATTAAAAATATTGTTTTATTTACAAAATGAAAAAAAAAATAAATAAATAAATAAATAAATAAATAAATAAATAAATATCGGGTACTAGGGTACCACTCCTTCCACTTAGGGTAGTGTTAGGGTAGAATTGGGTAGTTTTGAGTTGGATGGTTTTTATTGAATAGAGGTGATGTGGCACGGGTATTAGGTGCCACTATATAGTAGGTATCTTCTATAACGACTTAGGCACTTGGTACACGCTTCTTGGCCGATGTATATAATTTTTTAGTGAAAATTAAGTGCATTATGGAAACTTGCAATTGGTACTTATCACTTAGAGGTCTCTTATTCATATATCCAATTAGGCCAAGCACCGCTTCATTTGTCGCGAAGTCCTTGAAGGACATGTCGTATAAGGGTAATCTTGTGAAGTCAAATTCGTCGGCTCAAAAGTGAAGCGAAATCGACAATGGGCCCCTAAAAAGCTCTTTTTGACCAAATCGCTCAATTTGAGGTGAAGTTCTCTATCACATTTTTAAAATAGAAAAATAAAACTTTTCTCCTTCTGCTAAAACTTTTATAATGTTTACTTTTGTATAACATTTTATTTATCAAATATTTAGCATATATATAGTGGTCTAGTTAATAAAAAAATAGTTCTTGAAGAGGTACAAATTCTGAACAAGCGGTCCAATATTTATCGCGCTTTTTGACATGTATGCAGTTTTATATATATCAAATTTTTGGGAATTGAAAAATATTTACTTATCAAAACTATAAGATTTTTAATATTTATCTTTTTTTATATAACAAACTTTTGTCAAATATTTATCAAATATATAATTGGTCGTCAATAAAAAAATATTTGGATTGTGAAAAGCTCAAATTTTGAACCAAAGCGAAGCCAATATTGATATACTTTGGCGTCTGTAAAGTTTTATAAAAAATATTGAAGTTTGATATATATATATATATATATATACATATATATATATATATATAGACTTGGGTTATTATGAAAAGATGTTTAAAATGAAAAGAATGGGAAGCCACCACAATGTGCCATGTGTCCCATCTTCACCCTCCTTTTTTTACTCTCAGGGCATTGTCATTTCATCACAAAAATAAATATATAAGGTATTTTTTTTCTGTTTTTCACGTTCTTCATCTCATATTCTCGCTACACTTACGACGTCCTTCTCTCGAAACCTCGATCTCCTGTCGTTTCTCCTCTGAAACCACAGTGATCTGCAGTCATATCTCGACATCACTCACCGTACCTTCCTCACGTTCTCCACAGTGATCTTCACTGTGATCAACAATGAATACCGTTTGTTCATCTTCAAGCAATAAAGAGTGTTCTTCTTCAATCAATAACGAGTGTTCATCATCATCATCAATGAATATTGATAGTAAGATTTTAATTTTTTTTTATAATTTTTCTTTTTATTATTTTTATTTTAATTTTGATATACTTTTTCTTATTATGTTAATGATTTTTAACTGATTATAATAGTAGTTTCAGTTGATAAATTTGTACTTGATTGATGCCTGCCGGGTGTTTGATTTTTAGTTATAATTATGCTGCGGTTGAAATATAACTATCTGCAGTAGACATATAAGTATCTGAAATATTAACTTAAGAGTTTGATTTTTAGTTACATATAGGTATATGATGCACTAGTTGTTAGACTATGAAGAATAAATATGTAATTATGATTTAGTATTTTGTGCTTTAGATTTATAAGATTATGATGCATTAGTTTTAAGATTAGTTATGAGAGTTTATGATGTGTGTACATGTATGAGTATGATGCACTAATTTTAGGCTGTGATGAATAGATATGTAAGTATGATTTATTAGTTTGTGCAATAGATTATAAGATTATGATTTAGTAGTTTTTAGATTAGTTATAAGTTTATAATGCATTACATATTGTATTATGATGCAGTAGTTTTAAGAATATGATGAATAGATACTAGTATATAAGTATGATTTATTAGTTTGTCTGATGGATTATAAGATTATGATTTAGTAGTTTTTAGATTAGTTATAAGTTTATGATGCATTACATATTGTATTATGATGCAGTAGTTTTAAGAATATGATGAATAGATACTAGTATATAAGTATGATTTATTAGTTTGTGCAGTAGATTTTAAGATTATGATTTAGTAGTTTTTAGATTAGTTATAGGTTAAAGATGCAGAGATGGTTATTGATGCTAATGTAGATGGAAGCAGGAATGAGGAAGGATTACAATGCATTTGAATTGGTTTAGTATGGTATGCACAGATATATGTATGATCAGGTATATTATATTATGATAAGTACATATTAGATTATGATGCAATTGATTAGTATTTGCAGTATATTTATTTGAGTAGGATTACTAGTGTTTTAGGAGTATTCTCAGTTTTTATATATGTATGCTTCAATAGTGTTTGATGTCTAGTATAAATATGAGTATGATTATTAGACTTTTAGTAGATGGTTGCAGTAGATTCATGTCTATATGAATCATTAACTCAAAATGTTTGATGAAGTACATATAGGAGTAAGTATTTTTGATTACTATATAATTATGATTTAGTAATTTTTTGCAGTATATTTTAATATTATGATGCATTAGTTTTAACAACATAACTTAACTTAAACTCATATGCCACAAAGAAGTCTCTGTTGCATTAATACATTAATACATTTGCATATATAGCACATAAACACACATTAAAACAGTTTTCGACAACTAAAAAACTAATATGATACTAAAAACATAAATGACCATCATCATAATCTACTTTTTAGTTCCAGAGCTCTCTCCATTGCTTTTCTTATTTGCTTTGAGTCGTTGAAACAGTATTTCAAGACTACTAATCCTATTTTCCAAATTATAAATATTTTCAAATAATGTAGGATTATTCACTTGTTGCTCCACTTCGTTTTTATCATCTTCCTCAGTTTGTTGCACCACCTCACTTTGCTGCATCACCTCACTTTGAAACTCTTCCTCTACCTCATTTTTTGCTTTATCTCGACCTTGCTGCACCATTTCACCTTCTTTGCACCACCTCACTTTCAGCCTCCTCCTCATTCTCTAGATCTTCCTCATCTTCATCTTCTTCCTCCTCTTCCCCATCAAGTCCATAAATCTCATCCCAGTAGAAGTCTTGGCGACGCAGCCAAGTAAGAATATTTGTCCTCATCCACACACTCACTTGCCTATATGAACCATATTCTGACTTTGGTTCTTCCCCAAAAGCATCTAACACTGCGTCAAAAAGCAAATAGTTGTTTAATACAAACTCATACTCTTCTTCATCATTTTGAAAGTTTCCATTTGGTGCTGCCATTGGTCTTGAGTGAGTAAGAGAAGAAAGTGAGTGTGTGTGATAGTAAAGAAGCGAAACTAGTAAAATTTTATGTAGTAGGATATTCAGTATAGAGTAAATTATGAAAGTAGTAACAAGAATCTTATCTTTTTACATTGTGCTGTACTTGAGTGAGAATAAAATATTGTCTCAAAGAATACTGTTTAAAAGTAAAATTTATAGCAGTACCTAGACTTATCTTTAAACTGTGTAAAGAATCTTATCTTATCTTTACAATCTTATCTTATTTTTTTGAGGAGCTTGTGATTTATATTTTGGATGTTGGACATTTAAATGGCAATGTTTTATAATTTGGATGTTTCAGACATTTAAGTGTTTAGGGACTGAGCAGATTGGACTGAAATCAGTTAAAAGTGTAGTGAGAAATAAGTTTGTAACTAGTGAACCTAATAGAAATTTATTTGATTGCTAATTCTAACTGAAAACGATAGTGTCAGTTTTTAATTTAAATAATAGTATTGCTAGCGATGCACTACTTTATATATGTGATGCACTATTTTTTAAGTCTTTGATGCAATATTTTTTTTCACATTCTTTTTGTTAAACATACACGTGCAGATGTTGAAACTGTTCGAATTAGAGATCATGTTGGTGTTTATGTTTGTGGAAAAGATGGAACTAGAACTTGGTATCCTGATTGCCTTGAAAACCTATAGAAGGATGTCAGTTTATTTCAATAGATCAGGCCTATAATTTTTATGTGGCGTATGGTAAAAAGGGCGGTTTTGACTGTAGAGGTGGCGTACAAGGCAAAAGGTTTTCAGATCCAACGTTGAAGTATTTCTATTGTTCTAGATAAGGGTTAAATGAAGATTCTAATGGTAAATCGGTGATTCATTCGCGATAATGATATAAGTGGACAAAGTGAAATCAGTGATGATTCCCATAGATTTGGTGATGTTAAGAAAAAGCAAACCAGGAAGAGGACTTCATTTAGGTGTGGTTGTTCAGCATCACTCACAATTAATAAAAAAGGAAACATTTATGAAGTTACGAAGTTTGAAGATGGACATAACCACCCGCTAGTAGCTGAAAAAGATATGATTTTTTTGAAGAATTCAAGGAAGATGGGTTATACAAAGCAGCATTTTCTTTACCAAGTTTCAAATGCAAATTTTGGTCCTGTTGTAGGGTTTAGATTGATGAAACAAGTCTCGGTGGCTTTCAGAGTTGGTACAACAGTTATTGATTGTAAGAATCAGAAGAAGAAAATTAGTGTTTTTATTGGTGATCGAGATGCTCAAATGGCTGTTGAGAAGTTGTTGAGTCGAAAACTTCATTCTCCTGGTTTCTATGTCAATTATTATAAAGGTGATGCATATATTCTTTAGTTCATTAAATTTTTAATATCTTTTTGCATCATAGTTATTTTTTAGGTGCATCATAGTGTCAATATTTAGGTGCATCACATTATTAAATTTATTAAATTTTTAATATCTGTTGCATCATAGTTATATTGTAGGTGCATCACTTTTATAATTATTGGTGCATTGTATTGTAAATATATGGTGCATCACATTATTAAAGTTCACATTTATTATAGTTTTATTTTTTTTTTGTTTTAGGTGATGATGATAAGTTGGTTGGGCTTTTTTGGGCTGATGAAGAAGCTATTAAAGACTATGCTTCTTTTGGCGATATAGTTTCTTTTGATGCGACATTTCGATCAAACAAGTATAATCTTTTGCTTATGATAAAAAATAGTTTAAATATATTTCTATTTTAAAGAGATTCTGATTAAATAAGTATAATTTTGTTATAGGTATGAGATGGTATTTGTTCCTTTTACTGGTATCAACCATCATAACCGTTGCCTTACATTTGCCTCGGGTTTGCTTGCTGATGAGAGTGCCGGTGCTCACATATGGTTACTTGAACAATTCAAAGAAGCTTTTGGGAAAGAACCAGAAGTTGTTATTACTGATCAAGATCCATCAATGAAAATTGCTATTGAAGAGTGCTTCCCAAATACGAGGCATCGTTTGTGTATGTGGCATATAATGCAAAAATTGACTACAAAGGTATTTTTTATATCCATTTTTATGTTGCAGTTGATTTAAAATTCTAATGCAATTAATTTTTTTATATTCCAATCCAATTTAGCTTAAGATACACTATTTTTTTAAACGGATGCAGTGGAATTTCGAATTAACATTTTTTTATAGGTTGGTACTTCACTTTGTAATAGGACAGATTTTAAACAACGAATTTGTGATATTGTGTGGACAGACCAAATATTGTCGGAAGAATTTGAGACAGAGTGGGATAGGATGATTAATGATTTTGAACTATCTGATAACAAATGGTTAGGTGATATGTTTAATATAAGGGAAAGATGGATACTGCGTATTTCGTGATGTGCATATGGCAAGACTTATGCGTACTACTTCAAGATCAGAAAGTGAGAACCATTTTTTTGGTAAATGGACTAGCCCTCACCTTACTCTAGTTGAATTCTTAAGTCATTACGATACTGCTATTGAGTATCAAAGGTACATTGAGCGTAAGAATGACCATGATTCAAGATACAAAACTCCAAAATTCAAAACAGAACATCCTATAGGGAAAGAAGCATGTAAGCTATATACTAGGACACTATTCTTTGACGTGCAGGATGAGATTCTTGGTTCTTATAAGTATTGTATTGGATTGAGTGTTGTTCAAGATGAGAATATGGAGAAATATTCAATCCGTGATACTGAGTTTTGGAATAGAAAGAGTGGTGACAATGATTTTGCTGTTTATCAGGTATGTAAAAGATAACTGTGATGCACTAAAATTAACATGATGATGCACTAGAAACAGTAATATTATATACTGTAATGTACTTTTAATTAACATTGTGATGCACTGTTTTTATACATTTTAATGCACTAGTATTTTTATATACATTTATCTACTAGTGCATCACAGCATCATATCTAGTACATTATGTACTATTTCATTATCACAGCATCATTATCTTAATTTTTTGTATCATATTGTAAATATTTCTTTATTTGTTTTCATTTATTTTTTTTGTAGGTTGATTTTTGTAAGTCTGAGATGATTGTTCAATGTTCTTGTAATCGGTATGAGTCGTATGGGCTTTTATGTCGTCATGCATTCTATGTTCTAAGGATGAACAATGTCAAGGAGTTTCCTCGAAATTACTTAAAAAAGAGGTGGTTAAAGAATACCAAGCCTTCAAGATGTGCTCTTCCAAGAATAATTGGTGCATCAGATTTAGTACGGAATGAAGTTCTAGATATGTACGAGATTTTTGAATCTACTGTTGATCGTTTGGTACATGATTTGAGTAAGATGCATATATACAAAGACAAGTTGCAAGAGTTATTCAATCAAGCTGTAATTGATATTCCAACAGTTCCAAAGTGTGATGGTAAAGCTGTGATGAGTTCTATGCTAGGTGTGAAAGAACCTGAAAAAAAGACAATGAACAATCCATGCAAGAGTAAAACTAAAGGCTGGTTGTTTTCAAGGTTTAAGCCTATAGCTGAAGTATCTGCTGAAGAACTATCAAAGAGAAGGACGTGTGGGGTATGTGGACAAAAGGAAGGCCATAATTCTAGGACTTGTACAAGGGAAATGGTAGAAACTACACCATCAAAGAAAAAAAAGATACAAGAACAGCCAAGAAGAGAAGGTTTGAGACAATCTAAACGCAAAAATTGATTATACTTTTCTATATTGAAAGCACACGTAAAACATGAGTATTCTTTTTTCTTTCCTTTTTTTTTTAAATAAAGCACTTGATGAATTGTAAAGAAAGATAGGTATAGCATACAGTTTTAATGGAAGATTATGTTAGTTCAGATATTTTTTGTTGTTTATCATTTTGCAGTAAATTTTACTCTGTGATGCAATAGATTTAACACAATGATGCAATAGGTTTTACATTGTGATGCAATAGATTTAACACAATGGCTGTTATTCTGACTTAGTAGTACCGACAACTGTTTTCCTTCGCTAACAAACCTGTACAAATAGGCTACGTCGGCCACAACTGCCGTTATTTTCAAGCACAACATTTAGTTCCGAACATTACTATCTATTGTGCCGAAATAACGATATGACAAAAGTACTTTTATCAGCAACAAGTCCAAAACCAAAGACAAAATTTTCGCAATTATAAATGTCATGTGAATACACATTCGCCTAATATACAAAAGTAATGGCGCGATCATAAGCCAACCTTAAACCCCCAAATGCGTGACAAACCATGTGTAATCAACACAAATCAGTCCCCATCATGTCTAACACACAAATTTCAAACAAAACAAATAACCACAATAACAATTTAATCATACATAAAAACCAACACTTATATTAACATCTACTACGTACAGAGAAAGTACATAAACACTAACATCCAACAACTACAATTACATACTTGATCCACAAACTACACCAACAAAACTACCATAAAACACAGACTTTAACATTCTAGATAACCAACTAAGACAAACATACATACATTGAACATGCCCATGCCCAGCTTCCAAAACCCAAAACAAAAACCATTATCACATACAAAGCATATTCGACATCTAATCATTGACATCATCATTGAATTCCATGACAACGATGTGCCTCGCTTTTCTTCCATACCGTTCGTAGCCTCCGCCAACACATTGTCCAAGATGTCAAGCCTCTCGCGCTCCCTTTGAAGAGTTTCATAGATGCAATCAATGATATCATTAGCAAGATCGTGAGATGCACCAAAAGTTTCAAGCTCCAGCACATATTCCTCTTGCTTCTCGATCTTCATACGCAAATCGTTGCACTCCTGTTCAAGCTTTTGAATAAAGCATTCTTCTTCAGTCATTTGTTGCGTGAAAAAAAACTTGAAACATTTTTGGAGCTCATCAGATCCGGACTGCCGCTTGAGCTCATTCAAGTTTGGACGATTGGACATGGCTTATCAGCAGTGGTAATTTGTGAAATGAGCGGCTAATAGTAGATGTAAAACCTAGAAAACCTAAGCTGCTATTTATAACCACTCACAAAACCCTAATCCTTTGAACTAAACTGCTACAGTGGTGACCAGTAACTATACAAACAGTAGTAACCAGTTAGCTTACATTTCCCATGCATAAAATAATACTCCCTATGTCCTTTTTTTTATTGTCCATGTTTCCTTTTTGGGATGTCTCAAATTAATTTGTCCCCTTCCATAAATGTGTAATCAATATAAATCAAAAATTTTGAGACGGATTGAGTAGCTTTTAGAAGCAACATGTGCCATGTCCCTATTACAAAATAACACTTATTAATTTTCGTTGTTTACATAAAACCAAAACTAGTGCTTCGTTTTGACGCTCATCCAAAGCATTAAATTTTTCAAAATAAATATCAAAAAAACACAAACGAAAACAAGTATAACGCTAAATATAAAAAAAACACTTATTAAAGTAGATATTTAAAGCTGGTGCAATAAAAGATAAATATTGATGCAGTAAGTATTAAATATAATTTCAAGTATAATTACTGCATCACTATGTTATTCTACTGCATCACATAATTATTTTTACTACTACATCACAGTTACTTGATAAATGTAATCAAATTCAAACAATAGATAAAATCAATAACAAAGACCGATCATTATAAGTAAAAGTACTTAGTTTTCAACATCCATTAACCAAAAGTAAAAGTACCATACAACTACTGATCATTCATTAAAACACATACAAAATATTTTAGTTTTTGAGTAATCTAAACCGAAATTTCACATTAGCCTTCATTTGTCTTTTCCAGAGTTTCTTTAAACTTTTTCATCAAATTTTGATCCTTTTTTACATCAATATGACTTAAGATCTTAAATCTTTTTCCTTGATTCTTTGCAAATGCTTCAGCTGCTTTCATTACTTCCTTATTTTTGATATTTAGATCTTTGAGTAATATCTTTGCCAAGTACTTTGCGCGAAGCATTTTCAGTTGTCCTCTTTGAACTTCAGCTTCCCTATTTAGTTCATCCAAAAATACTTCTTGACCAATATAGGTTTCCATATGTCTCATGACAAAGATACCACATTCGACGCTATTGTAGATTGTCTTCCATTTTATATCCACTAACCTTCGGTCTGCCAATAAAATCTCTTCGATTTTTGGGTGGTTTTCCTTTCTAGGTAATTGATAAATGAATCAATCTGTGAAAATAATACGATACAGTTAAATTAATTTTAGTTTCTTAAATGCTCAATATATATAACTATGATGCAGTAAAAATTTTGAAATTTAGTAGTTTATAACACTTTGATGCAGTAGGAAAACATTCTTTGTATTTTTAGTTATACTTACCACAGTATTTGCATAATCCCCATATCTATCTGATATATTTTCTATACCATCGTCGATGTTGTCAAGTATGTCTATATCACCATTCTTCAGATTAAAGCAGATGAGATAGTAATGATTTGATCCATTTTCAATCATCTTTATACAAGGAAAGAAAACCTGTTGTCATTTTAATGCATTAACATCATTGAAATTCATGTTAAGAATCAAATCACTGAAACTTGCAATAATAAATCTATTTTTTATCTTACCAAATTAACATCATTGAAATCCTTCACTCTGGCAGATTCTAAAACACTTTTAACATTTTCATCAAAAACTTTATTTCTTTTCTCCACATCCTTTCCATCTTCAACCATATGATGAGGCTGTTTTCATAAATATGAAATGTTTTATAAGCATTAAAAAGTGTCAACTAAATTTATCTATATTATTTAGATAAATTTCTCACCAGCATCATTGAACTACAATAAACATTTCTGTTTCCAGAAAGTTTGTCTCTGAATTGCTCTTCATCGTTTAGTACAATGCTCCATACATCAATTATTCTTGAAGCAACTCTAATTTCAGGATAAAGGCTCAAGAAAAGCGCACGTTTTAATTCTAATCCTTTTCCATGGAAAACAATATCACTGCACGTTTATGATTCAGTAACATTTTAGTATTTAATGCAGTAACATATAATTATTGATGCAGTATAATCTAAACAGTGATGAAGTAACATATATACATTGATGCAGTAATAAATAGGTATTGATGCAGTTAATAATATAAACAGTGATGCAGTTAATAAAATATTTGTATAATTAAATTTACCCGTCTGGACACTTGTCACTCCATATGTATTCAACAAGCTTCATATTTGCTTCAGACCATTTTTTGAAAATCACGACTTTTCTATCATAGAATGGTGATACCATAGCACTAGAGGGCTTTCCTATACGCTTTTCATTATTTATTTCAACCTCTTTAGCTTCTTCCATAGCTTTTGCGCCTCTTTTTTGGCCTCTTTTAGGTTTTTCTGAATCCAGTTTCACTGATTTAGGCTCGGCTTTTTGTTGGAGCCTTTCTAACTTTACCCATTGCCTTTTTTGCCTGTTCTTTGTTTGTTTCTGCGTTTTTACTCACTTCTTTTGATTTTGTTGCAGCATCTGATGTATCACATTTCCTTGTCTTTGATTTCTTTGCAGACAGTTTTTTCCTTTCGATTTTTTTGAATGGGAATGTATTTTATTGGCGCAACAGATCTCACAGGGACCGCATCAAGCACATTACAGTTGATTCCTTTCTGCTGATGCATCGTGATATCGGTAGAACACAATAATGGCAGTTTCATCACTTTGTTAATCATCTCATATTCGTTCAAGATAGCTTCGCCTGCAATTTCACAACTTAGCTGAGATAGTGTAGCATCTTCAAATGGAACAACAACATTAAGTTTCTCTTCATCGCTAGTTTTGCCTCCAGTAAATCTTCTCAAAGCCATCTTTTTTGTTGGTGTTTCCTTCAATTCATCATTCTTTTCATTTTTACTTCTTTCTTTGTCCTCATCATTATCATTATTTCCGCCATCTTCATTTTTCTGTCTACCCATTTTATCATTTTGATCATTTTCATCATCTTGATCATTATGATTATCCCCACCATTTCCATCGTTCTCATAATTATCCTCATCATTGTCATCTTTCTCATCTTCTGCATTATCACCATCTTTATCCTCATCGTTCTCATCTTTATCATCATTTTTATCCCCATCTTCCTCATCTTTATAACCATCGTCCTCATTTTTTTTACCACCTTCATCAACATTATCCCCATCTTTATCCCCATCCTCCTTATCTTTATCACCATGTTCCTCATCAAAAATTTCCTCATCAACATTTTATCATATTTTTTTCTCCATCTTTATCCGCATCTTCCTCATCTTTATCACCTTCATCAACATTATCGTTCTCAACTTTATCGTCCTCATTTTTTTACCACCTTCATCAACATTATCCCCATCTTTATCCCCATCCTCCTTATCTTTATCACCATGTCCCTCATCAACAATTTCTTTATCAAAGCTATCTTCTTCAAATGAATTAGCAAACAAATCCTCTCTTATTTGAATCATTTTCTTCATCTCCTCGTCGTTAGGGTTTAATCTCCAAGCTATCCTCAACTTGTAATCAGTATGCAACATCAACTGATTACACAATATAAAACTCTCTCTTATATCCTGCTTCATTTCCTAAATATTTTTAAAGAAACAAAGTTAGCTAAATGCATTATAGTTTTTTTAATTTAATTATAGTGCACCAAAGTGTATTAATGTTTTGCATGTTAATTTATTACTAGTGCATCAAAGTTCAGTAATTACTGCATGATATTTCTTAAAGTTTAAATGAATTACATCTGTGTTCAAAATCTAGTGCATCACATGGTACAATGCTTTTTATTTAATAATACCTCAAAAGATTTTGCTTGGAATTCTATATTTTCTTCATCTATATCAATTGTTCCATATAGTCCTGTTAATAAATCAACATAGAATTTAATTAGAAATAAACAACTTTTACAAAATTAAATAAATTTTTATTTAATATACCTGTTTCACTCTTCTTCTGTTTTTTAATCAATTTCTTCTTTTTCGGAGCCCTTTTTATCTTTGGTTCAATCACCTCCACACCTTCTGCAATTGGTAGACAACCAAAATCCAGTTTAAGCTCTTCTTTTTGTCTTTGATACAACAGTCTTGAACTCCATGCTTTGAAAGCTGGAACAGTTTTCTCAACTTTTATGGTCTTAGATGTTGTTGAATTAACGTATATGATCTGCAAAAATAAATGAGTATTAAAATATAATAGAAAGTGTATTTTTTTTGTTTAATATGTATTGCATCACAGTTTAACATTTAGTGCATGATAGTTTCAAATATAGTGCATCAATGTTTTATGTCTACTGCATCATAGAGTCATAATTTGTCAATCAGAGTTTTATATTTTACTGCATCCTAGTGTCATAATCAGTGGCTAATACTTTTTTATTACTAGTGCAATTAATGATAAAAAACTTACAGCCAGCAAAAGTAATGGTCCACTGTAATATGAAGTTGGTTTAAACCCGGTACACTCCTTCACCATACATTCTAAAACATATGAGCACCAATCCATCTTTGAAACATTATCAGTGTTAGAGAGAATTGGTATAATTCTCTCATTTACCTGCCCATCTTTGTTTCCTTGGCCAAAAGAGAGAAAGAAGAGGACAAGGAAACAAACTTGAAATTCCCAACCAACTTCTTTTATATCACTCAAATGTTCCTCCAACCTTTGTATATAAATTTTGTTTTTCACAACAATACTATCCAACATTTCTCTCCATTTTGCAGTAGTCTCTTCTAATAGATTTTTCTCTTCAAGTGCTTCAACTTTTATCTCCCCCATTGGAATTCCAAGCATATCCCTGATCAGTTCTCGAGTAATTTTGATCTTTCTTCCATTTTTCATTTTTATCGAGCAAGTTTCTGTATCGAAATTTCTAACAACCCACATTCCTAATTGTGACGGTATTGAATCAAAATGGAAATTTTTATAAAAATCACCAAACCCCAGATTTTCTAATTCCTTAACCTGAGGAGTCCTCAGTGTCTCAAGAAGTTTTTGTAGATTTCTAGGTGACATTCTGTTCTTGATAGATATGGGTTCGTTCTTTCTAGCCACTTCTTTTATATCTTCATCCTCCTTCTTAACCTTCTTTTTCTTTTTAGCTTGAGTTGTATCAGAATCTGAATCCATCTCTGATGCGGATCTTTTCCCTTTAAATGCAGCACCTTTAGTTCTCTCCCCCTGATGTTCTAAAACAAGACTGGTTAATAATTCTTTCAAGTGTGCTGCAGCAGCTGACCTTTTTAAAGCGGGATCCATTAATGTGATTTCTTCTTCATCTGTTTCCTGCTTATCTGTTTCAATATGATCAATTGTAACTCAGTTCAACTTTTAGTACATCACAGAAACCATCAAGCATACAAAATATCTTTCGTACATCACATAAGTAAGCTACATTTATAGTATTTTACGCACACATGTTGCAAATTAAAGCTACTGCATCTCAATTCAACCACTAGTACATCACATAAATTGTCAAGCAAACAAAACCTCTTTTGTTCATCACATAGGCCACAATTATTATATCTTACACACACACGCCGTTAATTAAACCCTATTGCATCTCACTTCAAGCACTAGAACGTCACAGTACAAACACTAGTACATTACAAAAACAGTCAAGCATTCAAAATTTCTTTCCCACTTCGCATATTCTTCATTTATCAGATTAAAAGCTACTGCATCAGTCTAACTACATTTAACCAAATTTAAAAGTTATATCAGATTAAAATCTATTGCATCACATTTCAATTCCTAGTGCATCACATTACAATTAACCAAAATTATGCTCATATTTCAATTGGAGACACATAAAAACTCCTATTGCATTATATTATTTAAACCAGCTCTTATAAGACATTAATTCATTAATCCTCTGCATTACGGTTCAAAACCCAATGCATCATTCATACAACAATGCAAACAAACATGTTTTTTGATACATAACATCAAAGTTTCACTAGATTTAACATAAGACATGCTCATACCTTACAACTTAAAACATATTGCATCTCAGTTCAAATACAAGTGCATTATACAAACAAACAAGTATAAAAACACATTTAACACACATAAGGCAAACTACCTTCAACCTTATTCATCCTCTAGCGACAAGATTTGTAATGTAGTTTTACAAAAATATCAAAGTTTGCATCATCGTCAGTAACAATATAACAAAATTTTACCATCATTTAATCCTTTTCACTTTTTTTATGAGACACACTCAAGTCCACACAATTGCCTCTCAATACTCATACTTTCCTTACAAAGGCAATCTTCACCATCAATTAACTTAACATGGAAATCCCAAAATCAGCATAAATGGATTGTTACCCTTTGATATGACTTATCAAAATGACAAGTTGTTTCGATAAGACTACTACCGGGTACACCTACTGCATTACAGTACAAAACCCAATGCATCGTTCATACAACAATGCAAACAAACACGTTTTTTGATACATAACATCAAAGTCTCACTACATTTAACATAAGACAAGTGCATTATACTAACAAATAAGTATAAAAACACATTTAACACACATAAGGCAAACTACCTTATACATCATAAAAACTATATCTCATAATTTTAAAACTTACTTGATGATTCAGTAATTGATTTTTTTCTTTTTTCAACAGCAGCAGTCGTCTTTCTGCTCTTTTTATTTTCTAAATTTAAAAAAAAATAAAGTATTTTAGAAATTTAAAAACATTTTTTGATGAAGAAAATCATGATTATTGATTAAAATACACTTACTTGGTGGTGAATTATCTGTTGCTTTTTTTTCCCCATTGAAAATGCAGTAATTTTTGATAATTTTTTTTAGGGTTTTGAGTTTTTGAGAGAGAGAGAGAGAGAGAAAAAAAGTGGTTGGCGTGTTTTTTTGTGAAATTTTAATGAACGAGTTTTCTTATTAGTACATTTTTTGATGTTTTAAGATACTGCATCTTTGCCCCTCAAGTTTTCAATGTTTTTCAAAATTCACTAGTATGCATAAATATCTTTTTTTTGCAAATAGGCAGTCTTTTTAATAACACAAATTTCATTGTGATGCATCACTTATTTAAACAGTCTGCACTTTATATAAGCATTAAACAACATTATTTAAAATTAATAAATATCAAAGAAGGACTTTCTTCATTAAGAAGTATTATAATTGATATTTAATATTTAGTGATCCAAACTATTACAATCAATAATTTAAAACATCCAATAGTATTTTATCAAAATTACTTAATAATCTAACATCTTTAATACACGTTCATTCATTGTTTTGAACATCTCTTGAGAAACTTTGACATTATCGTCCATTATGATTTTAAAGGCCTTTGGTTGTTTCTTCACATATTCTTCTGCTTCTTTCAAAACTTTTGCCTTTTCTTCATTAAAATCCATAAGAATTATCTTCGTCAAGTACTTTGCGCGCAACAACTTTAGTTGTACTTTTTGTCCAACGCTTTCTTTTTTTAACTCGTGCAAAAAAATACCACGGCCGACATATGTTTCCATATGTCTCATCACAAATATGCCACAGTCCGAACCATTGAATGTCGTTCTCCAATGCATATTTATAATTGTAGGTACAGCTATCAAGAAATCGGCATATCTAGGGTGGTCTACTCTTCCCAGGTAGTTAACAAATGCGAATATCTGTAAGAATTATAAAAAAAAATATAAAGTCAATGATGCACTAAATTTATAACAGTGATGCAGTTATTTTCAATAAGTTGCAGTAACTTTATAAGTTTTGTTGCACTAACTAATACTTAACATTTTTTATAGCTGTGATTCAGTGAATTGAAAATGTGATGCAGAAATGTTATGTAACAGATTTTTACACGGTAACTTTTTGTTTCAACTCTGATTGAATAAGAAAAAGAATTGTATTATACTTACCACAGTGTTTGCATAAGCACCATATCTTACGTCTAAATCTTCAAGATCATTATCTATGTTGTCAATGATATCTATTTCCACAGTCTTCAAATTAAAGCAAATCAGATAGAAATGATGTGATTCTTTCGACATCTTTATCATAGGGAAGAAAACCTGTAGATATTTTAAGCGCAACAACATTTTTTAAAACTCATAATTAATAGAATGTCTGTATCAAATTAATAAGAATACTTACCAAATCAACATCACTTAAACTCTTGTGCGGCGATTGTTTCAAAACAGCATGCATGTTTTCATCCATTAGTCTTGATATCTTCTCTTTTGGCGGTTTACTTTCAATCAGGTGATGAGACTGTTTTATTCAATAAATTATTATGAAACACAAGTATGGGATGTAATAAAAAGTCTATGATGCACTAAACTTTATAACTGAGATGCATTAACTTTATAATTGAGATCCAGTAACTTTATCCAGTGACTTGTATATGTGATGCAGTACATTTAAGTTTTAAGCAATATTTTTATAAATTTGATGCAGTTTCTTAAAAGATAAACCCTTCAACAGGAAATGGCTAAAGTTACAGTTTACAATTACTTATATAGTGTATTTAAATCACTCACCAACATTACGGAATGACAATATACATTTGCACCTCGTGAAATCTTGTCTCTGTATCGCTCTTCGTGGTTTAGTACAAGGCTCCATATGTCAAGTATATTTGCAGCAACTTGGACATCAGGATAAAAGCTTTCGAAAAATGTCCACTCCATTTCCATGTCTTTTTTCTTAAAAACAATTTCACTGTGATTCAAGTAAAAAATAAAGTTATTCAGCATTCAACAAATTATTCAGCATTCAACAAATTTAGATGCAGAACATTAATAATAGTATGCAGTAATAACTATAAAGTGATGCAGTACTAAATAAACTGTGATGCAGTACGAGTTGTGAAATTTTTTATACCTTCCATCATTACTTGTGCTCCATAGGTATTCAAGTACTCTTTTTTCTTCTTCAGAAAATGGTTTGTACAATATAACTTTCCTTTCATAAAATGGAGAAACTAAAGCACCAGAAGGGTTAACTTCACATTTTTCCCTTTGAATTCCAATTGCAGGAGGAACGGATCTTATTGGAGATGCATCAACAAAATCTTCATTCTCAATAACTACTGTGTTTTTCCGTTTCTTCTGCAGTAGGTTTTTAACTTTGGCTGATTTAGAATTCCCTTCCTTCAATTTTGAATTTTTCACTGAAGTTGTTTTTTTGCACATTTGACTTTTATCTTTTCCACTTTTGGCTTCTCAGCTTGTTTCTTTTCAACTTGTTTCTTTTTGGCTTCGCCTTTTTAGCTCTGCTTTTCCACATTTGGCTTTTCAGCTTGTTTCTTTTCGGCCCGTGGCTTTTTAGCTTTTGGTCTTTCTTCCTTTGACTTTTCTTCTTGTTGTTTTTTAGCTTCTCTTTTTTTAGCATGTGGCTTTTTAACCTCTTCGCTTTTATTAGTTGACGATCTACCTTGTTCTTCATCAGTTTTGCCTTTAGAAAACTTTAGCTTCACGCTTTCAAAGATTCCTTCACTGTTTTTCACTAACCTTAATTTGGTACCATTAGATGTTTCTGTAGTGCCTTCTTTCAGTATTTCAGAGATATCAGAATCTCACTTGGTAAATCTTCTTGTCTCTCTTTTTGAATAGGTGCGCGTGATTTGATAGTATGTTCTTCACACACTCTAGATCTGTTTCTGTCCAACTTCAACTTTATACTATGAAAAGATTTTGTGATTCCTTGTTTTTGGTTTTCAATAATTTTTTGCATCTCACCGACTAATCCTTGTGTTTGCAGATTTTCCTGGGTACACAAAAATGGGCCATCTTTTTGCAGATTTTCATGGGTACACAGTGGTGGTAGCTGCAGAAGAGAATCTACTAGATCCATTCTAAAACTTTTCATTGAAGGATTTTTCATTTTTGGAATTTCCATTGAAGCTTCTTCACTAAGGATTTCATTCAAAATTCCATCAATCTTATTTGAAACTAAATCATACTCACAATCTTCTTCAAATCCATCATCTGTAAAAAAGAGGATGCAGCAAAGATTATGATAAATAGTATGCAATAACCAAGTACATTTTATGCAGTAACAAGTAAATGTGATGCAGTAACCAAGTATATGATAAATAAATAGGTTTGATGTAGTAACCAAGAATATGTAAAAGTTTAAATTTTCATAAAATTTAATTCAGTACTAATTTAATTTTGATGCACTTCTTTTTAATTTTTTTTACTGTGATGCAGTAAATAAATAACCATGATTCAAAAAATATTATAATAGTACTGCATCATATCTAAAATTCACTGCATCACAGTATAAAGTTTAAAGCCTAACAGTTTATTTTATCCTAAAACTTTAAAAGCAATTCATATATCCAAAATTAGAATTCTGGTTTTTTTCCAGAATTCTAATAATTAAATTAGAATTAGTTAAGTTATTACACATATCCAAAATTAGAATTCTGGTTTTTTTTCCATAATTCAAATAATTAAATAAGAATTAGTTAAGTTATTACACATTACTACATATTTTATAATTGTCTTTGATGAAGTGAAATTATTTCACTTCTTGGGTATGGATTTCAATACTTTTATCTATGATTCCACCTTCATCAGACCCTTTGTTTTCTTGACCTTCATCACACCCAATCTTTGCTTCACTTTCATCTGACCCAAGCAATGCTTGAACTTCATCATACCCAAACTTTTCATGACTTTCATCTGACCCGATCAATGCTTGACTGCTCTCTTGTGATGTCTGAGATGAATCCAGAAAAGATGAATCAAACACCACAACAACAAGATTTTTGTCAGATTCCTTATACTCTTGCACTTCTTTTTGTTCGACTCCTGTTTGTTTGTCTCCTTCTATTTGAATGTCATCTACCTTCTGTTTGTCTCCTTCTTTTTGAATGACTAATCTTTCTATTTCAAGATCTTCAATTGCTTTATCATTGCCTGCATCTATATATGTGCCAAAAGTTATTTATTATACAAGTAGACATATATTAATTTTATTATAATACAAGTAGACATGCAATAAAATACCTTGAATAACATTTTCAGCATCACCTGTAACCTTTTTTGCTGCATCATTAACTTGCGTATCATTTTGAAGATTATCAGTTTGAACATCGTATCCATTCTTAACTCCATCGATAATAATCTCAACTTGATTAAGATTTTCAGGATCACCTGTAAGCTTTTCTGCTTCATCAATATCTTCCGTATCATTTGGAACATTAGGAGTTTCATCATTGTATCCATTCTTACCTCCATCGATAACATTCTCAGATTGATCAAGTTTTTTAGCATCTTCTGTAACCTTTACTTCTTCATCATTATCTTCTGTATCATCTTTAACATCATCAATTTCATCATCGAATCCATTCTTACCTCCATCAGTATCTTCTGGAATCATATTTTCTTCATTTATGTTGTTTTTAAAATCAAACGACTCATCAAGAAACTTGTTGATAAGTGTATCTCTCTCCTCAAGAATTTTTTTGATCTTCTCATCATCTGGATATTTTTTCAATGCTAACATCAGCTTATCATTGGTACGCATCATCAAATCTTTGCTCTCTGCCCAAAAATCTTGTAAACAGTCTATCATTTCCTGCATGTTAAAATTTTTTTTAGTTTACTGCATCACAATATATAAATTTACTGCATCAGTACTTATATATATAATGCATCACAATGATACATGCATTTCTATTAAACATCTACTGCATTACTCTTGCATTACTTTATAACATGTATTGGTTCTGAGAAAAATCTAACACAATCATGTATTGCATTACTTTATCAAATGTATTCAATCACAATGTTTTTAATTCAATCTCTTTGCATCAATTTGTTTTAAATGTATTGCATCATAATATATTCAAATTACCTTTATTGATTTTGACTTGAAATCTTCAAGTTCAGCATCTCGGTTCATTTTTCTATCATTCTCCTCTGTTATTATTTGAAAAAAAGAATAAACAATAATTAGTATAAAATTATTTTATGTTTTAATGCACCTGATATTACAATAATATTTACAAATTTATATTTTTTATAATTTATACCTGTTTCAATTATCTTGTTTTTCTTTTTTTCAAATTCTTCTTTTGTTTTTTCTTTGGAGTTTCAATAAATTGCAATCCTTCAACAATTGGAAGTTGACCAAAACCTCCTGCAACTTCTTCTCTCTCTCTTTGTTTCAACAACTTTGAACTCCAAGCTAGGAAGCCTGTTACTGTTCTATCCACCCTTGTAGTCTCGGAAACAGTTGAATTGACGTAGATAAGCTTCAAAATAAAAAAAATAAAAAAAAAACAAACAAATATTAGAATAAGAAAATGATATATTGCAGTAAAGAAAAACTGTGATGCAGTAGTTATAAACGCTTTAAATAAATTCTTGTTAATGAATCAGCAAAAGTAATAATGAATATTCTGATGCATCACAATATATTAAAACTAATTGCAAGTATAAGTCATTGCATCACTATATTATTATACTGCATCACATTATTTTCTACTGCATCACATTATTATACAGTAACAATTAAAAGGAGATGCAGTAAAAAGAATTTTTTTATAACTTACCATCAAAAGAAGAATTGGTCCTGAGAAAAATAATCTCGGTTTAAAATTCTTTAATGAATCTTGCAGACATTCAAGACAGTAAGTGCACCAATCCAAATTTCTAATATTATCAACGTCTTCAACGGATGGTAGAAACCTTTGATTTACTGATCCATCTTTGTTACCATGTCCAAATATAGTGAAGAAAATTACCAAGAAAGCTACTTTGAATGCCCAACCATCATCTGTACTTTCACAAATATATGCTTCTAACCTGCTTATTGGAATTTTCTTTTTATGTGAAGGTCCATCAGGATCATATACTTCTAAAGGTAGTGTTTGCCTCCATTTTACTGTTGTTGCATCTGCTGTTGTTGTTTCAGGAAGAGCATCAACCTTTATATTCCCCATTGGAATTCCAAGAATTTCATGAATTAGATCCCTGGTGACCTTTATCTTTCTTTCATCACTTAAAACCAAACGCAACTTTCGAATCAAAATTTTTACATAACCACATTGCTAATACTCCTGGTGTTTGTTCAAATTTGAATTCTCCACAATAATGTCCAAACCCCATCTCTTCTAAAGTTGTAAACTGACCACTTGTACAACTTCCAATAACATTCTGCAAAACTTTTGGAGATCCTCTTATTTGCAGATTTGCAGGTTCATACTTTTTACCATCTTCTTCTCTTTCAGATTCTTCATTTTCTGATTCACATTTTTTACGTTTCTTTACAGCAGGCATTTTAACATTGTTCTTCTTTTTTGGAGTACGTTTTTCTTGATTCTTTTATCAACAAATACAATGCTTTTATTCTTTTTATCAACAGCTACAATGCTTTTATTCTTTTTATCAAAAGATACAATGCTTTTATCAGGAACTGATTCAACAACTTTTCCTTTAATCTTCTTTTTCAGTCTCTTTGATTCCTCTTCAATTCATGACATTTCCTTAATTTCCTCTCTTGTTCTTTTACCTTGGATTTTACTACTTACTTCAGCTTGTTCATTTGTTGGATCTTCATTAGTTCTACCTGTAAAATTAAAGCTACTGCATCAAATCATGCAAACATATTTGAAATAAAAATAACTTCATTCAAAAACTTTATTATAATTACTGCATCACTTTACAAATCCTACTGCATCACTTCATCATTATAATTACAATAATTGCATTAAAACAATTTTTCTATATTTAAAATTGTATGCGAATAACTTAAACTAAACTCATACCCCACATTAATATTACAATTGCGCTAAACCAATTTCATTAATAGCAAAAAAAAAGACATTTCCAATTGCATCAATAGCACACCATCATCAATTTTCATCTTAATCTGTACTATATAAACACATACTATTTTTAGCATATTTCATTCTCATATGAAGCAACTAAACAACTACTAAATCTGAGTTCAGATTTCATTGCATCAGACAGGCGTACAAACAATTTTACATACATCAAAAAAGCTATGCTTACCCTTAATGACTAGATCACATTCACCAACAAGTGAACTTAAAAACACATCCCCTTCCAGACTACCCCCATGACGTTTCTTTTCAGGTACTTTTTTAGTTTTTTTTCTCTTATTACGTCCACGAATTCCAGTTTCTGTATCAAGTACAACCCCTTCATTAACTAATCTCAAAATAACATCATTCACTTTAAATCATAAACTACTTATTCTCTTATTTTCAAATCACTGCATTTTGCATTCATAAATCAAACACATACATTTCAAATTCATTTTTGCACGTGATGTAGACTACGTCTAACCTAACTCATACTCATACGCCACAAATTAAAAGCTATTGCATCTCATTTCAACTGCTAGTGCATCAGATAAACAATCATCATAAAAACTCATTCTAGCACATGACAGAGACTACGTCTAACCTAACTCATACTCATACGCCGCAAATTAAAAGCTATTGCATCTCAGTTCAACTGCTAGTGCATCAAATAAAAAATCAAACATAAAAACTCATTCTAGCACATGACAGAGACTACGTCTAACCTAACTCATACTCATACGCCACAAATTAAAAGCTATTGCATCTCATTTCAACTGCTAGTGCATCAGATAAACAATCAACATAAAAACTCATTCTAAGACATGACAGAGAATACGTCTAATCTAACTCATACTCATATGCCACAAATTAAAAGCTATTGCATCTCATTTCAACTGCTAGTGCATCAGATAAACAATCAACATAAAAACTCATTCTAGCACATGACAGAGACTACGTCTAACCTAACTCATACTCATACGCCACAAATTAAAAGCTATTGCATCTCATTTCAACTGCTAGTGCATCAGATAAACAATCATCATAAAAACTCATTCTAGCACATGACAGAGACTACGTCTAACCTAACTCATACTCATACGCCACATATTAAAAGCTATTGCATCTCAATTCAACTGCTAGTGCATCAAATAAAAAATCAAACATAAAAACTCATTCTAGCAAATGACAGAGACTACGTCTAACCTAACTCATACTCATACGCCGCAAATTAAAAGCTATTGCATCTCAGTTCAACTGCTAGTGCATCAAATAAAAAATCAAACATAAAACTCATTCTAGCACATGACAGAGACTACGTCTAACCTAACTCATACTCATACGCCACAAATTAAAAGCTATTGCATCTCAGTTCAACTGCTAGTGCATCAGATAAATTTTTTTTAACCTAACTCATACTCATACGCCACAAAACATAGTCTCTGTATAAACTAACTCATGTACATTATAGAATACAAAACATAAGCTAATGCATCTCTTCTTAACTTCTACTGCATTAATCTTTCAAAAACACATACATGCACATTTACACAACTAAAACTCATTATGCTAGTCTAAAACTTACATATACTTTGCAAAACATAAGCTAGTGCATCACTTCTTTAATACTACTGCATTAATCTATCAAAAACACATACACGCACATTTCCACAACTAAAACTTATTATGCTAGACTAAAACTTAAATATACTTTTCAAAAGATAAGCTATTGCATCTCTTCTTAAGTACTACTGCATTAATCATTCAAAGACACATTCACGCACATATTCACAATTAAAAACTCAATATGCTAATCTAAATCATACATTATATTTTACAAAATATAATCTAATGCATCTCTTCTTAAGTATTATTGCATAAATCATTCAGTGTACTTACTGTCGGAGATAGTAATAGTTTTTTCCGGAGATGTTTGATTTTTTCTTACATATCCACCAGTGGCAATTAATCTACCACTTTTTCTAGTAGCTAAAACGAAATATTAAGAAACGATTTCAGTAAATTAAAATCACTATGATGCAGTGGATTATAAAAATTAAAAAGGATTTCAAAGCAACTTACGAGGAGGTATAAACTTTTTCATATTAGTTTTCATCGATCGTAATTTTGATTCGTCAATTTTTGGGATTGATTGTGTTTTGTAATAAACTTTTCATATTAGTGTCTTGAAAATGAGATCTAGGGTTTGATTGGGTTTTGTCAGTTTGATTAAACGTACACAAAAGTTACTCGCGTTTTTTGTTTGTTTAGATTTCGCCCCTGAAGTTTCCAAAATTTACAAATATGCCACTCCGCGTTTTTTAAGATTGAAATCTAATCCAATGGTTGAGATGGCTTCCCATTCTTTTCATTTTAAACATTTTTTCATTTTAACCCCACCCTATATACATATATATATATATAATCGTACGTCAATATTTTTTATAAAACCGTACGTACGTCAAAAGTATATCAATATTATGCTCGTTTTGTTCAAAATTTAGAGCTTTTCACAACGGTATTTTTTTTATTGACGAATTCACTATATATTTGTTAAATATTTGACGAATAAAGTTTGTTATATAAAAGAGGGATAAGGATCCTCTAAAGTTCATTTGAACATTAGAGGTGATGTTGTGTTTTAAGTGATTGTACATAGTAATTATTGCAAAACATTTGTTTTATTTTAATTCAAATGTATAATCACTTAAAACACAACATTACCTCTAATGTTCAAATGAACATTAAAGGATCCTTATCCATAAAAGAGTTATAATTATTAAAAAATTTAGGGTAGTTTTGGTAAGTTTTATTTTTCATTTTCAAAAAAATTGATATATATAAAATCGTACATATGTCAAAAGCATATAAATATTGGACTCGTTTTGTTTGTAATTTAGAGCTCTTCAAGAAACGGTCAGATTTTTTATTAACGAATTCACTATATATATGCTAAATGTTTGATAAATAAAGTTTGTTATACAAAAAAGTTGTAAATATTATAAAGTTTAGGGTAGTTTTGGTAAGTTTTATTTTTCTATTTAAAAAAAATATAGTGGAGAGAGAACTTCAACTCAAATTTGAGGTGATTTAGTTCAAAAAGCAGCTTTTTGGGGCCTCATTGTCAGATTTCGCTTCACTTTTGAGGCGAATTGTTTTTTTGTTTTTTGTTTTGTTTTTTTGTTTTTGCTTTTTTTTTAAAAATTTCTCACGTTTATTTAACGAGGTGCTGACACGTGTCCTTCAAAGACTTCTGCACAAAATTGAAGCGAAGTGCTTGGCCTAATTGAATATATGAATAAAAGAGGACCTCTGCAGGACAAGTATCACATGCAGAGGCCCTATACGTAATTTTCACTTTTTTTTATCTTCGAAATGAGCCTAATATTCATATGGTTTTGAAAACCTTTGTAATTTTTTATTCATATGCTCTTTCACCAAAATGTGTAAGAAAAGAAAAAAAGTGTACTTGCAAATCATTTCAAAACCATATGAATGTTAGACTCATTTCGAAAATAAAAAATATAATTTACATTGTCGAAAGAATTAAAAACAAAAATATCGCAATGTGAAATCGTAGTTAACAAAAAACTCTTAAACATTGTTAGTTTATATGTTAAAAAATCATGTAAATAATTATCGCGTAAGGGAGAAAATTGTAACTTGCCAACTTTTGCTTTCATAATTCTTCATCGAAAGTTAGTCACATATCAACATTTGCAATGTTTTATTCATACATGTTTCATCAAAATTTTGTAATGGATGAAATAATACATGTTGCAAATCATCTTAAAACAATATGAATATTAGGCTCATTTCGAAGATTAAAAAACAAATTTTACAAGAACAAAATATATATATATATATATATATATATATATAGTGTAGCGTTCAATGCAGAACCAATTTTTTGTACAGAACCTACAGAACCAGCCTATTTACTCCTAATAATGGATGATGTACAACATATTAATGCAAGATGTATTCTTTTAAATATCCACCAATTATTTTATGGAAAAATAAATAAATCAAGGGTATTTGAGGTATTTTGTATCCACCCCTAAATAAAAGGTAACCATAAAATTAGGTCAACCTCTCTCCTTCACGATCCACCATTGTACTTGATCCCAAACAACTGCCATCGACCCTCCCATCAAAAGAAAATTCATGCACTTATGTTAAAGATTTGAATCCTTGGATGGCAAAATTTGGTACGTAATATTTTTTATTGTTCATGTTTTTTATAGCTTTTTTACAAAAATTAAATCTGGTTTATGATCAAATTGGTGTTTTTATAATTCTTATGAATTAAAGTTTTGATTTTTTGTTAATTTATAGCTTTTTTACAAAAATTAAAATATGGGTTATTATCAAATTTGTGTTTTTATTATTCTTGCAAATTAAAGTTTTGCTTTTTATGAAAAATTGGATAATTCCCAAAAATTAAAATATGGGTTATTATCAAATTTGTGTTATTGCATTCTTGGAACAAAGCATATCCTCGGAATCTGTTGAGGTTAATCATTATTTGGTTGCAATGCAAAACATGAATGCTATGCAATTTGAATTCAGATATATCGTGTGGTTCTTTTCCAAAGAAAATCTTCATGTGCTGCTTATTTTGGCTGGTATGCACTACTGTATTGCGTGGCTTGGAGTGCCGGTAAGCATACAATATTTATTTATATCGTATCATCTGTTACTGGTTTGTTAGATTATTGCTATTTTGCGCAGGCTGAGCGTGTGATGGAAGCTCTATATTGCAAGATTTCTGATCGACAAATATGTGTTCGGTGGTGGAAGCTTGGTCGATGGACGTATGTGTTCGGTGGTGGAAGCTTGGAAGACGGGTCTAACGAACTTGACGAGAAAGTGAAGCGTGCACATATGTTTTTGAAAGTCGTGCATATATGTTATCGAAGCGTGCACATATGTTTTTGATATCAAATTTTGTGTATTGTATTTATGTTTAAATTTTGTGTATTGTATTTATGTTTTTTCTTTGTTAGAAATGTAGTGATTACATGTATATGTTTATGATAAATTGTTGGTTTTTATGTTTTTGGTCATAAATTTCGATAATCAATCAATGTACACTTGAAACATATATGTACTTACCATTTTTAGCAAATAAGTTTGACGTCTAAATGCAAGAAACACATGTAAATTTACCATATTTAAGAGGAAAAAAACACGTATGCACTTGATTTAAAAAAAAAAAAACATGCCTGTTAAAAAAAAACATATATGCACTTGAGATTTTTCTTAAAAAATGCATTGTAAAAAAAACCCTCCAAAAATTAAGGGTTAAAAAACGTTTTTAATAAAAAAAAATTCAAAAAGAAAGTAAATATAAGTTTTTACTATTATACCCTTCTCAATTAAATACAAATATTTAATAATACTAAATTCTTATTGGTCAAAAGTGGTTCTAAGAAAGTTCTGTACAAAATAATGGTTTTGCATTGAACGTGACCCTATATATATATATATATATATATATATATATAGGGGCTTTATTTTTAGAACTCACTTTAAGTGCGAGAACTGCGAGAACTACATATGTACTCCTCATAATGTATAGTATGCAACATATCAATGCAAAATGGCATTTTTTAAAATATCTAACATTTTATTTAAACCAAAAGGGTATAATAGTAAATGACAATTTTGTACTTTTTTAAGTTTATTTTTTAATAAAACCCGTTTTTTTTTTTTTTTTTTTTTACGTTTCCAGACTTTGTGCATATGTGTTTTTAAGCTAGCATGTTTAGTACATATATGTTTTTTTTTAAGCTAACATGTTTCGTACATATATGTTTTTTTTTAAATAGTAGATTTAGTGCTACAATATATGTTTTCATAAATAATTTGTTACATATGAGTTTTTTTATATAATGTAAATTTATAATAAACTAATAACATAAGTGTTATACACAAAATTCGATATCGATTGAAATACAAATAAAATACGAACTTCAAAAAAGTATAAACACATTAATCTAATCGATCTATACACGTCAGCACTAATAATATTCAAGACAAATGGACATATGTGCACACTCATTGTTATCATCAATTTTAGAAGTCGGACATATATGCACACTCGTAGTCGTGAACATTCTTGTAATTACACCTGATACAAAGAAAAATACAAAAATTAGCAACAATAATATTATTAAAATAGAATTGTGTTGAAATACATATATGCAACTACTAAAATAGATATGCACACCTGTTAAAAGACATGTTTAAAAACATCATGTTATCGAACATATATTATCAAACATATATGGTATTCATTAGTTAAAACATCTATGTTTTGAACATACATGTTTAGCACAGTTTAAAACATATATGCATCTATTTATCTTTAAATTTATATTAATCTTAAAACATATATGCACGCCATTTTTATTGGTTTTGTATAAGCCGAAAAACATTGGTGTTAGCTTTGATTATTTTTTAGTATTTCAAGATTCACTTTTGAGTATAACTTACCAAAATGTATCGTTACCCTTACTAAAGGCATTTCAATGTTGTACAAAAACAATTGAGTAAAAGAAAGCGTATTTCACTGTTTTGGATGGTAATAGGCATAAAGAGGATACTATAGACAAAATGACAATATCATTGTTTTTGTATTTTATTAACAGTTATCATATTTTTTAATTAACTAGAATACTAGCTGTAACACATGAGTATAAAATACAATAGAAACAAGTGCAATAACGCAAAAACACACTCAAACACGAAGCATCTAAATGATTATCCCTTTTACCTGTATTTGTTCTTTGTTTCCAACAGTAATGTTAGAGATTGTCTAACATCTTTTAAAGGATAATCATAAAACTTAGAGTTAATTGCAAAAATCGTCCCTAAGGTTTGTTGAAATTGCAGATTTCGTCCTAATAATTTCAAAAGTGCAAAGATCGTCCTAAAATCAAACTATTTTGCAAAAATTGGTCCCTGGAAAGTGACTCCGTTAACTCTTTTATTTTAATATATAACGAGTAAGGGTAAAATGGTATTTTACGTGTGGCCCCCCTTTAAACCTCTGAACCCTCTCTTTATCCATTGACTTCCAGTCTTTGAAAAATCACAAAAACCCTAAGTAAAACAACCATCCCTTTCATTTCCATTTGCTGCAAATCAAATCCTTTAACTTCAAAGTTTTAATGCAAAATTCAAATTATGGTAACTGGACTACAAGAATGGTATTTCGACAATGTATGGGTCAACATTCAATCCACATGTTGTTTATGGTAAGAACATGAAATCAGCCCCAAAATTAGTAAATGTGGTTAAGGTGTTATACTAATCAAATCTTTTTTTCGTATGAAAGCGGTGATCATCCGTAGTGTTCTCAATAAAGGTATTTCATGGTGGATGTTTTACGCCATCACCTAAGAGAAAGTATTTTGGTGGTAAGGTCCAATATGTAGACTTGTTGGATATAGAGTCCTTTAATGTTGATGTCATACATTCCATAGTTACAATGTTAAAGTATAATCCAATGGATATCATGTTTTATCACTTTAGGATACCTAATAAGACACTAGACTGGGGATTAAGGGCATTTGCAAGTGATGATGATTTTATTAACCTTGCCCAATATGTTAAAGACAATAAGGTAATTGATGTTTTTATTGAACATGGTGAGACTACAGTTGAGAGTTATTACATGCCTAAATTCAAAGAGTCTACCCAAATTAGTGAGTTGCCTGATAATGTTGAAGTAGTTGATTTAGATGAGGGACATGTTGATACACAAAAAAAGGGGATGTCCATTAGGTTGCCTAATTGTAGAAAGATATTAGCTATAGAGTGGTTTGGACAAGATAACGAGGTTGTTAATAATGTTTTAGAAGGATTAGGAGTGGATAATGAGCATTTAGATGATCGTGCAGAGGGTGCAGATGTGGATTATGAGCATTTTAATGATGCCGCAGATGGATTAGAGTGGATAGTGATGGTGCAGAGGGTGTAGATGGTTTAGGAGTAGATAGTGATGGTGCGGGGGGTGCGATGGTTTAGGAGTAGATAATGATGGTGCAGAAGAGCTTGTTGATGAGGAACATGTTATAGATGAATTAGATGTTAATATGGAAGGGTTTAGGTTCACTGTTGAATCAGAAGATGAAAGAGATGTTGATCCTTTGAGACCAAATGTAAACCTGAATGAGGATGACTTAGAGGTTATTGATTATGATTCCTTTGATAGTGATGTTGGAGATGATGCAGTTGATAGTGGTAGAAGAAAAGCACTAAGGGAACTAAAGAAAAGGCTAGAGTGCTGCTGATACTAACATAGTTAATTATTTCTTTGTTGGGCAAGAATTTCCAAATAGGGATGAAGCAAAGGCTAGAATAAAAGCACATGCAGTAGAAACTAGAAGACAGATTTCTATTGTTAAAAATGACAATGTTAGAGTAAGGGCCAAGTGTTTAGGAACTATACCAAGTTTGGGTGATCTGACATGGGTTCAAAAATAGTGGTTCAAAGGATAAAGTGAGAAAGGATAAGGTGAGAAAAGATTCTTGTGTTAAAGGTAAGGGCAAAATGGTAAATACACAAGAGAGAGATAAAAGTGAATGCCCTTGGTCTATTTATGTTGCCAAGGCAGAGAATAATAAATGGCAAGTGAGAACATATTCTAATGACCACATCTGTCTTCATTCAAGACAAATAAAGGTCAACAGCATCATTTTTCTCACAACATCTTTTAGATCCGTAAACCTAAATCCTCATATTCCTATTAGGGCAGTACAAGATCAAATGCAAAAACAATTTAGAGTTGGTCTTTCAAGACACAAAGCATTTAGAGCTAAATCAAAGGCTGAGGAAGTGTTGAAAGGTGATGCCGAGGTACAATACAAGATCCTAAGAGATTATGTTGTTGAATTGAAGAGGTGTAATCCTAACACAACAGTTAAGATAGATGTATATGGGGAAGAAGATCCAGAGAGTAAAACAAGGATTTTTAGAAGGATTTATGTATGTTTAGGGGCACTCAAAGAAGGGTTTAAAGTGGTAGAGAGTCATAGGTCTGATGGGGCATTTATGAGAGGCCAGTACCCAGGGCAACTACTCACAGCTGTATCAGTTGATGCAAATAATGGCATATACCCTGTGGCATATGGAATAGTTGAATCAGAGTCAAAACATTCTTGGAGTTGGTTCCTGAATTGTCTTGGAGATGATCTTGAGTTGTATAGAAACTCAAATTTCACATTCATCACTGACCAGACAGATGTAAGGTATGTATAGAAACTTAAATTTCACATTCATCACTAGTATATGTCTTTCTACTAACATATGTCTTACAATTACAGGGGTTTGTTACGAGCAATAAAACACTTATTTCCAGAATGAACATAGGTATTGTGTGAGACACATACATGAAAACATGAGTTTGACTTGGAGAGGAGGCATATTTAAGGATTTATTATGAAGGCTCAGCCACTTTGCTACCACAATGGTGGAATTCAACAAGGCAATGGATGCTCTCAAAGGACAAAATGTTAAAGCATATGAGTGGTTGAAAAAATTCCAAATTGAACATTGGAGTAGATCCCATTTCTCAGGTATTATAACTTATTTTAGTCACTTTAGATGCCAATTTTTAGGAATACATAACCATTGATATAAGTTTATATTTATGTAAACAAGCAGGGCTCATTGTGATCTTTTGATCAATAACATCTGTGAGGTTTTTAATAGACAATTGTTAGATGCTAGGGATTCCCCAATAGTGTCAGCCCTAGAATATGTAAGAGAGTATCTGATGAAAAGAATAGTACTAGTTCAAAAAGTTATTGAAAAATCTGATGGGCCACTTACTCCTTCTGTTACAAAAGTTTTTAACACAATCAAAGATGAAGCTTCAAAGTACATTGTGGATTGGAATGGTGCTGATCTGATGCAAGTCAAAGGTCCTTGGGGAGACCAATGTGTGGTTAATTTGCAAAAAAAGGAGTGCTCATGTAGAAAATGGGAAATCTCGGGACTACCTTGTAAACATGCAAGAGTGACCATTCAAAACATGAGTGAGAATGGGATGACTGTTGGTTTTGCGAGGTTTGGTGCATCAGTCTTATAGGCTTGAAACTTTGAAACAACAATATTCTTTCAAAGTGAATCCAATCAATGGTAGGAATAGATGGGAGCAACATGAATGGCCAACAACCATGCTACCACCAAAAATTCGCCCACAGATTGGCGGGCCTCAAAAAAAGAAAGAAAAGTGTTGTTGAAATTGAAGAGATGGTGAAAATTTGGAAAAGCCGTCTAAAAAGGGTAAAACTGTGACATGTTGTATCTGCAAAGGAAATGGGCATAACAAAAGGAGTTGTAGAATGTTGGTGGTGGTCACCAACTCCAGAATGATGGTTCAGTAGTGCTGCACAAGATGTTGGTTCAACTGGTGGTGCACAAGATGTTGCTGCACATAATGTTGGTTTAGATGGTGTTGTTGCAGGTTATGGTTCACAGATTGTTGGTGCTGCACAGAATGTTAGTGGAACAAGTGTTGGACCAAGCTCTCAACCTTCTCAAAAGAAAATGACAAAGGTCTCTGCAAATAGAAATCCACCAACTAAGTTTGTTACTTAGTATTTGCTACTAAAATGTTATTTGGTACTTTAGTATTTGCTACTTATCTGAATTTGGATGTTAATGTATTTAGTATTTCCTACTTTGAACATTAGTATGCTAAAAATGTAATGGTAATGTCCACTTTATGTGGCAAATTTTCAATGTAACAAGTGTTTGACTTGTTTCATGCAGCAACATTTTTGTTACTTGTTTCATGTGTTTAATATTTCATTTTACCAACCTGTTTCAATGTAACAAGTTACTTCTTGCATATGCTAAATTCCATTTTACTTACTAGTTTCATTTTACCAACCTGCTTCAATGTAACAAGTCACCACTGTCTTTAAACATACCCAAAAGCACTAAATAACTTGTTAATTCATTGAACATTACCCATATTACATCCAAAATCATTGACCATAACATACATATTGGTCAATTTTTAAGTTCACTTATCACTAAACATACTGCACTTGCAACATACTAGACTTATTACATCAAGAAAATAAGAAAAAACACCCAACTGCAAACCAAACAAATCTTCAGTCTTCCATTAGATGCTGCCATTGAACTCAATGATTCTTCAAGCACATTCCTTGCTCTTAGTAAACCAGGAATTATTTGGACTGCACGAGCACACATAGGAGGATCAAGCCAAAAACCCACAATCAGTCACCTACAAACAAATATTAATAACATCATTCAAATGAAATTTCTCTAAACACTCGATATAGAATAACTCATATTACATCTTACAATTTGTGAGCAACAATAAAAGCGGCGTCCGGGTTTGTTTGAGTCCATGTAAGTACGAATGACAAATGCCTAGGGAGGTTCACAATGAAGCAATTGACCATTTCAATTGTTCTTGGAGTTTTGATTAAATTAGGGTTTGGTATTTTTATTTGTGGGAATTTGATTAAGTGAAAGTGTAGGTGGGTTGGGAGAGTAGTGGGAAATGAGAGAGGTCAGAGGTTAAAGGGGGACCACACGTAAAATACCATTTTACCCTTACTTGTTATATATTAAAATAAAAGAGTTAACGGAGTCACTTTCCAGGGACCAATTTTTGCAAAATAGTTTGATTTTAGGACGATCTTTGCACTTTTGAAATTATTAGGACGAAATCTGCAATTTCAACAAACCTTAGGGACGATTTTTGCAATTAACTCTAAAACTTATTAACAAAACTCTAAATACTTCTAAATTACATAAGTACCACCAAAAACCAAATAATAACAAATTTGAAACAACCAATTATCAAATATCCATATATCACAAAAATACTCAATCACCTGCTAATCGAAAAACTCATAAACTACTGCCATATAACTTAAAAATGTAACCATTTCATTGAAACTAAAACCATGAGGCACATAAAACACTTGATAAAAATGTAGTCCACTGAAATCAAACCCAAATCTTAAAAAATATTAAAAAAAAAAGTGGCATCCACAATATAATTCGCAACCACAGGAGATTGGTAATTTTCAGCCCAAATCCTAAAACGTAATTCACGAGAGATTAATAGAAGCCAGATAAAAATAATTCGCAGCCACAAGACGAATTATATGAAAAACTAAAATCAAACCCATGAATAAAATATGAATCTAACCTTATATCATAGTTGGCAATGAAGATCCCTAAATCAAAATGAAGATCGAGATGAGTTATTGTTTTTTTCAAAGAGTAGAACACAAAATGAAGATCCGGATGGTCCATCACAGGTGGTGCTACGAAAACAAAATACAAACAAAGAAATAGAAAATGATTTTAAAAACCGGTAGTCACGGTTCTTGGGTGGCGGTGGCGGTCTATCATCTTTTTGGGATATACTTTTTGATTAATTTAATTAACAAGGTTAAGAATGAAGGCAAATATGACGGTTAATCATCTTCTTGGGATAAAGTGGGTGGGACGGCTAGGGTTTCAAGTGAGGAAGAATGAGAAAAAACTGAAATAATTTAGATCCATATTTAGAGGATGGTTTAAAAAAAGAGTGAGATGAAATTCCAATGGTACCCTTTTAGATTTATAAATAATAGTCTAATCTTTCAGTTAATTACATTAATGGCACAATTAATTATAGCCATTGATCACACAATCTAATGGTCCATAAGAGTTCTCATTTTAAGCTTCGAAAATAAAGTTTTATATATATATATATATATATATATATATATATATATATATATATATATATATATATATATATAGGGGGCCTTTATTTTGAGAACCCCAGAATCACTGGTAACCCTTATGTACTTCTAGTAATGCATATTGTGCAACATATCAATGCAACATAGCATTTTTGAATTATTAAACTTTTTTATTTAATCCAAAAAGGTATAATAGTAAAAGTCAATTTTATATTATTTTTGATTTTTTTAAATAAATCATGTTTTTTAAAAACATTCAAAATTTTTTTTTTTTTTTTTTTTTCAATGTGTATGTTATAAAACTGATTTAGTGTATATGCGTTTTTATGAATTAATTTTATTATTTTGATTTTTGGAATAGTTTTTTCGACATACATGTTTTTCAAATGAAAAAGTGCATATGTGGTTTTAGATCATGTAAACTTATAACAACCAAGAATATAATGTTAAACACAAAATTCGATATAGATTGAAATACAATTAAAATGCAATTTATAATAAGAAGAAATACATGAATATAATCTATCTTTACAGTTGTGCACTAACAATAATTAACGTAAACGAACATATGTGTTTGAAGTTTCTCATCATATTATTTTGAACATGTGTACATGTCTTCCAAAAACGTACATGCACGCCTTCCAAGAACATATATATACTTCCAATATGTGTGTACCCCTTCAAAGAACGTCACGCCTAGAAAAAATAATAGCCAAGATTAAATACTTTTAAAATAAAACTTAAGATAACATAACACATATGGACAAGCTTAAACTAAAAAACACAAATAAACAGGAGAATTTTTTTATGTATGCAAAACATATATAATCCAATCACAAAACATATATATTTTATAATTCATACACAAAACATATATGTTTTATACGTAAACATATATGTTTTATACGTAAACATATATATGCACCTAACGACTTCATGATCTCAACTGCTTCAATGTGATTATCACTTAATCTTCAACTTCAATGGCAATAAAAATTTCGAATAAAAACGACACTATTGACATGTTTTAAAATAAAACCACTTGAAACACATGCATAATCTTTTTATGCATCCAATAGATGACATAACTGATGGCAAATATCTTATATTCAGACTAAAACACGTATATATTTAATTGAGAAGAACTTATATATTTATTCACAAGAACAAGCACCTGATTACAGTTAAAATCGAATGATTGAGTTATTGACACTGATTAGTGAGACGTGGTCACTGGATCCCACTAATCAGGTGGATACTACACTCTTAAGCAAACACAAGTTCTAACATAATGCATATAAGATAGATGAGGACCTATTATACTTAACGATTGACTAGAATTCGCAATTAACATAAAAAAAAAGAACATTTAAATAATCGATTGCAAATATATCTAATTCATAATAAACAATCAATAAACGATTGCAAATATCTCTAATTCATAATAAACAATCATATTAAACAATCAATAATTCATAATAAACAATCAAATATCTCTAATTCATAAATAACCGATCTATGCTTGGGTGTGGGAGAAGAAAAGTGATTAATTTTTGTGATGGAGGAAGCAGCAATTAGGGGAAAAGAATGAAACGTGTTTTAGTTTTTGACCTAGTTATCATAGTTAATTCCACAATTAGTAGGGATAGTTAATAGTGATAAGATTACTATACTACCCTTTATGTTTTACAAATAATAACCTAATCTTTTAATTAATTACATTAATGGCATAAGTTATTTCATCCATTCATGAAATGATCTAACGGTTAAAAAGGGGTTTTCGCACTTAACAGGGTTCTGAAAATAAAGTTACACTATATATATATATATATATATATATATATATATATATTATCGCAATAAGAGATCATAGTTAACAAAATACTACTCGTATTACATAGTGTTATTGGTTATGTAAATAAACATGTAAATATTTATTGTCTAAGGGAAAAATTGTAATTTAGTCTCATTTTTTTGCTTTCATAAAGTGAACCGAAACATAAGGTGCATAGGACGCGTGCATGTTTTTTATGAGTTCTTTAGTTAAGAGTGTCTTCAGCAATATCAGTAAAGAGAAAAGCGAACCCATATTGTGAAAGCCTTCACTTTTGTCTTCTTGTGAAAGTTGATCTTAAAAGGGTGATTTGCGACTTTGTAAGGACCATTATTTTTTGGCAACGTAAAAGTTGCTCAAATGCACGCTTCCTCCCTCCTTTAAAAGATAGTCAAACACAGTACCCATCTTTTTACCAATTGTGGCACTTATCCTTGAACTGTGAAAACACAAACATGAATATTCAAAGGTTGAGAACATAATACAATAATGTTACAAAGATAAGCTCTACAAATAAAATAAGCCAACATATTGTCAATAAAAACCTCTCGATCCATCAGAATCATGTCCATGCTAGCCAAAGTGTCACCAATTTATAGACCTCACTGCATTATTGTTGTTGATAAGAAATGACTGATTAACCATTTTGATTAGTTTGTGAGTTTGTTTGAGAGGATAATCTGCTATTAACACTTGCCTTATGAAAATATAGACCCACAAAGTATAAGACCGTGTGATTGATTCATAGTTATAGTTAACTACTACATTTCACCAATTATCTAGGAGATCATGGTCAGCACTTATTGACTGATTCCATCAATTTTGAACCTTTGAATAATACTGAGATAGTGTTCCTGATTTCATGGTTCACAAATTTTAAAGATTTAAACTTTATATTATAAGATAAGTAAACTAAAATTTTCGTTTTACTATGATAATTTTATGAGGAAATTTCTTAAACGAACACATTCTAGGGGGCCTGGGCGTGCCCTGGGCGAGAGACTAGTCAACTGGGCGTGGCCTGGGCGTGGTCTAGGGGGCCTGGGCGTGAGGCGAGGTTCTAGGCGATGGGCGTGGTCTAGGGGGCCTGGGCGTGAGGCGAGGTTCTCGCCTATACGCTACTTTCTCTTTTCTACTGTATTTTTTTAAATGTGTGCTATCAGCTTTAAATGGAGAAGATGATACACAAATTTACACCTCATCCCCCAAAAAAAAACTGCATGCAAACAATATTATAGTAACTGAACTAAAGCTACCAACACAAATGAAGCCAACATGTGCTAAGAAACAGCTTTATCTTTAAGATAATAAGTGTTTTGTAAACATTGTGATCAAGATGTTTTTTTTAAAGGGTTTTTAAGTTTATTACTGTAAAAAAAAAAAAAAAAAAAAAAAAAAAACTTACCTCTGTTGATATTCATTCTTGTTAACACACACATACACACATGTATATGGTTCTTTAATATTCTGTCACAACTTTGAAAGTATGAAGTCTTGAACACCTTTTTAGTTGGTTTAGGTTCGGTTCCGAAGCTGAGATAAGTGTCCATGTGTTACTTTCATAGTCTTGTAACCATTGATTTAGATATTTGGGTGGTAAATGGACTGTTGAGATTCAATAGTGTGTTAGTACGTGGCACTACATTTTGAGTAGCTGTGTATAGTTATTCACAATTTTAAAAAGATAGTTTTTTAAAAAGTAGAAAAATAAAATAAAATAGTGGTTATGTGGGCTCAAATGACATGTTATGAGTGAAGAGGTATTTTGATATGTAAGTGTTAAAAATGAAGATGCTGAGATGGCGCTGAAGTGGTATCGAAAATAAAAAATTAGCATGCCATGATACCCCATGCTCTTACTCAAAACTGGCTCAAACTTAAAACTCAAAACTGGCTCAAACTGGGTCTCATTTAGCATCAAATTTTAAAAGAAATGTATTGGTAATATATTGGTTGAATAATGTAATGGAAATGTAGCGATCAAATTTAAGAAATTTTCACTTTGGTTTGCGTTTAGAATGATTGTGACATGTTTGTGGGGCAATGATTGTGACATGTACGAAAATGACATTTTTTGGTCATTTTCGTAAAGTATAGAAAAAATGTTTAATTTTGTAATATGAGTATGTATATGGTTCATTTTCGTAATTTGCTTTAATTTTATTAATGTTATATGCTATAAAAGCCACAAATTTTCAAACACAATGAGTTAATTATTAAGAACCCTAAAATTAAAAAAATAACAACATTCAATATGAAGAGAAACATTAAAGTATAATACCAGGAAATTGGGTACGAAACTAATGATAATTTGCTTGAAAAATATTGCAAACTTGTTAGTAACACCATTGATTGAGTGATCTTTATCAAACAAAAGTTTGCCCAAATTAATTGAGTAGCACATGATTTTTTTATGACAATTTTCTTTTGGTGTGAAGTGTGGAGAGGGTAAGGGCGTTTGGCACATGATTTTTTTTATGTGTTAATAGCTTATCGCATACCTTTTGTGATGTATACAATAAAGTGTTTATAGCATTATTTTTTGTTCATATAAGCTACAATATGTGATAGTTTTTTTTGGGTTACGATATCATATTATGATAAAATTCTTTTTTTTTAGCTATTGTAAACGATATTTTTTTATCTTCGAAATGAGTATAATTCTAATATGGTTTTGAAAAGAGTTGCAATATTGCATTCATATACTCTTTCACCAAAATGTGTAAAAAGTTAAAAAAATTATTACTTGCTAATCATTTCAAAACCATATTAATATTAGGCTCATTTCAAAGATAGAAAAATTATCGTTTACATTGGCGAAAGAATTAAAAAAATATCACAATATGTGATCGTAGTTAAGAAAAAACTATCAAATAATGTTAACGAGTGTAGAAACCCGCGCAATGCAGCAGGATTGGCTTTTAAGGACTTATTTTGTAGCGACACTTAAACTTCAGGGACTGTTTTTGCCAAGTTGTGAAACTTTGCATTTAATGTTCGGACTTACTTTGCAACGATACTTAAACCCTCAGGAATTTTGCCAAGTTGTGAAAATTTGCATTTAATGTTTGGACTTAGCCATAGCCGACACCTAAACCTCGATGCCATTCTGCCAAGTTGAGAAACTTAAGAAAATCTTTGACGACACACATGACGCATCAGTGACATGCGTTCCCTGCTTTTTAGTTAATATAGATAATTCATATGTTATAAAACATTGTAATACTTATTGCGTAAAGGACAAAATTGTAGTTACACATCCTTGCTTTCACAATGGGATAGTCTAATATTGCACCCCCATTTTTCCTTTTTTGGCACATCATAGTAGGCCAATCATTGGCCCAATGACGGCTGTCTTTTTTTTTTTTTTTTTTTTTTTTTTTTTTGTTTTTTTTTTTGTTTTGTTTATTGTGATAATTTATATTTGTGTAATGTATATATATAGTGTTTTTATTTGTAGAGTATATATAATGTGTATTTATTTGTAGAAATAGTGTTTTATATGTATAGTGTATTTAATTGTGTAGTGTTTTTATATGATATTTATTTTACGTTATGCTTTTTAATTGTGTGTTTGTTTCCATTTAATTAAACAATAACAATAAAACATTAAACAAGTAAAACAACAATGTTTTCAATATTACAATGAAATCTACTCCACATGAAGATTATTAATGTCATCTATAAGCTCATAGAGTATTCCACTCTACCTGACATCGCTGATCAACTGATTTCTAATTACCCAGTGATGCCTCCAACGCTTTTATTTTGCCGCAACAAATTGTTTTCGCCAATAGCATGTTGATCGTTGATCTTTACTTCATGAGTTTGAGCACTGCGTTGAAGAAGAGGCTTCACCAAAGTACTTTTGTTGAAATATTTCCTTCCACATGAAGTATCGACACCCAGAGTCTTTAGTCCCTGGTGCATTTACATGATCTAAACAATTATAAGAAATGTATTCTTAACAAACAAGTTATTGATATATTTACGTAAATAAGCAAACGCTTAATTATTTACCTTTGATAAAGGACATGCATAATACTTGCACTACACTAGTCTAAAGACGGGGTGGGATGTTCTTTCAATTATTAATCCACGTTGACAACGACACAAGTAAGAATTTTGTTGTTGCATCTGCCAAAAGAATTTGTATAATTATTCACAACATAAATTAGTAATATCATGGTTCACAAGAACCAATCTTGTTATAGATTAATAGTTGATACATGGTTCACAAAATTACAATATAACTAGAAACTAAGAAATCTGTAACAAAAAATGACGAGTCGCTTGCTATAAATCGAATCGTCTATACATGTTTTGTCATTTACAATATAAATCAATAATCGTCTATACATGTTTTGTCATTTACAATATAAATCAAAATGCCTATACATGTTGTGTCATTTACAATATAAATCAATAACCGCTGTTTTTACGATATCTTAACATCCTCTGTCGTTGAGCAAACACATGTTCCCATGGCGGCTGCCTCGGCATTTCTAAAATGTCTCCATTGTGGGTGATTATACGGGAGTGGTGAGTCTTCATCAAGAAACGCAAGAACGAAGTGAGCATATTCGTTGTTCCCCACGAAGAATCACAACCGGAGACAATATTTCTGCTGAATCGGGAGAACCTCTTAGCGGAAGACACAAAAGAGATTGTGAATTGGTTATACATACAATAGGACGGTTAATAGATGTAGAAATAACCACTCCCAGCCTCGCATAGTCATCAATCAACGGGTGTCGCACCCTAAACCAATTCATCGAAGTTACGTTATAGATGTAAAAGAATTACCCCACGCTCCCAATAAACTTCCTCGTTATTGTCACCTCTCGCCGGCAAGAGCTCACCAGGCCACATTTCTTGATGACGGCCAAGACCTACGGCAATGCTCGATAGCTACAATTTCCATCACCCTCCACGTTAAAGATCCCCATGATCCAAATAAAAAACCAATGGAATTTCAGTCATACAATATTCGCTAAAGTTATCTGGAACGTACAAGTGGTGTCTTAAGTCGCCCTCGCTAGGTCCTTCGTTAGGTCCTTCGTTTAAGTCTCGGACGTTAGAAGGCTCTCCCACATAAGAACTGTCTCAGATTCTTTATTTACTTACAGGACTTTTTAGGTTTTGTGTAGTGCGGTGCCTTGTGGGGGTTCTTCGTTAAGTCCTTCGTTCAAATCCGGGATATTTGGTTTAAACTTGGATTTGTTGTCCTTTTCTGGACGCCCACGATTACTTTCTTTAACAGGTTGTTGGGGACAACGATTACAGGGCGTATATACCTCGAGCTGTTTAACATATTTTTTGACAAACGACGATGCTCGGTATAAACACTTTGGAATTTTATGTACGTCATCTTGACAAGAAAATATTCAGGGCTCTTGAGGCCCTCGAGGCTCTTGACTTCTTGAGTATTTCGGACAACGGCCAGGAACGCTTAAGGTTCTCCAAAATTATCAACAAAACCAAGCGAATAGGCAATCTGTATTCAAAAAAGGAACTAGTTAAAATTATCGGTATCGACGGGGAGAATAACTTGATAGGCATAAATTTGAAATTCATACCGTTTGCTTTAAGGTAATACAGTTGGTGATAGCATGGTAAACCATAAATTGACGCAGAATCTGATGATCACATTGATGTGGTCGCCATCCCGTTGACTTTCTGTGAGTAACAGTAGTAAAGCATCTCTTGAAACATTATAGCGCAATTCGCTAAATAGCTTATCCTTACACGCATGCAGTTTCTTGATTTTGCTTGTATTCAAAGAGGCTCAGTATCGCGAGTTTCTTGCAGCTATAATCTTGTCGACCAACACAACAACGTGTCTAAGCGGACCGTGTGTTGCCCAAGTATAACTTCAACAAAGCTGCGTGTTGACTCTCAACTCTACATGTTGTTGTCTGCGGCGGCTGCGATATTGATCGGTAATGTATGACACAAACATGTTGTCGTAATCTTGCAGACCGATTACGGAAATATCTGAAAAACATCCGATAAAACAAAGAATTAACAAAGTGAGAAAACAATTCGAGTAGTTATTTATTAAATAATAAAACAAAGAATTAATGGTTAAGTACGGTTTTGGGCTAATAAATCTTGTAGGTGCTCGTAATAATGCGTGAACACATCTTCGGTCGGAGTTGTAACCATCAATTCCCATGTCCATCTAACGACTCATACTCCTTTAACGAATCGAATCTGTGTCTGCAATGCTTTAGCACATTTTGATTGATATGCCATCGGTAGAGTAATCTTTTAGCGTTTGGGAATTCTTAGCGCATGCCCCAAACGCTAAATCTCTGTCGGTGACGATAACCCGTGGGTAATATTGTTCTTGTATCACCAACTTAACACATTCCAACACCCATTTGAAATTTGGCTATTTTTCCTTGTCCAAAAGCTAAACGCCATTGAGAATGTTGTGTTTGTTGGAGTAACCCCAACAATTATAAAGAATGGCAGTTTAAACATCGTGGTGTTGTATGTGGAGTCCATCGAAAGCATGATTTCTGATATGTTGTCCACAAGGCATATGACGCGTCGTGAACAAAAATATTTCATCCGTTCATTTGTGTGGTCATTTATCCTTGGGTAATATGTATAACCTTGACGCTGCAAATGTACTAACAGAGTTGTATCTGAGTCAAATCACCACGATTGGCGACGTATCTTGTCTTGTGCATTGTATATCGTTTTAATGCAGAACCGCTATTCGGATCACTCTCTTTATTGCGTAGTATAATTGGTGCTACATGTTTGTTCTATCATCCTGCTTCACAAAAAGCGAACTCATTTTCTTTTAATCGCATGGCTTGTGAAAAACCATGGAATGAGTCTACGAATACATGATTATGCCTCGAACACTTGACATTCAATATCCAACCATTTTACGTTTATGAAATTTAGCTAGTAATCGAATGGGCAATTAATTTTAGCGGTACTGATGCCGTTCAAGTTCATCTTCTAAACCTTCACGTGCAGGTGTCCATATCTAGAACACAACAATTGATAAGAGTACTTATAGCCTATCTGCTTTTACTTCTTCCTTTAACAATAAGAAAACCAATCGATTCAAAGAGATTTCACCCAATCAATTAAAGCATCTTCAAGATCACGAACACCTAAAAAATAAAAAACACAAGAACTTTTATTTTAACAAACTTTTATAAAAATACAACTTTATTTATTGTTACATTTTTTACATTAGTTTTATTTTTATTGTTACTTTTATTTTTTTAACAAACCTCACATAAATTTACAAACCTTACGCAAATTTACGTTTACTTTTGAAATAACTTTTTTTAACTACTTTACAAATAACTTTTTTAACAAACCTTATTTTTTTATTTTTTTTTACAAACTTTACTTTTTTTACAAATAACTTTTACTTTTGAAAAAAAAAAAAAATTCAAAATGCCGCACCATATTACCCAACCCACTTGCTACTAACTCTCTCTTTACTTTTACCCACAATATTAGACTATCCCTACTCTCTCTTACCCACAATTATTACTCTCTTTTATCTCTCTTCTCTCTCTCTATTTGCTACTAACTTTCCGCGAACTAAAATGTTTCGGCCACGCTACCGGATATTTTCACCCCATATACCAAACGATAGATCTGGAAAAGGTGATCATTTTAACATAGGGCACGTGCGGTATTTCTCACCGACGCGCCCTAGATCTAAAGTTTTAGATTCGGTTTTCGTGATGGTATATGGGTTGATGTTGTTGTTGGTCTAATGAGGTGCATGGTATATATGGATGCAGTTGGTTTTGAAGTTGGTATATTATCAGACGCATGGTATTTTTGGTTTTGAAGTTTATGATAGTGGTGTTAGGTACTTTCCTAATAAGGTGTTTGTGATAGTGGTTTTGAAGTTTATGATAGTGGTGCATGGTATATATGGATGCAGTTGGTTTTGAAGTAGGTATTTTTTGAAGTATATTGTATGCAGGTAAATAAGCTTAAACAAACACCCCGTAAAATTAACTTGTGTTAATTACTTTCCTAATAAGGTGTTTGTTTAAGTTTATTTGTGAGCCATGGCAGTTGGAAATGGTATTTGAGCCATGGCAGTTGGAAATATTTCTATGGTATTTTTGAGCCATGGCGCTTGGAGCCATTTTTTTGAGCCATGGCGGTTGGAATTTTTTGAGCCATGGTTGCGTATCGAACTTGGTATTTTTGAGCCATGGTTTTATGAAACTTCTAATGGTTGCTTATCTAAACTTGGTTTTTTAAATGGTCAAAAAATTCGAGATCTGGCGATGATGATAAAAAAACTTTTGTTGATTTTCAGCGAAAATGATTTGGCGTGGCATAATCGAATGGCATGGCAAAATGACTTTGCAACCTTCAAATTTGCAGCCAAAAAGATAAAACAATAATAATCGAGTCTATTAAAATCTCGTTTTTATAAATTTTGCATGTCATATTGTAAAGTTTATTACCTCATTGGTATAAAATGGTGAGCTCGACATTTTCCCCTTGTTAGCTTCTTGTGGTATGACTGTGATTCTGCTTCTTTGTGGTATGAAGCTGTGATTGCTTCTTCATGGTATGGCTGAATTGTGAATGTGATATTCCTTATAACGAAGGAAAGCAGCAGATTGATTGAGAATCTTTATTGTTAGTGAATTGCTTTATGCAGATTTGAGAATCTTTACTATTGTGAATGTGAACTTTGTCGATGAAAAATACTTGGCGATGATGATTTTTTAGCCTAAAATTTTCGAGGCGATGATGAAAAACCGAATGGACGGCAAAGTGAGATAAAATCTCACTTTTGCAACCTTCGAACTGAGCCTCAAAAATTTCCGACTACGTTTTTTTTAAGTTTTAAAACTGATTAATAAAAAAAAAAAAACCTTGTAAAAAAGTTATATACTTTATTCATAAAAAGAAATAAAAAGTAAAAAACCTTACTTTTTATAAAAGAAATAAAAGAGTAAAAGTAAAAAAAAAAAGACTTGTATAAAAAAAGTGACAAAAAAAATAAAGAGTAAAAGTTAAAAAAAATAAAAATAAAAACTTGTACAAAAAAAAAAGACCAATATCTCAATAATTGGCACGGAAACTTTAACACCTCCTAAAATTTTTTTAGGGGGTGCAAGATTAGTAGGTCCCTTCACAATTGATAAACGAAATTTACTCTCCCTTTTACACGTGCATTGTTTTGGGATGTTTTTTTGTCTAAAATTACGACACCTATTTAGAAATTATCTTGAATTAGTGAGGTAATTGATTTTCTCCCCCACTCTCTCGCATTTTACCTTTTTTTCTACCTCCGATCTTCAATTCGTTCATGTATTTTTTGTTCTTGTAATTAATTACTAGCAGGGTACCCGCGCGGCGACGGATAACCAGTAATAAAATTTGTGGTGGTGAATGTCTTTTAATTTTATGCTTTTCGTTACAACAACTTTATGGGTATGTTTGCCGTATATTGGTATGAAACTTTTGGAGCGGTGAGCAAGAAGCTATAATAGCTACTACTATTTTTAACAAACATACCCATAGATATAGATAATGCAAGTTTTTTACAAAACGTTTTTGCTGCTCCCATCACTTAACTATAAGTGCAATATATGAAGTTATGTACAGAACATGTAACAATAATAATAATATGGGTCCAAGAAATGAAACAAAGAATGGTCCTTTTATTTTTTAGACTTAACAGCCCACGATCAAAAAATCCAACAGTAACCCACTAAGACACTAACACTAAAATTAATCCTTATATATAAAGGCTAACCTAATTTTTAGTAATCCTTAATATCACTTTTTCACACACTTGTACAGCCACCATCTACACTTTACCTCTCCTCCTTGCAAAATACAACCAAAAAAAATGTCCCTTACTTTTAACTCTTCTTCCCAAACCAAATAATAAATCCACCTCTTTCCTTATGCTATTTAAACTACAATGGCTTAAGGTTTCATCTTCAAGATCCTTTAACCTCTTTCCTTACTTTTAACTCTTTTTTCAAAATCCACCTCTCTCGGGTAAGGTTTGATTAGATTTTTTTTAACAGAAAGAGAGAATGAATGAAACATAATAGTTTTGTTCTTTCTTTAAAGTTTTCGGATATTTAAAAAGAGACTTTGATTCTCACAAATCGATGATGATATCTCTTATACCTTTTGTTTTAAGAACAAACCTTGTGGGTTTTAAAAGGGAATATTGAGGTCTTTTTTTGTTCTTCTTTTATGTTTAATGTATTGCATGTGTTGAGAATGAGAATTGGGGAGTGACTGTGAGATGTTGTCACACCCCAAAATTACTTGTTTTGCAACGGAATGGAATACCTGGGGGATGATTGTCATAGCATCAAAGTTACAGTTATATCGAACGACCTAAAGTGTCGTTTTGAAAATATCGTTTGATTAAGTAAAATAATCAGAGTTTACAAAACATAGGTCCCAAAAGATTTCCAATGTATCAAAATGAGTTTGTTACAATCAAACGATAGTTAAGTGCATAAAATATATGTGAGACGCGTCGGCACCGCGACTTTATGATAAGTCCACATGCATGCCATGAAGTGAATGCCTTAGATACCTGAGATAAAACATGCTAAAAAGTGTCAACACAATGGTTGAGTGAGTTCATAGAGTTTGTTTAACACGTAAAGCTTTTAAAGAACGTTCATGCAGCAAAGGCAAAGATCTTGGTCATTTAGAATAGTCCACAAAGCAAAGGCATTGTAAATCCACTCAGTTCCAAGTTCCGCCCATACAAAACTTGCAACCTGTGTGTTCACAACCCACTGCCAAAAGTAGTAAGTCTAGTAGACAAGTATACGTTGTCATAATAGTTCACAATATAGCACCACGTATATAATAAATAAAGACTGCTCCGAACAAGGTATACTTTATAGTGCTGCTCCAAACATGGGAGACTTTATAGTGCCGCTCCGTTCACATAGGGAGACTTTATAGTGTTGCTCCGTTCACATAGGGAGACTTTGCACGCTCCACCAATAAGGCGAGACTTTTAGGTCATAGCACGTACGATTCAATAAGTTCAAACAAGTCATAAGTCCGTAATTAAGTTCAAAGGTTTGATTCAAAAGTTCTTAATTAAGTTCAAGAGTTTAAGTCGAGTTCAAAAGTTCAAAACAGTCAAAGAGCTCAAAACATATCAAAAGTTTAAGTCGAGTTTAAGTTCAAGAGTTTAAGTCGAGTTCAAAAGTTCAAAACAGTCAAAGAGCTCAAAACATATCAAAATGTTCAAAATAGTCAAATGGTTCAATATTATGTCAAACAAGTTCAAAATAGTCAAAGGGTTCAATATAAAATCAAACAAGTTCAAAATAGTTAAAAGGTTCAATATAAAGTTAAAAGAGATTAATTATATGTCAAAATGTTTTAAATCAAGTTAAAAGAGATTAATTATATATCAAAAGAATTAAATCAAGTTAAAAGAGATTAATTATATGTCAAAAGAATTAAATCAAGTTGAAGTGTTCAAATCTATGCCAAAAGGTTCCTATCAAGTTAAAAGAGTTCAAATATATGTCGAAGGGTTCAAAATCAAGGAAAGTGATTCAAATAATAGTGTTCATAACATAGTGATCAATTTAGTTCGGGCATAATCTACTTACTAGCATAAGTAGTGAAACAACAGTTATCCAAGTTCATATAAGTGTAAAGTAAAAGCAAGTAGTTGAGCATGTATCTCCCCCGAATAGTTTATAAAACAATTAAACGAGTAAAAGTGGGGCTACGAACTCACCTGATGCAATGATTATAATGACAAAAGTGGATACACTGAAATAAGGTGCAATCTCTATCGGCAACCTAATATGAATGATATGTTCTAATGTAAGTCATGAAACAATGTCGTGCATGCAAACTCATATGATATCCATACCACTTGTACATTTTTGAAAATGAAGTTTATCGTCGAAATACACGTTTATGACATCTCGTCATGTTATAAAATACTTTACAAGTACTTACGTTGAAATGATATCCTACGATAGTCATTTAGTGATTTATTATGAAGTTATAGTTTTTCGTCGCAAAATAATACACTTGACAATTCATGAAAATGACCAATTTTGAGTGATCGTAAATTATTCGTTATAGCTTCGTTTGACAAATGGTTAAACATATTGGAAAATAGAATAGGCGAACTCACTTTTACTAGAAGACATCGTTTTTTCAAAAGCATTCTATCGATATGAAAAATGACTCAAAACACGGTCACTTGCGACAACCATTTTGGTCTAGTAAAAATATGTAAGTGTTATACTTGTGAAAAATAGTTACGATATCCTTATTTAAAATGTCTATAACTTAGTCGTTATAAGTCCGTTTTCTACGTTCTATATATCCTTAGCTTCGTGTTAATGTATACTAGTATATTTTTGACAAATCGACTCATTTAGATAAGGTTTAAACTCATTTTTGCCCTTGAAATAACCCTTAACAGCTTGCCATTTTTCAGAAAATTAGTTTTCGTCGCAAAACTTGAAAATAGCGTATCTCCTTCGTTATAAATCCGTTTTAACCCGTTCAAGCGACCACGGTTTCGTTTTGAAGTATATTTTCTGAATATCTAGCCCAAAATAATCCATGACCTGTCGAAATTTCCAGATTTTACAAAAACGATCAGACCACAATCTAAAGTTGTCGAAAATGATTTTTCTTGCGTAATACTTGTTTCAATCACTTCAAATCAACACCAAATCTATTCTAAACCTACCATATACCTTCTTAAGGTGTCATGGGTTCCTAAACATCATCAACAATGATATGTTTCAAGGGATTAATTATAGGATGAATAAAACTCAAAATAAGTACTGAAAACAATTAATAGTGGTATGAATCACATAATACTTGCATGTTTTCTTACTAGAATGATAAAAATAACTCAAGAATAAAGATGAAAGATTAGTAATGATCATGAAAAGCTTACTAGTTATTTGATGAGGTTTAAGTAACTAGGTTTCCTAAATACTCCTAGGTTTTTATTGCAAAACCTTAAAAGAGAAGTATACTAGTGTTGTTAATCACTTGATCTTGAAAAATTTTATGATTTCTTCTTGTTTTTGATCTTGGCCGAAAATTAGAGATGGAATGGAAGAGTCTTTGATTTACTTTTCACCTTTGCTATGTGTTAACTATGTGTTTAAGTTAGATGATAATATCTAGTATTGCAAATATCTAGTCTATACATATATGTGTACATCTACTAGTAGTAAAGATATTTATTTTACAATGGTGACTAAGGGTGGCCGGCCATGGGTAATATTGTGACAACTCGAAATTTCAGGTCATTTTATAAACTTTAAAAATTTCACTATTCATCTCGGGAATTTACTATTCATCGGCTACTATTCATCATTTAACTATTTATCATTTTTGAAGTCGATTTGATATTTTGAAAGGGTATTTCAAAATTTTACTATTCATGAAACACTATTCATTCCCGGAGAAAAATCACTATTCATGAGTCACTATTCATCATTTTTCCGTAAACTAGGTTTACGAGTATCAAATACGCGTAACCTGGAGGGTTAAGCTGCGTATTCATGGAAAATCATTGAGGACATTTCATATAGACTAGATTTAGTCTACATATCATTAGTAACGTCATCATCATATTAGTTCATGCATGGTTTTGCATATTTTTATTAAATGTTTATTTTCCTATTAAACAAACACTATCGCATAATCAATTATTTTGAAAATTGATCCGGCACTTCCAAAAATAATCCTAATATATTTTTATACTCATTTTAAGACTATAAAAATTATATTATTAGTTTACCCAATGTTTTCAATTTATTTTGTATATAAATTGTTATGTATAAATATTTACGACGGTTTTCGTAAATTCAATTCGATAAATATTTATTCACTCAATTCTTGCGAGAAATGTATTTTTATAATTTTTATGACTTCAAAATATTTTATTTTGTCCCGTTAAAATCTATTTTTAGTTAACGCTACACAAAATACCTAATTATAATTACTTATTACACATTATACTTAAACAAATAATACTTTAACTCATCAAAAAACATAACCCCCCCCCCATTAAGCCCCATGGCCGGCCACCCTTGTCACATAAGTGACCAAATTGATTTTTACAACTTACATGGACACCTACACAATATGGCTAGATATTTTCATACTACAATTATTATTATCTAAACTAAAACACATAGACAACACATAGCTAAGGTGAAGTAAAATAAATTCTCTCCCATTCCACCTCAAAAATTCGACCAAGATCAAGAAGGAAGGAAGAAACATTTATTTTTCAAGAGCAAGTGATCATCTAAACACTAGTATACTTCTATTTAGGTTTTGAAATAAAAACCAAGGAGTAATTAGGAAACCTTATTCCATAAACCTCATAATCATACTAGTAAGCATTTCATGATCATTTTTAATCTTTCATAATCATTCATGAGTTATTTTTATCATTCTAGTAAGAAAACATGCAAGTTTCATGTGTATCTATACCACTTTTATTGTTTTTAGTACTTATAATGAATTATAAGCATCCTATAATTAATCCCTTGAAACATATTATTTTTAATGATGTTTAGGAACCCATGACACCCTAAGAAGGTGTATGGTAGGTTTAGAATAGATTTGGTGTTGATTTGAAGTGATTGAAACAAGTATTATGCAAGAAAAATCAATTTCGACAACATTAATTAGTGGTCTATTTGTTTTTGTGAAATCTGGAAAATTCGACAGGTTATAAATTATTTTGGGCTAGATATTCAGAAAATATACTTTAAAACGAAAACGTGGTCGCTTGAACGGGTTAAAACGGATTTATAACGAAGAAGTTATGCTATTTTCAAGTTTAACGACGAAAACTATATTTTTCCGGAAAAATCAGCATGCTGTCCAGATTTTTAAGGGTTAAAAATGAGTCTTAAGCGTTATCTAAATGAGTCAATTTATCAAAAATATATTAGTATACTTTAACACGAAGCTAAGGACATATAAAACGTAGAAAACGGACTTATAACGACTAAATTACATGTGTTTAAATAAGGTTGTCGTAACTATTTTCACAAGTAATAAACCTTGTATATTTTCTATTAGTCCAAATGGTTGACGCAAGTGACTATGTTGAGAGTCGTTTTACACATCGATAGAACACTTTTCGGAAAACGATGTCTTCTAGTAAAAGTAAATTCACATAGCCTATTTTCCAAAATGTTCAACCGTTTGTCAAACGGAGTTGTAACGAATAAAATACGGTCACTCAAACTTTGCCGAAAACTACCCTTAAACAATATTTTGGTACAAGTACCCTACTTTACCTACGTTTTTCTTCATGATCGAGACCTCTATGATGAAAATTTAAATACTAAGACTTTGAGATAATGTTACAAGCTTTCCAAAACCGTTGAGTTTGTTTCCTAACACTCGATATTCACTATTTTACGACTAGCTTCCGAGGCTACTTAGTCACTTTCACGAAATATCAAAGTACATTATTTTGCGACGAAAAGCTATAAATTCTTGATGAATCACTAAACGACTATCGTAGGATGTTGTTTCAACGTAAATACTTGTAAAGTATTTTGGTAATTTGACAAGATGTCATAAACATATATTTCGACGATAAACTTCATTTTCAAAAATGCACAATTGGTATAGATTACATGTGGATTTGCATGTACGATATATATTCATGATTTATAATAGATCATATCATTCATATTAGGTTGCAGTTAGAGATTTCACCTCATTTCAGTATTGCCATTATATCATCATAATCATTATATCAGGTGAGTTTTCATAGCCCCGTTTTATTCAAGTTTATACATTATTTCAAACCTACGGGGGAGAATACATTGCACATCATTTTTATTACGAGCCCAAGTATATTCAAATTCATTACATTGCTTAAGTTACCTCATTGCCAATTGAATGTCCCCATTTCATAATCATGAACCGTTAATTCCGGAAGAAGCGAGGGTGAGTGAATAGATCTATTGAGGGTGACTCCTCCATCGGGTTGGTGGTCCCAACGGTCAAATGAGATGCATTTCATTTCATGTCGAATTTGAGTTTTTGGCAAAACACTCTGTTGGGGCGAACATCATGATCAGTCTAGCTTCGGTGTCATGTGCTTAGCAATTGTAACATTTTTATGTGACATATTTGTCATACATGGCCTATACTTGTGTTGGTCGTAATAAACATTTTCATAAACTCTATGAACTCACTCAACTTCTGTGTTGACACTTTTAGCAATGTATTTTCAGGAATCTAAGGCATACACTTCATGGCATGCATGTGGACTTATCACAGAGTCGTGGTGACGACGCGTCTCACATGGGATTTATGCACTTTATAAACATCGTTTGGCTTGTATCAAACTTATTTCCGCACAAATTGATTTTCATTTGGGACCTATATTTTGTAAACTCTGAATGTTTTATTAAATCAAACGATGTGTTTTCCAAACGACACTTTAGGTCGTTCGATATAACTGTAACTGTGATGCTATGACAGTGAACCCCCATGAATTCCATTCCGCTGCAAAACAGGTAATTTGGGGGTGTGACAAATATTGGGGAGGGTTTGGGTAATTTTGATAAGTAAATGTATTATTTGTTAAGTGTAGTATGTATTTGATAAATATAATTAGGTATTTAGTGTAGCGTTAACTAAAAATAGATTTTAACGGAACAAAATAAAATATATCGAAGTCATAAAAGTTTAAAAAATACTTTTCTCGCAAGAATTGAGTGAATAAATAATTATCGAGTTGAATTTACGAAAACCGTCGTAAATATATATACATAACAATTTATATACAAAATAAATTCAAAACATCGGGTAAACTAATAATATAATTTTTATAGTCTTAAAATGAGTATAAAAAATATATCTGGACAATTGTTGAAAGTGTCGGATCAATTATTCAAAATCAGTGATCTTGCGATAGCGTTTATTTAATAGAAAAAAAATATACGTTACTGAAATATTCAAACCCATGCATGAACTAATATGAAAATGATATTACGGATGATATGTAGACTAACTCTAGTCTATATGAAGTGATCTCAATGATGTTCCATGAATATGGAGCTTAACTCTCACGGTTACGCGAATTAGATACTCGTAAACCGAGTTTATGAAAAATGATGAATAAAAATCATGAATATAAATTTTTCTCCAGGAATGAATAGTGTTTTGTGAATAGTAAATTTTTGAAATAACTTCTCAAAATATCAACTCGACTTCAAAAACGATGAATAGTAACCTGTGAATAGTAAATTCCCGAGATGAATACTAAATTTTTTTAAAGTTTGCAAAATGACCGAAAATTGAGATTTGTGACAGATGTTTCGAAGATGTGTAGGACAGATGTGTTTCGAACACTTCCTTGGTTTAGCTTGATGTTTCGTACATCATTTAGTTCAGCTTGATTTGGCATAAGATCATCATCACTGATACCAAATCAAGCTGCTGGATTTCAGATTTACGTTTTGGAAGCTTGATTAGATTGTATATTGTGGTGAAATGATTGTATATATTGGTGAAAGGGTGATTTAAATAGTATATCAATTGTATGTGTTTGAATAGTGTTTTTTCAGTTTTATTTGTGCTTTAAATACTTGTAAATTATGTCTTTTTACTTGTATTTGCTTAAAATCTATTTTAAATAGTCTTAAAAATTTAATATGAGAGAAGGTGCAACATGCATTATAAGTAGTATAAATATTTATTTTTTTGTCTTAATCACACACAATATTGCTATTTTTCTTTTAGCTATATCACAAAATTGGTTACTCCATCCGTCCTATAATATTTGTCCACTTTTACTTTTTTGAGTATTTATTGTTCTACTTTGACCATTAATATTTTTATTTGTGTTATATAATACTTGATGAAAATTATACCAAATAAAAATACATTTAAAATCCAATCTATTCATATATTTTTTATCAAATATTATATTACACAAATAAAAATATTTATGATCAAAGTTGAATAGAAAAGACTTGAAAAAGTCAAAGTGGACAATTATTATAGAACGGATGTAGTATTAAGTAATTGCTTTCTGTTCTTAATACTCATTAAAATCAAACTTGTATATTGGCCAGAGTATTTTTAAAAAATGGGTATTACATTTTGGAAGGTTTAGGTTTCGGATCCAAGCATTATCTCTTACTAGCAGGATACCCGCGCGATGCGGCGGCGGGTACCCTGAAATAAAAATTTTCAATCAACCATGCTTTATAATCTGAAACGTTTTATGTGACGATAAATTTGAGGATGCCAAAAGTTTGATGTCGCATATTTCAACTCTTTAGAATATTATAGTAGGGTATCCGCGCGTTGCGACGGCGGGTATCAAGTAATAAAATTTTTGGCAAAAAATGTTTTCAATTTTATGTTTTCTCTTACAATAACTTTACCAATAGCGAAAACATAATGAGTTTGAGTAACTTTAAAAAAAATGATTGATAATATCAAACTAATTCATATAAAAACAATTGAAAGTGGCGTGATTTTGTGTTGCGGTAGTCAATAATGTTATGGGGTTATGGTCAAATTAGTTGATAGTGGTCCGTAGTCACAAGTAAGTAGAAACATTTTTTTATGAAATATATATGTAATAATCAACACCTCGTAATAAGTAAATAAAATATATTTTTGAACATGTTTGTATCATTAATATTGTTTATTACACTTGTCCCATATAGATAAAAGATATAAATAAAAGAGTGCTTATAATGTATACATCTTGTAAAGTATATATTTATGAAAATGTTTAAATCATTAATATTCTTTATAACACTTGTCCCACATAGATAGAATATATAAATAAAAAAATGCTTATAATGTAAAGAAAACATACATGTTTAAGCAATCTTTTAGAGTTTATCCATGAAAAGTATAATAATTAATATACTAATATATTAATCATTGAATTAGCACTTAGCACTTTGCATCATTTGTCTTAAAAAAATTGTCCTGACTTTTACAAAAAACCATTTTTTACTTTTGTGGTTACTTTTATTTAAAATAATTCAAAATTTATTTAGATTAGTTCTCGAAACACTCTTACGATATAATACTAGTTTTGGAACTTTGTAGTTTTGCATTCATTTTAAAATCATATTCATTTATATGTGCATTTTTGCATTAAAACTAAACTAATTCAAAAAGAAATAATAAATGAAGCATTAAAATGTTGTGTAAGATAAATTAGTAAAAGCTATGTATTGTGTACAATATGCATTAAAAATTGTAATGCTTAAAAAACACATTAATGAAATCTAAAAAATTTTTAGGAAAGAGGGTGCTAAATGCTTTATAAGTAGTATAAATATGTGTAATATGTATAAAATCAAATAAATTATCACTTAAGAATTTACATCTTTGCCTCATTTGTCTTAAAAAAATTGTCCCGACTTTTACAAAAAATCTTTTTTTACTTTTGTGGTTAATTTTTTTTTAAATAATTTTAAATTTATTTATATTGGTTCTCGAAACACTTTTAAGATATAATAATAGTTTTGAAACTTTGTAGTTTTACATGCATTTTAAAATCATATTCATTTATATGTGCATTTTTGCATTAAAACTAAACTAATTCAAAAAGAAATAATAAATGAAGCATTAAAATGTTATGAAAGATAAATTAGTAAAAGCTATGTATTGTGTATATTTTGCATTAAAAATTGTAATGCTTAAAAAACACATTAATGATATCTTAAATTTTTTTGGAGAGAGGTTGCTAAATGCTTTATAAGTAGTATAGATTATGATAATTTTCATTATATTTCTTAGTATTCTCATTACTGTTCCTAATCTCATTACTCAATATGAACTAAGCACCCCCTTTAGTTTTTTTTTTTACTTTTTACTACGTTGAAGTCGTAACTAAATAAATAAGGCGTATGCGTCACGTTAGCTAGCCTTGAGTAGGTCGTGATCCGGATAATATGCAACCCGGCCCAATCAAGCAAGAATTAAGTGGAATCAAATATAACGCGTACACATCACATTTCTATAATACTCCCACCGTCTCTAAATAAGTGTCCACATTTGACTTTTGAAGTCTTACTTATTCAATTTTGACATTAAATATATTTGTTTATCTTATATAATACTTGATGTAAAATATATGAATGAATTGGGTTTTAAATATATTTTAATTTGGTATAATTTTTATCAACTATTATACAACACAAACAAAACTATTTAAGGTCAAAGTTGAACAAGCAAGACTTTAAAAGTCAAAAGTGCATATTTATTTAGGGACGAAGGGAGTATAAAACAATTACGTAATCTCAAAGAATAAATTAAAAGATAATTTATAAGTTATGCTCATTAATTATAGAATAACTAGTCGGATACCCGCGCACGGCGGCAGCGATAAGTATAATTATATGTGTTTGCTTACTGGTTTAGTGAATTCGTTTCACAACAATATGTTTGTTTGGGTTACCCGTAGCTTTCCCGTGACATCATTATTCCAGCATATAGAAATACCCTCGCAATCTCTTACCCGTCAAACACTCTCCAAAAACTATATGATTTTGATGAATCAAGATTATATTAATTGAAATAAATGTTAAAGTTGTAAAAATTTGAATTAAAATAAAATAAACTCACTAAAAATATAAAAACTAAAAACTTATAAAAATATATAAAAATGTATGTTGAATTAAAGAGCATAAAATTTTAGAAAATATGGTGAAATTAGATTGTAAGAAAAAATAAGTAGATAGAAAGATATTTCAATTTGAAAATAAAGATGAATTTTTAGTTGAGAAGTGACACATGTCATTTTAAAATTAGAGCTTCTTATCTTAATTTTTAGTGGTTAGGAGTTAGGCTTAGAGTTTGTTAAGAAGTCACACATGTCATCCTCCGTATCTTAATTTTTTGTTAGGAGTTAGGCTTGGAATGATGTTTGACTTTTACATGCATTATACGAGTAATATAGTATAGATGATATATCAACTGCGGTTATAAATAGATGTTGTGCTTTTTTTTTGAACAAATAATAGATGTTGTGCTAGATAATCAAATATTGAAACTTTTTCTATCGTTATATAACTATCAGATAATCGTCATATATACATCACAAATTCCTCACAATACAAGGGCATTTGGAGATCTATTGCAAACAAATTAATATCTTCTCCAGATCTGTACCACAATTTAATTTATACTATGGAAATTGAAATAATTTTTAAAGAGAGCATCAAGCCGTCTTCCCCAACACCACCTGACTTGAAAACATTCAAGCTTTCTATCCTAGATCAGCTTTTTGTCATTCCTTATGTGCCAATCGTCTTGTACTACCCTGATCGCCATGGCAACAATGTGTTTCAAGCCCTGGAAAGGTCGGTGGTTCTCAAGAAATCTTTATCGGAAACTTTGACTCAGTTTTACCCACTTGCTGGAACAATCAAGAGTGATTTTTCTATTGATTGTAACGACGTTGGAGCCAACTATGTCTTAGCTTTGGTTCATAGTCGTCTTGACGACTTTCTTAACCATCCTGACAACCGATTAATCCATAAGTTTTTGCCATTTAGACCTAGTTTCGATGAATCTAGTGGGGATGCTCGTGTCGTACATGTTCAAGTGAACATTTTCAGATGTGGTGGAATCGCCATTGGCTTATGCGTTTCACACAAGATCCTTGATGCGGCTGCACTCTATACTTTTCTAAAAGGATGGGCCAACATGGCTTCTGGAGCTAAAGAAGTTGTGTAACCAAATTTAATTGCACCATCTCTTTTCCCTGCAACAAGCTTTTGGATGAAAGAAAAATCAATGGACATAGCTAACTCGGTTTTAAAGCAAGGCAAGAGTTGCACGAAAAGATTTGTATTTGGTTCAAATGCAATAGCGACACTCAAAAAAGAAGCACATAAGAATGGAGTGCAACAACCAACACGTGTTGAGGTTGTATCTGCTTTGATATGGAAGTGTGCAATGGCAACATCTAAAGAAGCATGTGGTTTTCAGAAAACTTCTCGTTTAACCCATTTTGTGAACCTTCGTAGAAAACTTGCAAAAACCATGTCAAAAGACTTCATTTGTAACATGGTTTGGATCTCAAGTGCGGTGTGTCTAGCTAGCTGTGAGAACACGCTGCATGATTTGGTAGAAAGGTGCGCAAAGGCATTTCAAAATCATCATGAATTTGTGAAGAAAGCACAAGGTGATGAAGGTGTTAGTTTTATGGATATATATTAGTAGACGTGAGTTAGGATCGAACTCGAGACCACGGGATTGCACACTTTACGTATGAGTATTAAAGTTAATAATTAAATATAAACGTTATATTTATTTATTGATTAAACGAAATAACTAATGGACGTTAAGTAATTAATGTAATGGACTAACGGGCGTTAAATGTATTTGGAAAAGGACTAAATTGCAAAAGTTAGGAAAGTTCCGGAATCCCTTGTGGGATTATGAAACCGATCGGCCACAAGGACCAAACCCAACCCAATTTTGACTCAAACTTGTTCACCAAGTTTGCTTGAGTATATATACAAAACCAAGGGTGTTTGTAAATCATCTCTTATGCTCATTAGCTAAACCTAAAAAGTGTTTTGTGTATTTTTTTGTCCAAACCGATCGGCCACACCTTTGTGGGTGTCTATCCTCAAAACTTTTCCACATCAAGTTATTTGTTTTACCAAAACTAGCATTACTTTAATTCGGTTTAGTACGTGTGTACAGGAAAGTAGTAATAACACAATATTGTTATTATTCTTGGATTGAATTACAAAGCGGTAAGGGGTAATTCACATAATCCTAATTAAATCAAATTAGGGTTCTTCCATTGCTAGTTTGTGGATTTGATTCTTGTTAGGCTAGAATCAAGTAAGGTACTTATATTCTTCTTATGTTAATTAATTATTAGTTAATAAATCCTATAACGCTTCGCATGTATACTTTGATGTTTTGTGATTATTTATTGATTGTCATGTTATCTAATTCCAACAGTGGCATCACGAGTCATTGGTTTTAATGAGTAATTAATTACATAAAGCGTAATAAAACAAATAATTGTATGTTGTTTGATATGGTTAATCTAGGGTTTATGTTTTAATTTTTTATGGGATTGATTTTTTTTTATTATATAGGTATCCCTTATTTTTTGGTTCGACACACATAAATTATTTTTAGGGTTTGGAATTTGTTTGCTAACCTTATCGAAACCTAGAATTAATATATTAGTTACGTGATTAATTCATGAATAATTGTTATGTGACATGGGATTTTTTTGATATGCGATCTTGTGACTATTTGTATAATTGTTATGATATACCCATGATGATACATGCACGTTTGTCATGGATAGTTGCTTTGATAATTGTTTCATTGTTAAGATATATTTATTTACGATAAATCTTGAATTGGGGAAGACTCCAATTATATATATTAATGAATCAATTGTGTGCAATTTGGTATATTATTAATTAAGGGTTTACGCAATCGATTCATCGATGTATGTGGCTCACTTTCAATTGAGAGAGTGAAAGCCCTAATTAATATATACATTAATTTAACCTAGACATTGATTATTAATAGGGTTTTATTGAATAAGTTGCATGTGGCTACTTGTTTACACATATAAATTGTTTATTATGTGCGCATTGTTTTTAGTTGTTTATTTTTTATTTGTTACTTGTTTGTTTATTATGTTAGACAGTTTTAAGCAAAGGGTAATTTTGAATAGAAAAATAATACGGACTAAACAATGGTGAAATTTGATTTGTTTTGGAAGAGTTAAGTTTTCAATAGTTTAATTGATTGATGACTTTGGTACAAATGGTGCGAAGCGGCTCACCCACTAGAATGAACTATAAAGGGGTTAATAAAGAAGTCGCATACAGTCCTGAAAGGATGTCTAAGGTTATGCTTTAAGCTTACGGTCTCTCCCTGTGAGTTCGATTGGAGCTACTTAGTAAGCCATAAATGTACAAACTCATCTTAAGATGAATTAGTTTTAATTTCATCGCCATGATTGGTAATTACCGAAACACTAAGTGTTTACACTTATGCAAAAGTACGGTATAATGGGCGATAATTAAAGCTAAATTCCTTGATTGGTGAACCCAATACCTCAATCAAAACTTTGATAATTTGATCTTTATGAATTGGTAATAAAAGTTTTTTATTAAATTTATGCTACAAGATGAATGCATGACATCTTTGTACATATTTGATTTGACCACATAAAATCAAAACTAGTACCCTTTTAAATTAAGTTTTATGCCATCTAATTAAAAGGAACACTTGAAGTTGCAATTTACGTCATGACAGTACTTGGCTAGATTGTGATGGAGAGGTAAATCTCTATGTAAAGTCGGACCTTACATGGACATATTTGATTTTTTAAGTTAGACAATTAAGTTGAGTAGGAAGTGAGAACTGGACTCATGGCATAAGATGGGATGAAACATGTTTATATTTGAAATAGCGTTGGAAAATATAAATCCCATAATGATCTAGGAGTTGGAAATTGTTTGCCAATTAATGTTCGACAGATTACCTTATTATATGCTTTCGTTACTAGCGGATCAACTGATGTAATGAACCTATGATAATTTGGATCCTAGTTTTTCGAGAAAATTATATGGTTATATGTTTATATTACCGTTGGGTATATTTTATTTTCTTGAAAAGTTGTATTATCGAAAATACTAATACTTGAACTTTTTCTGTAGAAATGGCTCAAAACAACGATAACACTAGCACTGCACTAAGTTCTAGCGTTCAAAAGCTTTTTGATCGAGAAAAGTTTACTGGCTCTAAGAATTTCAATGATTGGCACCGCTCTTTGAGAATTATGCGTAGAGTTGGCTTGACGGATGAAATACCTTTATAAACCTTGTCTATTTGAACCAACGGGACCTCTGACTACTCAAGTCGAAAAGGGCGCTTAGCAAATTGAGTATAAGCGTCATAATGATGTGGCTTGTCTTATGTTGGGAACGATGGAATCTGCTCTTCAAAAGCAGTTCGAACACTATTTCCCATATAATATGCTCAATGAACTTCGAACTATGTTTGAGAAACGGCATTTCTTTGTCGAAATTTATGACTTGACCAGCGCATTACACAGGCGTGGCGGGGAGAGGGTAAACCCGTAAGTGCTCATGTATTGGAAATGAAAAGTTACATGGACCAATTAAAGGCACTTGGCAAAACTTATGATGATGACATGGTACGTGAATCGATTAATAGATCCCCTAACAAGGATTTTAATGGTTTTGTTAGAAACTTCAATATGCACTTCGTGGGAAAGACAATTCTTGACCTACGCATTGCTTATTGATTATGAAAAAGGGTTACCTCAAAAGGTTCCCTACTTGCCCGGTACTTGCTATTCAAGGTGGAAGGATAAATAAGCCAAATCGCGTGTGAACAACAAGAAGGGGAAGGGCAAAGGGAAAGTTGATAAGGGTAAACAAGTTATGGCCTATCAACCACAACCCAAGAAGAACCCTACTCCTAGAAAGGAAAATCCTAAAAAGGATCAAGCATGCCACCACTATAAGAGCGTTGGGCATTGGAAGAGAAATTGTGCTCTCTATCTTGATGAATTACGGGTAAATAAAATGAAGTACGAAGGGTCCATGGGCGCCGGTTCTTCTGGTAATTTATTTGTCATTGAATTATTTACTATAAATCATAAAAATTCACGGGTATATGATCTGGATGTGGTATTCACATTTGTAATACAACTGCTTGAGGATTTAGAGTGGAAAGGAAGGCTGGCCTATGGGGAGCAATATGCTTGCGTGGAAATGGCGCACATGCAGGCTGTTGAAGCCATAGGAAGCGTTTAGTTTAGTATTGCCTTCGGGCTTAAGTCTGTTATTGAACAATTGTCATTACGCACCTTCTATAATTAGAGGTGTTGTTTCCGTTTCAGTTTTGTTGGATGATGGTTTTACTCATACTATTTCACGTAATGGAATTTCTGTTTCTTTAAATGGTGTATTTTATTTTAATGCGATTACTGTGAATGGTGTGTTTGAAATTGATGTGATTGGAAATGAATCTAACTAATATAATAATTCAATGTTTAGCATCAATAAGAAGATAAAGTTAGACTTGAATTCTTTTTATCTTTGGCATTGTAGACTTGCTCATATAGGCAAGGCTCGCATGCATAAGCTGCAACAAGAAGGGCTTTTGCAAAATATCAATGATGAATCATTTGATAAATGTGAGTCATGCATATATGGGAAGATGACGAAGAAACCTTTTCATAGCAATATGGAGAGGGCTTCTGATCTACTTGGTCTTATTCATATTGATGTGTGTGGACCACTTAGACATGTGTCAAAGAGAGGTGCTAGCTACTTCTTAACCTTTATTGATGATTTCAGCCATTATGGTTATGTTTATTTACTTAAGCATAAACATGAGGTGTTTGAAACATTTAAGGCTTTCAAAGATGAAGTCGAACTGCAATTGGAAAAGAAGATTAAAGCTCTTCGATCCGATAGAGGTGGTGAATATCTAAGCCAAGAGTTTAAAGATTACTTAGCTGAGAATGGAATTGTCTAGAATCTCACTTCTCCATATACTCCACAACAAAATGGTGTATCTGAGAGAAGAAATGGTACATTGTTGGACATGATACGATCTATGTTTAATCTTACCACTCTGCCTTTATCCTTTTGGGATTATGCTTTGGAATCGAGTTGTTAGCATTCTAAATATGGTTCCCACAAAGAAGGTTGATAAGACACCATATGAAATATGGCATGGTTAAGCTCCTAACATGTCTTATTTAAAGGTGCGGGGTTGCGAGTATGTTAGGCGTGACTCGCAGATAAACTCAACAAATATCTGTAAAGTGTATCTTAGTAGGATACCCTAAGGAAACTATGGGTTACTACTTTTACTATCCAACTGAAAATAAAGTAATTGTTGCTAGGTATGGAGATTTTCTTGAAAGAGATCTCGTATCTCAAGAATTTAGTGGGAGAGTTTATGATCACGGAAGATGATCAAGAAGATGCATTACCTTCTAAAAACACTAAGCGTATTTCGGTAGAACACTGATAGTCTGGGTCCTCCACCAAGAAGTTGAAGTGATTCCGTTAAGTAGATCAAGTAAAGACTCTGGCGTGCACTGAGCGTCTATGTCTTAACATAGAGGTTGAGGAAACTATGTTAGGAGATCTTGGAGAGCCTACTAGTTATAAATTTGCCATGGCAAGTCCTGATAAGGAAAAATGGCAAGTTGCAATGAATGGGGAAATGCAATCCATGAGAGAAAATGAAGTTTGGGAAGAGGTCGATTTACCTCCAAACGCCAAGGTGGTTGGAAGTAAGTGGCTCTATAAAATTAAGCCTGACATGGATGGCAATATACACGTCTATAAAGCTCGTCTCGTTGCGCAAGGTTTTACTCAAACTTATGGCATAGATTACGAGGAAACCTTTTCTCCTGTAGCGGACATTAGAGATATTAGAATTCTCATAGCTATAGCAGCTTACTATAACTATGAGATATGGAAAATGGATGTCAAAACTGTTAATACAAATAAGCCGTAAAAACGTTTATTTATATTTTACGATCTTCTAATGTTTTGTCGATAACAAAAGTAAAATCATTTTAACGAAACAAATATAGTACGTAAATAGTTTGAGTTAATAGTTTTCTAACACAATTAAGTTGTCACATAAAACACTAAAACAAGTATAAGTGATTTTATGATTTAGATACATATGTACAACAACTAGTGTTTACATATTGGGTTAAACATATACTTAAACTAAGTATACTAAAATGGGTAAAAACTAAGTGTATGCTAAAATGGGTAAATACAAGTATATACTAAATGGGTAAAATACTAGCAAATGGTTTTGACCCATAACCCATGGTTTTATATATACCACTTAACCAAGTTCATTGTATCTAGAAAGAAAACCATGGATCAACCCATAACCCATGACCCATGACCCATAACAAAAAATACCCATGGGCAAAGAGGAGCGGACCACGGATCCCTAGCTTTGTGCTAGCTGGATCCCTTGTGATAGGGATCCGTGGGATCCGAACAGAAGAGAATTTTCTCTATAAATAGAGAGCCATTTCTTTCTCTCTACACATGGTTTTCACACATACTTCCCCAAAGTATTCTAACCCTCTAACCTCAGATCTAAGTGATCTATGTAGTTTGTCTTTTTTTTTTGTGATCTACTAGGTTCCTCTTAAAGGGGAGATCACCACCTCTTGAAGACGTGCAAGCTCAAGTCCATGAGTTGCCATGCTTCGTCATCATCAAGACTACTAAGGTTCTCTTGTTGATAGTTCTTCCTTTCTCCATAGATGTTGGGTTGAAGGCATTAGTGAAGAATGCGAAAGTGTCAAGATGAAAGCATTAGTGAAAGGTGCTCATCATCCGTGTCAAAGCATTATTGAAGGATGCTAAAGGTGTCAAGGCGAAGGCATTAGTGAAGGGTGCCAAGCGTTGTGTCAAAGCATTAGTGAAGGATGCTAAAGGTGTCAAGACGAAGGCATTAGTGAAGGGTGCCCAGCGTTGTGTCAAAGGCATTAGTGAAGGATGCCAAAGGATCAAATCAAGTAGCATTTTGGGAGAATGCTTAGGTCGTATAATCGATGAGGTGCATCGTTATACATATATGTATTTGTTTATCTACAAGGATGGTGATATCCTTGATGGTGTTGTAACAAGGAGTAGATCTCCTTGAGATTAGGTGTTGTGTCGTGAAGGTGTAGTTCACCTAAGGTGTGAAAGAACTAAGGTTCTTAGCCTAGTACCTAATAAAGGGTAGGCGACGTTGTGATAGGATTAGTTCTCCTAAGGTGTGAAAGAACTCGGTGGTTAGCCTAGCACCGTATAAAGGGTAGGCGGCGTTGTGTTAGGTGTGGTTCGCCTTGGTGTGAAAGAACTCGGTATTTAGCTTTGTAGCGGAAAAAGGTTAAGCGGCGTTGTGAAGGCTTCTCCGCCACAAGGAGTTGGTGTAGTGCTTACGAACTCGAGTAGGTGACTCGGGGAGTGGAGTAGGGCAAGGAAGGTGTCCTTGTAGGCGAACCACTATAAATAACTTGTGTTGTGGTGATGTGCTTCTTACTCTTTATATTTCATTTCACGTTTATATATCCATCTATCAACGTCCAACATAAACAATCAAATGGATTGACATAAGTCGATCTAAATATTTAAAAGGAAGTTTTAAATTGGTAAAACTATTCAACCCCCTTCTAGTTTTCCACAATTGGCATCTGAGCTTCGTTACCAAGTTTCTTAAAGTATGTTGTACTTTAAAGACTTGATACGATCCGTGTATGTTTGAAAACTACAAAGAAGGATTTTTTCTTGTTGGTCATATTTTCTTTTAAATCATTTTGTTGGACATTGATAGATGATTCTAATCATTTTTGCTCTTAAGAAATCTTAGTGCTAGAATCTCTTCAAAGTCTTCATTCAAAGATTAATGAAGTCAACTTTCAAGGAAGGATCTAAAAAGTAATCACAACCTATGTACACCAAGTACAAAGGATTACTTTAAAAGCTCATGAAGTATTTTTGGTATTATACCAAATCAAGAAGCATAGAGGTATGTTTTACTCTTCATTAGATAGGTTACATGAGTCCCATTTATTGTCATAAGTTATCTTTGCTTAACTAATCACTAACATCATTAGAAGTCTCTTTCGTCACCTTTAGTCTTTTTCAACATAGGGGATGATATTATTTTTTCTCGTCAAACTAACGCCGTCATCACATATGAACCCTCGATATGTAATTCATCGAAAATCATCATTCAAAAACAATCCTCATCAAATACCTCCATTTTTTTGGGCAAGCTAATTTATAAGCCTACTACAAAAATAATACCAAACAAATCCCTTTCTGTCCACGATGGCCGGATCCCTCTAGTTGTACTAGCGGATCCCAAATACAAAGGATCCGGGAGAACCGTGGAGCGAACTCGACTATACGCTTTCAAAAATTCACCACTGATCTTTTTCCCTCTATTCACATAACACCAAAACGACTAAGCTACTGAATCCATCCTCATTAGCTTCCATACTCTCAAGTATTCCTTCCTAGAACATCATTGTAAGTAATTACATTAACTTGTTCTAATTTTTCATCATCCTCATCCTAGGGTTTATGGTTTCTTAATTTTTAATCAATTAATTTAATTAGGGCTCTTTAAATTAATCATGAAAAGAGGCTTTTAACAAAATCACATTGTGTTCACAACATTGTTAATACAAATCAAAACCATAAACCCATCCCAACTAACTTTACCTAATTGGAAAATTTGTATTTTTAGGACCAACCATGCCCAAAGCTACTCAACAAGATCATCATGACACCGTCCACTACCTTACTCATTACTATCGTAAAAGGGATTGACCAAAACCGACCGTAAAATTTTCAAAAGCCTTGTAAAGCGACTTATCCACGAAGGTCGTGTAGTCAAGGAATGTTTCCTTGAAGATACCGACATTCGTCAAGTTTTCTCGACAATCAACTTTGATTGTCTCCTTGACATAGATGAACAAATTTGTCCGGTTTTCATTTTTGAATTTTACAAAAGCTTTAGGATCATTTGAAACGTCGATGATAGCATTTCAATCACTTTCATCATCAATAAACAAAACTTCACTCTTCCTCTCAACACCTTTGCTCAAACTCTTCGCATTCCTTGTGAAGGAATTTGTATGTACTCTCAAGATTGGGCAATTAACGCTCAAAACCTTGCACTTGATCCTAAGCCTCTCTATAACACTCCTATTGATGAATCCGAAACCATCCGAGACACTATTTTCAAAATAAGAACCGACCAATCCCGTTTCGACCGAAACAAGAAGCTCATTCACCGTAATCCCTTTCAAATGGAACTTTCGAAATGCACCCCATGTTTAGAAAATGGGAAGAAATCCTTAGGGAAAATGTCATTAGCCTAGTTGGAAACAAAGATCATCCCAACGCATGTCTTGTGCAAATGATCTATTGTCTTATCCATCAAAGGCCATTTAATCTTGCCTATTACATGGTAAGGAGAATGGCTGGGGTATTCAAAGCTTCCAACATGGTACTTCCGTATGGTATGCTCTAACACGACTTTGTAAGTATGTTGGTACATTGCAACCATCTCCTATCAACGATGATCATTATCTTTCCGACCACGTCATAGTACCTCTTACCAAAGCGACCCTCTAAGCGGTTCATGGTCAATAGAGAGCAAACGGAAGCTCTCTCGGACTCCTCGGCCGATGAAGAAGAAGAAGATGAAGAAGATGTCGACCCCGTAGCCAACATCAAATTGGAATTCCTTGAATACCACAAACAACTTCCGACCATTCCAAACGAGACCGCGGAATTTAAGCAATTGAGGGGCATGATTCAAAACCTCGCATACAACCTCACTAAGCCGTCAAAAAGGAAAAGAAAGGATTGACGAAAGAGACAATAGGATTGTGCTTGTTTTCTTTATCTTATGTTTAAATGATTACATTTTAGCTCTTTCGGTTTATGATTACTTGGATATTGTCTTTAACTAGTGTTTTGTGATAAACATGCTTGTTTCTAATGTTTATCTGTGGATTTACTAGTGTGCATAAAGCTAGCATCATTTCGTGTAGGTTACGTGTTGGTTCGATCTGCAGATCCGGATCCCTAGGATTAGCCTAGCGGATCCCTCCTTGAGGGAACCGTGGGATCCGTGACATCGGATCAACAATACGACATTCAATACATCAAAAGCGCTTTCTAGATAACATCACATTAGCTTAGCATATGATTTTAGAACCCAACTAAGTCCACTTCTAGGATGAGAAAGGCTTAGACTCACTAAAGGCTTACTTAAGATCTTAGTCTTATTTTATCAACACATCTAAACTCACCATATTTCCGCTTCGACTACTCACAAACTATTTCTCACCTCTCAAAACACTTAAGAAGATAAGCTAAGCAATTTTAGGAAATTGCTTCTAGTCATTTATATCTCAAAGATAAGACAAAAATTAGTTTTTCAATTTTTGTAGTTTTTAAAAATTTTTCTTAATATCACCTCAAGCCTAAATCTGATCACTAGGATCATTTTTATGACTTGACACCTTCATAACTCTTAATGTTATCCTTAGACAACCATTGGTAGTCATCTTGTCCCATCCCCCTTCCATAAAAGCAATCATTTGCTACAACACTTATTACCTCTAATCATTCAAGTACCCTTTCATCCTAAACCTTTAGGAAAACTGAAACATTCAAAATAAGATAGGCTTTAGCTCCTAAAAACCTCATTTCAAACTGTCATAAGCTGAGAGCGGATCCCTAGGATTAGCCTAGTCGGATCCCTTCAAGGAAGGAACCGTGGGATCCGTGTGACAGTTTATGTCAAACATAGCTAAAACAATCATTTCAACTCATCTTCCTAACTCAAACACTCCATCTCATCTTAAATGAGTTCCTAGATCCGTGAAACTCTGAATCTCAACCTTGTGCATGTTAATCATCACATTTCCAAGAACATTAGTGGATTAAGTCTTAAATGCAATTGCAAAACTCTTCTCCTTATAACCCATATTGCCAAGAACACTTTAGTCATCAAACACAAACATAATTATCAGCAATTGCAAACATTCTTCTTAGTCATCTCATCATGAGAAAAGCTCCTAGTGCTTACTCATCCACTCAAGAACCACCAAAGAAACTTGCTAGAATCATACACGAAGTTTCCTCAACCGAATCATCTCGGTTAAGTCCACCAATGCTAGGATTTTCCCTACACCAAGGAAACCAATCAAACTAATCCCCAAGAAGAGTGTTCCCACTAAGATTTCATCACCAAATTCTACTATACCAAACATACCCTCCACAACTCAACCAACATCATTAGTGCCTAGAGCCACCTCACAATCATCTCCACACTCTCACAATGTAGAAGATTTACCCTCTTGGCCATCTCATCTTTCACCATTACCAACTAGTTCACTTGAAAAGATTGAGCAACAAAATCAAAGTGTTGAATCAACACTTGCTCCAAAAGCAAACTCTATCATTCCTCCCAATAATCCATTTTGGATTATGAGAAAACATCAAAGGCAACCACCCAACCAAATGGAAGTTGATGCTTCCTTACCTCTACCCTCAAACATTGTAGAACCACCACTTAATGAACCTCCATCAAATCCTCCTTCATTTGAAGATCCTCAACCCACTTCACTTGAACTTTCACTTCAAGAAACTCAAAACCATGACAAGGATTGCTATCATTGTAAACATGTTGAAAGGTTGATACATGAACTACGTGAAGAGCAACGTTTCATGTTTTATCACCTCCTCGAACGTTTTGAAGAGGTTAATAAGCCTAAACTACAATGAGCATCACATTCAAAAACTCAACTTAGAACGTTTAGGAAACCTTTTTCATCCTTGATCATCATTTAGTTTAGTTGAACCTTGAATTGGGGTAATTCATTAGCATTAGTAGCACTTGTTTGGCTAGTTCATTCTCTTAGTTTTAGAGATTTGGTGGTGTATCTCTTGTTTTATTGAATGAATACTTATATGCTATGATTATTTTGTGTTGTGCTTGATATATTGTACATATATCTCATTCTCTCAAAATAGCATTCCTTGACATCTCTTCACTGCTGAAGATCTGTCAACAGAGATAGCCGGATCCCTTCGAGATAACTAGACGGATCCCTTCTTAAAGGAACCGTGGGATCCGTGGTACAGGAGCACAAATTTATACTAACTTGAGTCTCTTTTGCAGAAAATTATGCACTATACTCTTGTTTTTCTAATCTTTGTTTTGTAGTTATTCAAAATACACATGAAGATATTGACACCATAAAGCTAGGGGAGCTTTGTGTCAAACGACATTGCAAAATCATTTGCAACTTAATTCATTTTTGGATTAACACTTCATGACACCCCATTGCAACATTGCAATATTCAAGGGGAGCACATTCTCGTCACTTAGACGAACCATTTGCAAACTTATTTGCAAACACAATTAGTTTATTTTACGTTATGTCCTTGACGCCCTTACATAGGGATGGACTCGTCAAGGGGAGTTAAGACGAGTACCATTCCCGTCACTTGCTCTCTTTTACATTTTTACATTTTTTCTTATAAAAATTATGTTAGTTTCTTTTAACACTTTTGTTTTAGACAAAAGGGGAGAAAAGTAAAAACTACAAATTCAAATTTTTACAATTTTAGCTTTTTCCTTAAAATAATTTTATGTTTTGTCATCAACAAAAAGGGGAGATTGTTAATACAAATAAGCCGTAAAAACGTTTATTTATATTTTACGATCTTCTAATGTTTTGTCGATAACAAAAGTAAAATCATTTTAACGAAACAAATAGAGTACGTAAATAGTTTGAGTTAATAGTTTTCTAACACAATTAAGTTGTCACATAAAACACTAAAACAAGTATAAGTGATTTTATGATTTAGATACATATGTACAACAACTAGTGTTTACATATTGGGTTAAATATATACTTAAACTAAGTATACTAAAATGGGTAAAAACTAAGTGTATGCTAAAATGGGTAAATACAAGTATATACTAAATGGGTAAAATACTAGCAAATGGTTTTGACCCATAACCCATGGTTTTATATATACCACTTAACCAAGTTCATTGTATCTAGAAAGAAAACCATGGATCAACCCATAACCCATGACCCATGACCCATAACTAAAATACCCATGGGCAAGAGGGCGGACCACGGATCCCTAGCTTTGTGCTAGCCGGATCCCTTGTGGAAGGGATCCGTGGGATCCGGGGAACAGAAGAGAATTTTCTCTATAAATAGAGAGCCATTTCTTTTTCTCTACACATGGTTTTTCACACATACTTCCCCAAAGTATTCTAACCCTCTAACCTCAGATCTAAGTGATCTATGTAGTTTGTCTTTTGTTTTGTGTGATCTACTAGGTTCCTCTTAAAGGAGAGATCACCACCTCTTGAAGGCGTGCAAGCTCAAGTCCATGAGTTGCCATGCTCCGTCATCATCAAGACTACTAAGGTTCTCTTGTTGATAGTTCTTCCTTTCTCCATAGATGTTGGGTTGAAGGCATTAGTGAAGAATGCCGAAAGTGTCAAGATGAAATCATTAGTGAAAGGTGTTCATCATCCGTGTCAAAGCATTATTGAAGGATGCTAAAGGTGTCAAGGCGAAGGCATTAGTGAAGGGTGCCAAACGTTGTGTCAAAAGCATTAGTGAAGGATGCTAAAGGTGTCAAGGCGAAGGCATTAGTGAAGGGTGCCAAGCGTTGTGTCAAAGGCATTAGTGAAGGATGCCAAAGGATCAAATCAAGTAGCATTTGGGGAGAATGCTTAGGTCTTATAATCGATGAGGTGCATCGTTATACATATGTGTATTTGTTTATCTACAAGGATGGTGATATCCTTGATGGTGTTGTAACAAGGGGTAGATCTCCTTGAGATTAGGTGTTGTGTCGTGAAGGTGTAGTTCACCTAAGGTGTGAAAGAACTAAGGTGCTTAGCCTAGTACCTAATAAAGGGTAGGGGACGTTGTGATAGGATTAGTTCTCCTAAGGTGTGAAAGAACTCGGTGGTTAGCCTAGCACCGTATAAAGGGTAGGCGACGTTGTGTTAGGTGTGGTTAGCCTTGGTGTGAAAGAACTCGGTATTTAGCTTTGTACCGGAAAAAGGTTAAGCGACGTTGTGAAGGCTTCTCCGCCACAAGGAGTTGGTGTAGTGCTTACGAACTCTCGAGTAGGTGACTCGGGGAGTAGAGTAGGGCAAGGAAGGTGTCCTTGTAGCTGAACCACTATAAATAACTTGTGTTGTGGTGATGTGCTTCTTACTCTTTATATTTCATTTCACGTTTATATATTCATCTATCAACGTCCAACATAAACAATCAAATGGATTGACATAAGTCGATCTAAATATTTAAAAGGAAGTTTTAAATTGGTAAAACTATTCAACCCCCCCTTCTAGTTTTCCACAAAAACCGCCTTCTTAAATGGTTGCTTAGATGAAGACATCTATATGAAGCAACCTGAGGGGTTCGTGAATCCACAATTTCCAAACCGTGTATGCAAACTTCAAAGGTCCATTTATGGATTGAAACAAGAATCAAGGCAATGGAATAAGAGATTTGATGAAGAAATCAAAAGGTATGGATTTATTCAAAATCTTGATGAGCCATGTGTATATCATAAAGTTAGTGGGAGTGATGTAATTTTCCTAATTCTTTATGTCGATGACATATTAATTATGGAAAAAGACATTCCAAGTTTGCAAAGTGTTAAGACATATCTTGGGAAGTGTTTTTCCATGAAGGATTTAGGAGAATTTGCATACATTAAGGAATCAAGATCTCTAGAGATAGGTCAGCAAAAGCTAAGTTAATTGGTTTAAGTCAAAGAGCTTACATTGATAAAATATTGAAGAGATTCAATATGCAAAATTCCAAGAAAGGATATTTGCCGATGGAAGTAAAGCATGGCTTATGTATCAATATGTGTGCTTCAACACTATTTGGCTGAAGGCACGCATGCGAAAGTTTCTTATGCTTCTGATGAGGATCTATTATGTATGTTGTGAGATGCACAAGGCCGAGATGTGGCGTTAAGCTCAAAACATGACCAGTCGATATCAACGAGAATCCTGGTGAACTTCACTAGAAGCTGCATTTAAACATATTACGAAGTATCTTAGGAATACGAAAGATATGTTTTAGTGTATGGTGGAAATCGGACCACGAGCTTGGTGTTATAGGTTCTTGTGATGCGTCTGGCGTGTGATAAAGATGATCTGAAGTCTCAGGACGGGTTATGTCTGTCATCAATGGAGGAGCGAGTTGACTAGAAGAGCGAAGCGGATACCATTGCGATATGTATGCGAAGCGAATACATAGCTGCCTTGCCGGGCGCAATGGAGGCTGTTTGGATTAGGAAATTCATTTCGCGGCTTGGTGTTATGCCTTTAATTGAATCACCTATTGATATGTATTGTGACAATTCTGCTGCAATCATATTTGCCAATGAACACAGGTCATGAAGGGCATCGGACATTTTCTACGGAAGTGTCACTATGTTGAGAACAAGTCCGTGAAGGTGAAATTAATCTATTGAAAGTTCACAGAGATGATAACTTAGTTGATCCTTTCACTAAGGCTTTAGCTAAAGACAAGCTTATTGGACTTGCCAATGGAATTGGACTTCGTTTAGCTAATAGTTTCATGCATAACTGTGATTAGTATTTGGATAAATAATATTGTAAAACATTTATTATTTTGATGAAATAAAGTTTGGATTATGTTTATTTTCATTTATAATATTGTTATCCTATATTTGCATGTTTAATCCGTGAGTAACTAAGTTATTCTAAATGTCCGTTGTTGATTAATGATATGGGAGTATCATTAAATTAAGACAAATCTGAGTGATATGGTAGAATATACTTGAAAGTATATTGATGAGAATGCATACCAATTTCGGATGATATTCAATGAATTGAATATAGGACTTATCCAAACTACATAATTTACTTTGTGGATATTGTTATAAGTAAATTATGAATAGTTATCGTCGGACTTGACATACCGGATAAGTGTCATGAATGTAGTGCATTTCATCGTGGAGCAACTTGGCTATCACGTGGCTGGTAGTCATAAGGGTTGTTTTCAGAAATGTTACAAAGTTTGTGGGTTATTCTTATAGTCAAGATAGAATTTGTTCCTTCAAATTTATTTGGAGTTTAATCTTTCTGGGCCCCTATTAGGGTTGACAAGATGTTTGTGGGGCGCGCAAAAAATCTCCCTAAATATGTTTAGAAGATTTGGTAATCTTGGTCAATCACTTACAACGAGAAACAGATTAGTTTTATAAAGAATGACTTAATTCCATATCTTTATTTAACGTAGTATTAGAAACAAAAGGATAATAATAATGAGAAATCATTAAAAGGTTTTCCGGAGCCTTACTGGAGTCGTAGTAGAGGCATCGAAGTGTTGCTAGACACTAACCCGATCGCGATCACTCTATTAAGATATATCCAAGTGGGAGATGTTAGTTTTATGGATATAAATTAGTAGACGTGAGTTAGGATCGAAATCGAGACCACGGATTGCACACTTTTACATTATGAGAATTAAAGTTAATAATTAAATATAAACGTTATATTTATTTATTGATTAAACGAAATAACTAATGGACGTTATGTAATTAATGTAATGGACTAACGGGCGTTAAATGTATTTGGAAAAGGACTAAATTGCAAAAGTTAGGAAAGTTCCGGAATCCCTTGTGGGATTATGAAACCGATCGCCCACAAGGACCAAACCCAGCCCAATTTTGAATCAAACTTGTTCACCAAGTTTGCTTGAGTATATATACAAAACCTAGGGTGTTTGTAAATCATCTCTTGTGCTCATTAGCTAAACCTAAAAAGTGTTTTGTGTGTTTTTTTGTCCAAACCGATCGGCCACACCTTTGTGGGTGTTGATCCTCAAAACTTTTCCACATCAAGTTATTTGTTTTACTAAAACTAGCATTACTTTAATTCGGTTTAGTACATGTGTACAAGAAAGTGGGAATAACACAATATTGTTATTATTCTTTGATTGAATTACAAAACGGTAAGGGGTAATTCACATAATCATAATTAAATCAAATTAGGGTTCTTCCATTGCTAGTTTGTGGATTTGATTCTTGTTCGGCTAGAATCAAGTAAGGTACGCATATTCTTCTTATGTTAATTAATTATTCGTTAATAAATCTTATACGCTTCCGCATGTATACTTTGATGTTTTGTGATTATTTATTGATTGTCATGTTATCTAATTCCAATAGAAGGGTATATTGAAATGCGAAAATCACTTGAAAATTGGAGCCAAAGGGACAATAGACAACTACAACTTTACAAGCTGGTGCAAGATGGGTTTCTACGAAATTGATTTTGGTTGGGGAAATCCAAGCTGGGTAACTGGTCCCGTAGGCGATGGCGTGCCAGTATTCATGAATCTGGTCACATTAATGGATACAAATTGTGGTGAAGGAATAGAAGCATGGGTGGTTTTAGATGAAAAAGAAATGGAGATTCTACAAAGAAACCAAGAGATACTGACATATGCTTCACTAGATCCAAGTCCTCTAACCAAATGATCAAGTTGCAGCACAACACACAAATTCTTGCAAAAACCTGTAAGCATGTAGAAGAAGAAAAAGAATATGTTCCTCATCAAAACCATTTTTTTTAATCTTGTTTTACGAGAGGTTTTAATTTTAATCTCTTCCCTTTTAATTTGATGTTAAGAATTGATGAATATGTGTGCTAAAAAAAATTGTAAGATTGAAACATATTGTGGTTTAAAGTAATTTATTTTGTTTTAAAACCAATGATTATTGGTTACCTTGTATTTAGAAGTTGACCATTGTATCTTCACCACCACCATACGACGACTGTTAGTATTTGCGCACCAATACTATAACCTGTAGGGATGAGTACGGTACCGGTTCCGTACCGATTCCGTACTGAATTAGTGGTACCGATTTTTTCCCGAGCATAAATCAGTGGTACCGGTACCGTACCGAACGGGATTCGAATACGGTACGGTACGAAAATCGGGTTTTCCACCTTTTTCGAATTTCCCGATTTGGTCCAGGTCCCGTACCGAATTAGTGGTCCCGATTTTTTTTTCACCTTATTACGTAGTCCGGTTCGGTTCCGGGATTCTGTTCGAAATGCTCATCCCTAATAACCTGAATACCATTTTGAGTTTTGTGTTTAATTTAGAGCGACCACAAGTTTTTGATTGTGACGGACCTAGGAGCAAAACTAAGGTGGTTCCTTAATGATGTTATGATATCAATAGGTTAAGAGGCTGGGATAATGGGTCGGGTCGGGTTGAAAATTTAACAGAAGCACCTTATTAATTTGACAATATTGATGACAATATCACATTAATATGTTCAATATAACTTTCGTTGTTTATTATTTACTAGCTTCAAGACCTATTGAATAACAGGGTTTTTTTACAGAAAGACAAAAATCAGATGATAAGAAAACTGATAACGTAAACATGTTCGATGTGGCTATATGAAAGAAAGAATGAGATAATCCGTCAAATATTCCATAAGCAATTGAGTTTTTTTACAATTAAACTAATAAAGGTGCAAGCGTTGGGGTCTCCAAAATTGATTGTCTTAAATAATGATTTGTGTGAGCGCTAATCGATTTAATACCCAATGTCCATGTCGTGCATACCTAATAGTCCATAGAACATGTAAGTAAAATTATAAAACTGATGTGCGTATTTTCCATACCTCTTGAATTTTGATAATAGACTTGATAACATCAAATAGTCCTGAATATTAAGTGTCAATTTCCCCTGATAATGCTCGTTATTTATATCATTTATATGGATTTACGCTTGTTTTCCATTGTTTTCCACTTTCAGGTAAATTACGAGCATTGGAGCTAAAGAGACGCGGAAATGGAAACATTACTAAAGATTTATCACAGTATGCCTATTTTGAAGAAGTTACGGCGTAACTCATCTCTCACATTACGCGTAACTATTATGACTCGAATACCAACTTATCAAGAGGTTACGGCGTAACTCTTCCCAAAGGTTACGACGTAACTACATTATGTCAAATGAGGATCCGCCCGCGATACTTACGCCGTAACTCTGCATCACTTACGGACGTAAGTGTTTATTGAAGACTACGGCGTAACCACTTATTAGGTTACGCCGTAACTAGCAATTCTAGTGCATTTACGAAGAATAGAAGGTTAGTAACTCCTAAATTGGTTACTGCGTAACCCGACTGCCTATAAATACCCCCAATTCGGCATTTCTAATCATCCCATTCCACACACAACTCTCTGAGAACGTGGGAAAAAGCTCAACAGGACTAGGGGAGCATACTTAGTCTGTTTCCAAGGGAGAAGTCACTCCATTACGATAAGCTTTAGCGTTTTATATTTCTTTTACTTTCAATTCATGTATTTCGTACCTTTGAATATTGAATTGATTTGCATGATTAATATGAGCGGCTAAGCACCCTTTGGTGCTAGCCTAGTTATGATTCCTTAATTGTTTTGTTTGCGTTTACCTTTACTTCCGTACAATTATTTCTAAGTGTATGCATGCATAGTTCATTGGTAGTCACCCTTGATTCGGTAGTTTTGAATGGCGGTAGAGGCCAATTGCCTAGGAGATATGACCAACTGACCCTAGGTGAGTGGACTAAGATGGGAAGGGTAAGATATGACCAACTGACGACCCTTTCTACTTGTGCGATTTGACCAACTGATCACCTATCGTTTGGATGAACTTAAGAATTGAGGGGTGTAGTGTCTAAGTTCCTAACGGTCGGGCACTCACTATTTAGAATCTAGCATGTAGCGGTACTTAATGACTTGGCTTAGGGGACCAGGAACAACATGACTTATGACGGTGCGCCTGATTTCTCCTGTGGTGGCATCTTTGCTGATAGGTTAGGGCGATTTGACCAAATGCCGTCCTCTCGAATTTGACCCCACCTGAAGTAATTGGAAGTAGGTAGACGTAGACATAACTAGCTAGGAGGATTGACTAGGTTAGCACCACTATTCCTATATTGATCTCTCTTTTCCCATTTACTTGCTTTTATTCTGCATTAGTAATTTAATTAATTAATTCCCTATCGAAACAATTATTATTCTGTGACACTAGACTTAGTAATAATCCAACACACATAGTTCTTGGGACGAGCTCGGCTTTACCATTTACTACACTACACGCGATCGGGTACACTGCCCGTTAGTGCATTAGGGTAGAACATAAGTATAGCGAGACACTATAAATATTAAGACCTGGTCGGTAAAACCTGCATCAAGACTTTAAGTACTTCTTTGTAGATGACATTTGTTGTAGTTTTAGAGACATTACCATCATAATCACAAACGACAACCTTCAAACCTCTTTTGATTTTTACTCTTGAAACATCAACGTATAGTTGTCCATGTGTAAAAACAGGATGTGGCACGTACAAACCAACTTTTGAGAATGACTGACCCTGACTTTTTCACAATTTTCTTAATAACCACACCCTTACCCTAACCGAACATAACCTCGATCATGTTCTTTTCGGCTGATGAAATACCATTTTCAATGTACACCTCAATTTCTCTAAATCTACGAACATACTTTAACAGACTAAGCACATCTTGGTCAGACATTATAGTACCAATCCTTCATCCAATGATTTGCCAGGTATCCTAAAATGGGAGAACAAGCTACTACCATCCTTGAAACCTAAGTCCTCTAACATGGCATCAAATGCATTCATGGAAAAGTGATCATTGTGAATTAAATCATACCAATCTATTACTCCACTGGTGATGAGGTAAAATCTCTATTGTGATGGATTTTAGCATAAACAGGTTGTGATATTGATGCAGGTTTTACTGACCAGGTCTTAATATTTATAGTGTCTCGCTATACCTATGGTCTACCCTAGTGCACTAACGGGCAGTGTACCCGGTCGTGTGTAGTGTAGTAAATGGTAAAGCTGAGGTCGTCCCAAGAGCTATGTGTGTTGGATTATTACTAAGTCTAATTGTCACAGAATAATAGTTTCGAAAGGGATTTAATTAATTAAACTACTAATGCAGAATAAAGTAAATAAATGCAGATAAAAGGTAAAGGGAAATCAATAGAGAGAAGTGGTGCCAACCTAGTTAATCCTCCTAGCTAGTTATGTCTACATCTACCTACTTCCAATTACTTCAGGTGGGGTCAAAGTCGAGAGAACAACATTTGGTCAATTCGCCCTAACCTATCAGCAAAGATGCCACCACAGGAGAAATCAGGCGCGCCGTCATAAGTCTGTTGTTCCTGGTCCCCTAAGCCAAGTCATTAAGTACCGCTACATGCTAGATTCATAATAGTGAGTGCCCGACCGTTAGGAACTTAGACACTACACCCCTCAATTCTTAAGTTCGTCCAAACGATAGGTGATCAGTTGGTCAAATCGCACAAGTAGAAAGGGTCGTCAGTTGGTCATATCTTACCCTTCCCATCTCAGTCCGCTCACCTAGGGTCAGTTGGTCATATCTCCTAGGCAATTGGCCTCTACCGCCATTCAAAACTACCGAACCAAGGGTGGCTACCAATGAACTATGCATGCATACACTTAGAAATAATTGTGCGGAAGTAAAGTAAACGTAAACAAAACAATTAAGGAATCATAACTAGGCTAGCACCAAAAGGTGCTTAGCCGCTCATATTAATCATGCAAATCAATTCAATATTCAAAGGTGCGAAATACATGAATTGAAAGTAAAAGAAATATAAAACGCTAATGCTTATCGTAGTGGAGTGACTTCTCCCTTAGAAAACATTTCAGTATGCTCCTCTAGAAATGCCTTGAGCTTTTCCCACGTTCTCGAGTGTTGTGTGTGGAATGGGATGATTAGAAATCTTTGGAATTCGTGGGGTATTTATAGGCAAGATCGGTTACGGCGTAACCAATATAGGAGTTGCGTAACCTTCTATTTCTTCGTAAAATGCACTAGATTCTGGCAGGTTACGGCGTAACCTAATGAGTGGTTACGCCGTAGTCTTCAATAAACTCGTTTACGTCGTAAGAGATGCGTGATTACGGCGTAAGTATCAGCGGCGTGGAACCTCTTTTGACCTAATGTAGTTACGTCGTAACATTTGGGAGGAGTTACGCCGTAACGTTCTGATAAGTTGGCATAATGAGTCACGCAATAGTTACGGCTTAATGTGAGAGATGAGTTACGCCGTAACCTTCTTCAAAATAGCATACTGTGATAAATCTTTAGATATGTTTCCAGTTCCGCGTCTCTATAGCTCCAATGCTCGTAATTTACGTGAAAGTGGAAAACAATGGAAAATAATCGTAAATCCATATAAATGATATAAATAACGAGCATTAATGGGAGAAATTGACACTTAATATTCAGGACTATTTGATGTTATCAAATATCCCCCCACTTGAACTCTACTTGCCCTCAAGTAGACTTTATTAGATAGATTCCTAAAAAGATATCTCCCATAACCTGGAAAATATGAGTTTACAAATCCCTTATGCTAGAATAAAACAAAGTCGAACACCTCACGAAAGGGGAACAAACACTCAAATCTCTCAACTATTCTAAGTGTCAATTTCGGGGTGATCACTCAATCATACAGATCATAGCATGTATTCTATCATAAGCTTGGCGGTTACACAAATCTCCACCACTAGAGTTAAGGGCTAAACAATTCTCGAAGGCAATATGGGTAGACACGACAAAGGTTAAGGGGTGACTCGTCATTACTAACATGTCACGGAGAAGTGGACAAAATCAACGATACATGACCAAATCCATGGCCAAGACACCAAAGATTGCTCGCTGCATCACCTAGACACGCTTCATGACTAAAGGGTAGGATAAGACATGGGATATATAATTGGTGTAAAATAAAAAACAAGCTGGTAGTCTAAATCTATAACCAAGTCATCACCACTTACCGTCCACCCAAAGTTCAAGCTTTGAAGTCAAGAAACCGGATCATGAAATGCAAGGTAGATGTGTCATTAGAGGACGTCGTGATGGGCACACTACCTTTTCTCCAACTGTTGGCATAACTACCAACTCCAATATTCAAATGTGACCGAGGTGGCCTCCTCGATACTAAATCAATAAAGCTCATACTACAGTGCTTATAACATCGCACTTTACAATAATCATAACAACTATTTTTTTTTTCGAATCTTTTTTTTTCGATTTTTTTTTTTTTTTTTTTGCAACATAACAATCAATACTAACATAATATCCCCCCACTTGAGATGAACAATGGGAATTCGGGGGGTCTTCAATGATCTTCAGAAATGTTGTCGATGAAAGCGGATTTCCGAACCTTTCCACTCGAACCTTGAACTTAGGCAAATGATGACTTCCCAATCACAAATAAAGACTACAGGGTAGGCTAAGGTGTATAGGTGTATCGAAATAATATATTGGGTGAACAAAATGAAAGGAATGGCTCAGAAGGGTGTATCTAGGAGTATCTTGCACTAAAGATGAGTGCAACAAAAGGGTTTCACATGGGGGTCGAAAAGTCGAGGTGACTAATCGATATACTCACAATGGTAGGCTGTTTGGGTGATAATCCTATAATATTGCCTTCTAAAACTGGAAAGTCCAAATACATCGAGCTAACTCAACATACCTCGTCTATGGTCTCGAAATGATGCAAAGGCCAAGTTCTAAAGTTTACAAGCTACTGGCACACTCATAATTTGGTGGATTTGGGGTAAAATATTATAAACAGATAAGGCTAATCTCACCATATAATATCAAGGGTTGTATGTTCTCGGCTAAGGTCTAATCTAGTTAGGTTAAGAAAAACATGTCAAAATTTTAAAAATGGCATAATTTTTCAAAATAAACTAGAAAAATGAGGGCGAAATAAAGTTTAAGAGATAATTACTTGAATTGCACAAAGTCCCTTTTGTACTAGGCATTAAATAAAGGTGAAGAGAAAGGTAGAATTACAGCGAGAACTTCCCTGAAATTTGCTCCATAAAGAAGGAAGGCCCACAAACAAGAGACGTGCCTTCGTATAAGCATCATGAACAAAATTCAATCCCAGAAATCACAATATCGACAAGCATAATTCTAGAATGAAAAAATGAAAAAAATAAAAACAAACCTAACTCACTTTCGTAGGAATCACGGTTGCATTTAGCGAATGCAACAAGCCTTTTTAACCACTTGGTGTCCCAAGTGGACGAGTGAAGTCTCGTGAGGGTTTACAGGGAACAAACCCACAAAGTTCATTTAAAAACTAATACAAGGTTATTGTGTTTTAAAATGATAGAATTAAAGCAGAGGAAAGTTACGTCGTAACTCTTTTGAGGGAGTTACATCGTAACTGGCAAAACTGGAATGAGTAAAGCGAGTAGTTCTGGCGTAACCATTGAGATGGTATTACACCATAATTGGTATCGTCAAGAATTCTGCGCTAAAAGGTTGGTTACGAGTAATCACCAAGATGAGTTACGCCGTAACTCTATTGGATCAGCAAGCTGCGGCAATTAGTTCCTCGTTTCTGCAAAAATAGTTAGAAAACACAAAACCCAACAGAAAAGGAAATAAAATAAAAGAAATGGATAATTCGGGTTGTCTCCCGAAAGAGCACTTTTCTTTATTTACGAGTCTTTAAGTTAGACTCAGATCCGCGGGGCTTCTATGGGGGCCTTTGGACTTCCCCGACTTCCTCCATGTCATTATTCTTTGAATAAGGCTGGTCCCGAACATGCGGCGAAACATACCGAGTCATGGTGTATCTTTTCTGCAGAAAATTAGCTTGTGCCCATTCGAAACGAAACCTAGCCTCTTCTTCCCCATCAATTTTAACATACCCAAACTTTACTCGTAACCAATTTTCAAATGAGATTCCCCTGTATCCTACATTGCTTCTCTTATCTTTGTCAAAACATGCCCATTCCTTGCGTTTGAGCCATTTAGGTTCAGGGTATTCTCCTCCATCGCAGATCTTGCGATTGGGGTTGCATGTAGGCCATGCCATGGTGTATTCATCGTGCATGATAGTACGGTTGCAAAAATGAATGGTCCAGTCAATATCGGAGAACCATTCTCTAAAAGCACTATGCTCTTGTAACCACTTTTCTCTGATATCCTCTTATTTTTCCCAGCACCACCAAACTTATGCACTTCTTTAATCATCACGAATGAGATACTTTCCTCATCCATTGCATCTTTTTTGGAAAGGGGAACACGTGGGAAATATTACTTGATCCTCAACTAAAGGAACACAACAGATGAACTCTTCCTTTTACAACGTAACGGGAGCGAAAACGGGATTTCTTCCTCATCATTTTCATCATCTTGGATTCGAGTCCTGAAATGGCCAAAAGATGAAGGTGGAAACCTATCGGAGTCATCTAATTCTATCCTCGGTGGTTCCTTTGTCGTAACAATTTTTTGGGCTCAAGGCTCAAGGTTTTATCAATTTAAACTCCACTATATCTCCATAGTATCCAAATGCGTGCTAATGTGTCAAGGAATGGTTTACCAAGAATCAAATGCTCCTTTTTGTCTTTCACATTGTCGATCACCACAAATTCTGGGGATGAAGTAAATTTATCGACCTTTACACACGTACCACCTGTAATTCCTAAAGGGGCAATCTTAGTTTCAGCTGCTGATTCAATCACGATATCTGTTTCCCAAAGGTGGATTATCCTCAGTTTTAAGAATATGGATAGAGGCATGATGTTTACACAAGACCCCAAATCTACTACCCCCAAAATGTCAATATTACCAACAGAACACGGAATGACTAACCCTCTTGCACTAATATCTTTAACTGAGAATAAACTTGATCTTAACCTGGATATGCCTTCTGGAACATGGTTACGCCGTAACTCCGGGAAGTAGTTACGGCGTAACTCTACCTGTTTGTCGGTATTCGTGACCTTCAACTTGTCGATTGAGGATTTGCATCCCTCAATTACCTCCTGAGAATCATTGGTGAGAACAGCATTGCATTCCTCCTTGCGCTTGGCTTCATTAAGTTCAATTCCATCTATCTGACCTGAGTTTTCAATCATTGCTCCAAGATTTTTTTAGGGTTTCGTCGTGCCTGGAAAGATTTTTATTTGTGTTTTCCTGGAAACCCCTTAACCAAATATCTTGTTCTTTTTGTTTCTGGGCTGAAGTTTCCAGGAACTTATTAATTGTTTCTTCAAGACTGGGCTTTCTTTCTCCATAAGGCCCACGGTTGTAATTTCCACGATAACCATTACTATTTCGATTATCTCCATAAAACGATCGATTTTCTCCATACTTAGCTTCTTCAATATTTTCTTCGTCCGCATGAGGACAATTCTTCGTGAGATGTCCTCCTCCACAGCTTTCGCAACCCACTTGGATGGCATGAACGGTTTCTCTAACCTTCAGCATATCTCGACTAAGACTTTCAATTTTACTAGCGATTGCTGCAATTCCGTCAAAACTTCCTCCTTGGTTTCTATTACTTCCTCCGCCGTGCCATTTTTAGAGTGATCGACCATTTTTGTATGGCCGATGGCAAAGTAGGGGTCATGTTTGGGATGGGTCCTTGATAGTCCAGCATCTGCCTTGTAGTTACGTTAATTCCTTTATAGAAGATGTTGACCTTTTCTTTGGTTGTTCGATCATTAGTAGGACACTTGTAAAGGAGATCGTTGTATCTATCCCAGGCTTGGTACAGTTTAAGTCGACTTCTTGTTTGAAATTATGGATCTCCAAAAGCTGGTTAGAAATCTTTGACGGCGGGCAATATCTTTGAATAAAGTGTTTCTTTAGTAGCGCCCAAGTATTAATTGCCCCGGCGGGCATTCTTTCGATCCATCTTCCTGGCGGCTCAAAGTAAGAGTCATTGGGAAAACCCTTAGCATAACAACATCATGAGACACCCCGAGAATGTTGAAAAGGCTTGCAATGTATAGGACATTTTCAACGTGCTCATATGCATCTTCGTCCCTGTTTCATGAAAAAGGGTTAGCCGAAGGTCCCTCATAAATTGGTCTTTGATTTCGAAATGGACATCCGCTCCAATTGCCGGTCTCACGAGACCCGGCCCTTATTCTGCTCTTGTCAACGCCAAATACTCCTCAAGGGTGAGGTCATCGATGTTAACAACTTCCATAGTACCTGAAAACTTGAAATATGATCGTGAGAAAAGTTTAAAACGAAATTAAAGACTTAATGTAAATCCTAATATAACTCCCCAGCAGCGGCGCCAAAATCTTGATGCAGGTTTTACTGACCAGGTCTTAATATTTATAGTGTCTCGCTATACCTATGGTCTACCCTAGTGCACTAACGGGCAGTGTACCCGGTCGTGTGTAGTGTAGTAAACGGTAAAGCCGAGGTCGTCCCAAGAGTTATGTGTGTTGGATTATTACTAAGTTTAATTTTCACAGAATAATAGTTTCGAAAGGGATTTAATTAATTAAACTACTAATGCAGAATAAAGTAAATAAAAGCAGATAAAAGGTAAAGGGAAATCAATAGAGAGAAGTGGTACCAACCTAGTTAATCCTCCTAGCTAGTTATGTCTACGTCTACTTACTTCCAATTACTTTAGGTGGGGTCAAAGTCGAGAGGACATCATTTGGTCAATTCGCCCTAACCTATCAGCAAAGATGCCACCACAGGAGAAATCAGGCGCACCGTCATAAGTCCTGTTGTTCTGGTCCCCTAAGCCAAGTCATTAAATCTTGCTACATGCTAGATTCATAATAGTGAGTGCCCGGCCGTTAGGAACTTAGACACTACACCCCCAATTCTTAAGTTCATCCAAACGATAGGTGATCGGTTGGTCAAATCGCACAAGTAGAAAGGGTCGTCAGTTGGTCATATCTTACCCTTCCCCGTGTCAGTCCGCTCACCAGGGGTCAGTTGGTCATATCTCTTAGGCAATTGGCCTCTACCATCATTCAAAACTACCGAACCAAGGGTGGCTACCAATGAACTATGCATGCATACTCTTAGAAATAATTGTGCGAAGTAAAGTTAAGCAAACAAAACAATTAAGGAATCATAACTAGGCTAGCACCAAAGGGTGCTTAGCCGCTCATATTAATCATGCAAATCAATTCAATATTCAAAGGTACGAAATACATGAATTGAAAGTAAAAGAGATATAAACGCTAAAGCTTATAAATGGTGACTTCTCCTTTGGAAACTCCGTATGCTCCCTAGTCATGCCTTGAGCTTTTTCCCACGTTCTCAGAGTGTTGTGTGTGGAATGGGATGATTAGAAATCGGAATTAGTGGGGTATTTATAGGCGTAACCAATATAGGAGTTACGCCGTAACCTTCTATTTCTTCGTAAAATGCACTAGATCTGCTGGTTACAGCGTAACCTAATGAGTGGTTACGCCGTAGTCTTCAATAAACTTGGTTACGTCGTAAGAGATGCAGTAGTTACGTCGTAAGTATCAGCGGCGTGGAACCTCTTTTGACCTAATGTAGTTACGTCGTAACGTTTGGGAGGGGTTACGTCGTAACCTTTGGGAGGAGTTACGTCGTAACCTTTGGGAGGAGTTACGCCGTAACCTTCTGATAAGTTGGCATATTGAGTCACGCAATAGTTACGGCGTAATGTGAGAGATGAGTTAGGCCGTAACCTTCTTCAAAATAGCATACTGTGATAAATCTTTAGATATGTTTCCAGTTCCGCGTCTCTATAGCTCCAATGCTCGTAATTTACCTGAAAGTGGAAAACAATGGAAAACAAGCGTAAATCCATATAAATGATATAAATAACGAGCATTAATGGGGGAAATTGACACTTAATATTCAGGACTATTTGATGTTATCAGATATGATTACGTAAAACATAAAACATCAACAAACACGAAAACAACATAAAAAAACAAATGTGTATAACTAAAACGTAAACTAACTTTTACTCATACTCTGCATGCTCGTAACATGTTATTGAACAACATATCAATCAAGAAAATTAAAAGGAAACGAATGTTACCATTAACGACTCCTAAAAACTGATCAGGGAACTATGTGCTCGATTTTGACCAAATTTAGGTGCTACCATTTTACGATATGTTTGATTTTGGCTGTGATTTATATTTTTTAAGGAATAAAATGAAATGCAAAATGAGATCAAAATGAAATAAGGGGTTTATGGGGTTTGTGATAGCTAGCAGGTGGGTTTTGTGGGCGAGAAAATGGAAATGACGAACATGCCTTCAATTGGATGGAACTTAACAGACAATAGTAACGCTCTTTAGCCATAATGCCTATTTTGCAACCAGACCACGGCTTCAGGGACATTTGCTGTAAAAACTTGGTTGAGTGGCCAGAATGCTAAAAACAAAAATTTTAAAGCCGGATAGAGTAAGAAAACAACTAAATAGAAATGAGTACTTGCTAAAAGAAAACGCCTACTAAACCGAGAACTCCTTTCTTTTTCTTTGACCTACTTGAGCCGAACACAGCTTACAACTTTCATCGTACTGTGCTCTCCAAATAGCAACTCTTCTCAAAATCTCACTCAAAAAGTGCTGAATTGGAATCCCGTTCTAATTCTATTGTAACAAAAGATTCCCCTTTTATGTGGAAAAGGCCCGTATCAATAATTATGATTTTACGTATGGACAATTTCTCATATCTTAGTTTACCCTTTATTATATTTAAACGAAGTTTTCACTTTATTGAACTCAACAAATAAAAATTCTGCTGGATTTTTTTTTTCTTTCCTGAACGAACGTGTGAGCTTGTTATTATTTAATTATATGAAACTTTAAAGTCAATGATCTTAGAAAAATCTTAGACGTGTGTGGTTATGATATTTTCTACAACCCGGCAAAAAATAAGTTAATGACAGTTAATAAACACATTCACTTGGTGACTATAAGTTGACTCGATATTTATCATTAAACATGTATAGATAAAACCAAGGCTGTCAAGATCGCGATCCTATGTAGGATCGTTTTTGTCTTTGCAAGATCGAGATCGTAGGATCGGATCGCGATCCTACGATCCTACCAATTTGTCATAGCTTGTAAACAAATGATAAACGAGTCAAAATATTTTACATTTCTACTCAACGTCAAAGATAAATTCGCATAATATTCTCTTGAAAATGACAAAGAAAACACAAAAGTAATAATAAAACATAAAAAAAATCAAGTTTTAATCGTTAAATTCACGATTTAGCGAAATAATATAACATAACATGAGTCCTAAATGTCTCAAAATATACGAGCTATCTACATGATTTCAAGAAAAAAAACATGTCATTATTGGCATTCCAAAACATACCATTTGATTAGTTTAATCGCAATGAAGTAAAGTAAATTAAATAATTAAATACTTTTAGACTATAATATATTTAGAAAGTAGAAAACTATGTATAAACTATAATCAATTTAGAAAATGAAACAACAGTTGTTTACTTATTAGACATTAGTAAAACACAAGTTTGTTTTTGGCTGCTTGAAGTGAGGTGGACTTAAAGATAGAAAAGTTAAGGAAAAAATGAACTCGGATCGCGTGGCGATCCTACGATCTACGTGCGATCCTACGATCTTACTTACGATCCTACCACATATGCGATCCTACCACGATCCTACATGGTTTTAGCTAGTAAACACGTAAACTTCGTACAATCCTACGAGTTTACGCTTGACACTGGATAAAACAATAAAAATAATCAAAGTATAAAAAGTGGTGTCCCCTAGGCGCTCATAGTTTACAAGCAAAATCCAAACTTCAGACATTGGCACATCCGACGACATGAAGGTTTTGGAACGAGTTCCGATTTCAAAACCTCCGTTCGAGTACAATGATCTCAAGAAAGCAATACCGCCACATTGTTTTACAGTATCTATACTATCTATAATAGAAAAATGGTCAAATTGAAAAGTGAAAAGTCAAGAAAGTGAAATGTGAAAAAAATTAAAAATGAAATGTTGAAATAATTAAAAAGAAAGTAATTTCAACTATTAATACCTACATATGTTTCAAAAGGAAACTATTAATACACATCAAAAGGGTTGACCAGACGCTAAACCCCGGGTTGACCCGGTTTAATTTGACCCGTTTTTTAACCCAACCCATCGGGTTGACCCGTTTATATTGATTCGCTTTTTAACCGGAGCGGTTCAACCATTGAATCTCGGTGAACCGGTTTCAAAATATTATGTTAATCCCCAATTTCTCAAACTTTTACTATTTTTCGTTTATAACCCATAAACTTTTTTTATCACTAAAACTATCTCATTGAAAAGTACAATAAAATTTTTACAATGTACAATTTAAACAAGCTACTACATAATTCTAAATATAAAATAATTAAACATACTAATTAATATTATTTTTAAAACACCCTAAAATAAAAAGTACATGTTGTTATAGACATTATACAAATTAATAAAACACACAAAGCTTCATACAAGCTAACAAGTTGATGGTACATATAGTTTTGAAAATCGGATCGCACCAACGGGTTCAACCGAAACCGTGTCGCCACACCAATAACAATATGCATCCGAAAATGAACTAGAGATGACTCATTGAAACCGATACAAACTGAATCAGTCTCATCGAGATCTATTTCTCCTAATCGTCACTGGTACCACGCCGGCATACCCTGTTACACTATATATAAAGGAAAACCAAAAAGTAAAAAGTGAAAATTTGATACTATTAATACATATTGACTGGTTGACCTGACGCCAAAACGGTGGGTTGACCTGTTTAATTTGACCCATTTTGACCAAACGCGGGTTGACTTCGGTTTAAATCGACCCTTTTAAACGGAACGGTTCAACCGGTTGAACCACCCGGGTCGTACCGGTTTCAAAACATTATGTTTAATCCCCAAATCTTCAAACTTTTATTATTTTTCGTTTATAACCCATAAACGCTTTTAACACAAAACGATTTGTCGCTATATAAATATATTATATATATAAGTTTTTCAAAAAAAGATTATAATGTTTTACAATTAAGAAAATATGTGTCCGTTAGTGCACATTTAACTTTCAATAAGCTAAATACATTTCAAAAGAAAAATGGGGCTAAATGTGCCTAAATCTTTTATAAAATAGCCAAAATTAGCCAATTTTTTTTATTTTTTTATTTTGAGCTAATCGCATTCATGCTAATTTTGGTACTTGCGTTCTTGTTAACAACGGCACCATTAATCTCATCCTTGTTAGTTTTACGCGACAAGTGCGTGTGTTGTTAGTTTTATCTCATAACTGATGTAATGTTTACTTTCATTTTCATTAAATGTTTTAGTATGTTGTTTGATAGATGCAAGAATTTTTGTCTAGACTTTAGTTATCGTATAATACAACCGTTGCAATTGCATTTCAACGTTTTATTTTAAACGCTACACAAAACACTCACCACGTATCACAAATCATTAATTATCGTATTTAGAAACGCTGCTAGTGCGGTCTTCATCTAGTCTCTTAAACGCTCATTTTATGAACTCTTCCATAATCTTTTCATAGTGTGTACCCTTTATTACATAGCATCAAACTACATTCATATTCTCCCTAGATTCCTTTCCTTTATTGCATGGCCACTCTATTGGATCTTTCAGGGTACTAAGCTAGGCGGATTGTGGATGTTGGCCCACGAATGCGGCCATCATAGCCTATTTACTTATCATTGGTTAGACGATACTATTGGTTTCTTGCTCCATAGTTTTGTTCTCACTCCATACTTTTCGTTCAAGTATAGTCACCGTTCCCATCACACCCACACGAATTCCATAGAGTACGATGAGACTCATATACCTAAACATAAGTCTGATATCTTGTACCGCGAGATTCTCAACAACCCAATCGGTTTAGTGTTCAGAATCCTGTTTAGGCTGACTCTTGGATATCCATCATATTTAATCTTTAATTATGGTGGTAGGAAGTATGATGAAGGGTTGGCAAGTCACTTGTACCCACAAAGTCCTATCTTCAAGGATAGCCAACGTGCACAAATTTTTGTATCCGATGTTGGGGTTTTTGTTGTCCTCTATGCATATTACCGAGTTATGATGACACAAGGTGCGATTTGGGCATTTTATGTCTATGGAGTTCCTTGGTTTATTTTGGGTGCTATTTTGATGGTATTGACTTATCTTCAACACAATCATCCTTCGATCCCTCACTATGATTCAACCGAGTGGACTTGGATGAGAGGTGCTTTGTCAGTAATCGACAGAGATATGGGGTTCATGTTAGTAAAAAACAAAACGGATTATCATGTGGTGCATCATTTGTTTCCTGCCATTCCACGCTACCATGCACATGAGGCCACTGAAGCCCTCAAGCCAATCTTAGGTGACTATTACAAGTACGATGGCACTCCAACTATACAAGCATTTTGGAGGGAAATGAAGGAGTGCGTTTATGTTGAACCTGATGATCAAGATAATGATCAAAAGAAGAAAAGTGGTGTCTACTGGTTCAAAAAGTAACTCTTAGGAAGTTTCACATCATGTCTCAATTCACACTTTCAAATTTTATTTCGTTCGTGACGATTAGGTATATATAATTAAATGTAATAAAACTACCAAAGGGCTTGTGTCCCAATAGTACCCCTAGTTGTGTGAGAAAGTCATAGTTTGTGGTTTGTATATTGTGAAATTGTTAATTTCCGTTATAAAAAATGTAATAAAAGTTCTTGTATACTATGTTTTTTCTTGTGTTCAAAAACTTGAAAATGCGAAGGAATCAGCTGGATGAGATATGTTGAACTTGCGAAAACTGACTCAATTAGTTTTCTACTTTCAAATTTTCCCAAAGCAAGTAATCTGCTATTTTTATCATAGTGCAAGTACTCTACTTACTCTTAGGATAGGTCCTAATAATTCATAAATTGGTCATTAATTAAACTCGTAGGCTAGCAAAAATCTTTTAACAGTTTTCTGAAACGGCAGTTAGTTTTACAAGCTAAATGATACTTAACATTATCTAAAGCAATAATTTGCATTTCCTTAAGCCATTTTATAATTTCACACTCTTTTTATCTGAAACTCTTAAACGTGTTTGAAAAATGAGCAACCGGTGTGGTTTGGTAGCAATAGAAGAATCATTTCGTTTTTTCCTGCGAGTATCACTTTTTTATGCTTATTAGTCAGCAGAATCGAAAACTAACATTAGGGCATCGATCATACTCACCTAGGCATAGTAAAGTAATATCCTTTATGATTTTGTTATATATGATCACACTCCCAGATAATAAACACTGATGACAGGAAAAACAATATATAACATGAAAGCACATGAAGATGTTGCAAGTTCTATGAATTCCCAAAACATTGTGATTATAAATCCCATGCAGAAACATTTTGTTAGAATTACATAACATGACATATCATAAATTAAAACCACATAAATATTAAAGTAATGCGGAAGCCTAAGAATCATATAATTGCAATTAATTAACCGAATAATAAAAGTATGTATACCTCTTGCAATTCCAAGCTAGCAGTTAATTTAAAAACCCTAATTAGGGTTTATGTGGATTAACGAATTGACCATTACCGTTTTTCAATTCAATCCAAGATGTAAACAATAGTGTGTTTACACCATGATCTTGTACACACGTACTAATATCAAGTTAATGTAAATGCTAGTTTAGAAAACACAAAACAATTATTTTGACAATCAAAAAAATCGATCACCCTTTTGAGGTTTATGTGATCGACTGAATTCAACAAGAGAAGAAAGCAAAAACAAAAATGTTTAGGGTAATGTGTGTACAAAAGTTATCAAACAATGAACCCTAGCCTTTATTTATATAGTATGCAAAACTTGGAGGACAAGTTGGAGTGGGTATGGTTTCCCCATAGCCCACCATCGACTAACACCCCAAAAGGGGATTCCGGAACCTTCTTTCCTTTATTTTCATCTATAGTCCCTTTATAACTGTTGTTAGTCAATTTCCATTAATTACTTAACGGTCATTAATCATTTTGTGTATTTAATAATTAAATATATAACTTATTATATTAACTATTAAACATTAATTCTTCATATGTAAAGTGTGTAATCCCATGGTCTCAAGTTCAATCCTAACATACATCTATTAATTTGTGTCCATAAACTAACACTTCCTACTTGGACATATCTTAATAGTGTAATCACATCAGTTAGCGTCTAGCAACATGCCGATGCCTCTAGTACAACTCGAGTAAGGTCTCCTGGAAAAACCTTTTAATGATTCATCATTATTATTATCCTTTTATTTCTAATACCATGTTAATTAAGGATATAGATCTAAGTCATTCCTTTATTTAACTATTTTGTTTCTCGTTGTTTGTGATTGAGCAAGATTCCCAAATCTTGTGAAAGTATTTCAGATAGATCTTTGGCATGGCCATGCAAACATTTTGTCAACCCTACGCGGGGACCAACAGTATTAAACTTCAAAACGAATTTGAAGGAACAAATTCTTTACTCACTACAAGCAAAACCCATGAACTTTGTAATACTTCTGAAAACAATCCTGTGGAAACGTAGAGGGGGGGGGGTGAATACGTTACCGTTTAAAAACTTTAGATCTTTAGTATCAAATCGCTTATGAAGCTTGTTATAATATGAAAGTACCAATTATTGTTTGTGACTAATATAAAGAATAGTAAACCAATTTATCACACAAGCATGAACATCAAACCACATCACAAACAATAGTATAGTGCAAATATAAATGTGACAACTCGTATTTTCAGGTCATATTTCAAAACATTACTCATGCTTCATCATTTATCATTTATCGTAAACTAAGTTTACGAGTATCAAATTCACGTAACCGTAATGGTTTAGCTGTGAATTCATGAACATTTCGTCAAGGGCATTTCATATAGGCTAGGTTTAGTCTATATTTCATTGGCATCATTATCATCATATTAATTTATGCATGGTTTTGCATTTTTCATTAAATGTTTATTTTTCCTATTAAATAAACGCTATCGCGTAATTAATTATTTTGAACATTTAATCCGGCACTTCCAAAAATATTCATAATATATTTTTATACTCATTTTAAGACTATAAAAATTATATTATTAATTTACCCGATGTTTTAAATTTATTTCGTATATAAATTGTTATGTTTATATAATTACGACGGTTTTTGTAAATTCAACCCGATAGTTATTATTTCACTCAAATTTTGCAAGAAATATATTTTTATAATTTTTATGATCTAAAAATATTTTATCTTGACCCGTGAAAATTTATTTTTAACTAACGCTACCCTATATACTCAAATGTGACTACAACTTATCATTTATCTACACTTAATCATACTTAAACATTACATTATATAATAATAATAAAAAAAAATACATATAAGAGAATGACTAACCTCCCTTGTCGACAAGGGAGGGTGAGTCACATTTGTTTGCAAAATATCCCAAGTATACATGTATTATACTAATATATCAAACATATTTCACTTCTTTATTTCACTAAGTAAAGATCAAACTATCTCTCTTGCCCTTTTCTCTCTAAAACCGGCAATCATCAAGAGACCAAGAGGATCACCATATTTTTTCAAGACAAGATTTTAATTACTCTAGTATCATTCTTGTATAGGTTTTGCAATAAAAACCTCAAGTGATTAGGAAAAACCCTTTCTCCTTAAACCTCATCATATCACTTGTAAGCATTCATATTCATATACATGTGTTTATTTCATATTTATTTTCATGGTCATATCATTTTATTTGAGAAACATGCAAGTCTCATGAGGTTTATACCACTTTTTCATTGATTATAAGGGTTATATATATATTTGTGTCATCCTATAATTACTCATTGTTATTTATCACTCTTGGTGATGTCTAGGAAACCAAGACACCCTAAGAAGGTGTATGGTAGGATTAGAATAGCTTCGGAGTTGTTTTGAATGGGTTAGAATAGGTTTGGCGCGAGAAAAACTCATTTCGACAAGTCTAATTAAGGGTCTGTCCTTATTTTGAAAATCTGGAAAATCCTACAGTAAGCAAAATATTTTGGGCTAGATATTTGGAAAATATACTTTAAAACGAAAACATGGCCGCTTGAATGGGTTAAAATGGAGCTATAACGAAGAAGTTATGAATTTTTTAAGTTTGACGACGAAAACTAATAATTCCAGAAATTTCAGCATGAAAATGTTACTGTTTATGAGTCAAAAATGAGTCTTAAGCGTTGTTTAATGTGTCGACTTATCAAAAATATATTAGTATATGTTAACACGATTCCGTGGATATAAATAACGTAGAAAACGGACTTATAACGACAAAGTTATTCACATTTTAAAAAGTTGCCGTAACTTTATTCTATTAGCAAAATTAATACATTTTCTATTAAACACATACTACGGCTACGAGGGACCATGTTGAGGGTCGTTTTTAACAATGACGAAGTACTTTTTATAAAGTGATGTCTTCTAGTAAAAGTGAGTTCGCCTAGCATATTTTTCAAAATGTCAAACCATTTGTCAAGCGGAGTTGTAACGAGTAAGATACGGTCACTTAAACTTTGCCGAAAACCATACTTTACCTATATTTTTCTTTGTGATCGAGACCTCTAGGACGAAAACTTAAACACTAAAACTTTGAGATAATGATACAAGCTTCCCAAAACCGTTGGGTTTGTTTTCTAAAACTCGATGTACACCATTTTACGACTAGCTTTTCGAGGCCGTTTAGTCACTTTCATGAATATTTCAACAACATTATTTTACGACGAAAAGTTGTAATTTCTTAATAAATCACTAAATGATTATCGTTGGATATCATTTCAATGTAATTACATATGGAGTAATTTAAAAATGGTCAAGACGTTAAGAGAGTATTTCTTGACGAGAAATATTATTTTCAAAAATTCATAAGTGGTATAGATATCATCCAAATTGCATGCATAACATTACATCATAACTTATTATGTATCATATCATTCATAATAGGTCAAGTTTAGAGATTCACGCTACATTTCGGTGTATCCACTTTTGTCATTATAATCATTGCAACAGGTGAGTTTCATAGCCCCTACTTTTATACGCTTTGAATTACTTTTGGGGGAGATACATGCTCAATTATTTTCATTTACTTTCATAGTTACTCTAAACTTTTATGGACTACCGTGAGTTTCTATAGCCCCATTTTCAATTGTTTTAATGCTTTTATTAAACTCTTTGGGGGAGATACATGCTCATCAACTTTTATGACATTCATAATTATTTGAAACTACATGTTTATCTGAACTGAATGTTTAGTCATCGAAATATGATTTGCCATGCTTAGAATTGTCATATCATAAATCATTGGACTAATTGGTCTTGGTATATTCGTTGAGCTAATTGGTCTTGGTATATTCATTGAGCTAATCGGTCTTGGTATATTCATTGAGCTAATCGGTCTTGGTATATTCATTGAGCTAATTGGTCTTGGAATTATTTGAAATAGCACTCATATGTGTTATATCAATTGAATATTGATACATTAAGTAATGTACTGTTATGTGAATTCATTTGACATCATGCATTTGAACATAAACTATACATATTTTGGCAATGGGTTGTAAACACACAAGCTACAAGTTTTGTATGGGGGACTTGGCTGGAGTGTATTTGCAATGCCTTTGCTGCATTAACGATTTTGAAAGGCTTTACATTTCAACTCAAACTCTATGAACTCACTCAACCTTTGTGTTGACACTTTTTAGCATGTTTTATCTCAGGTATCTAAGACATTCACTTCATGACATCCATATGGACATATCATAGAGTCGTGGTGACGACGCGTCACACATGGGATTTATTCATATCAAAACATCGTTTGAAATGTATCAAATTTATTTCCGCACAAGTTAATTTCATTTGGGACCTATCTTTGTAAACTCTGATTATTTTATTAAATCAAACGATGTATTTTTCAAACGACACTTTAGGTCGTTCAATATATCTGTACCTATGATGCTATGACAATAATCAATCCCAGAATTCCATTCGTTGCAAAACAGTATTTTGGGGTGTGAGAATGGCATGAGCTTGTTATAGAGAACTAGGTTGCATCATTGACCCTAGACTATAACTACATCATTATAGCATCTCATCATTTCATCATAAGTGCATGTTCACTTTACATGCGGTTTATACATACATTTTTCGAGTTATTTACTTTCATTTCAAATCGATTGTCACATAGATGCCCTCAGATACCCATTCCATTATCCTTCCTTTAGACTCCAATGTGGAGAATGGCTTGTCATTTCTTATCAAAATTTTAACATCAGCTGATTCATCACCGATAACGTCGAATGCCGAGCTAAAACCTTTAAGTAGGGCGAAGTCACTCTCACTCCTTTGTTTCACCACTAACATGTCGAGTTACACGTTATTCACGCATTAAGTCACTAGACCATCATACATTTGAAGCACTTACGACACCTCATAACCTATCTTTTGGGAACCCGTCGATTATTTTGAAAAGTAACCTCAAACTTATCACTTCACATCACATCTCTTTAGAGCGCTTATTCTTAACATAGGACTTTGCTACGTCTCACCTTTCCTCTTGTTTTGAAGAGTTATGGTAACCTTAGAAGAAAGCTGCACGAAGTGACACCACCGCTATCCAAAGGTATATAGAGGATAGTATAGCCGAGGCACTAAGGAAAGAACGAGCAGCGGTAGCTCTTTCTGAGGCTAGCCACGGCTATGCTGGGCGCTAGACTTGCTCTTGCTACACGGGAGCTGCAGGAGGATCTGGAGTTCGAAATTGTACATACAAGGACTTTAAGAACTGTGATCCTACAAAGTTCAAAGGCAGAGAAGGAGCCACTGCTATGGTTCGATGGTTTGAGAAGATGGAGTATGTGTTTCTTCTATGCAATTGCCCAGATGACTACAAGGTGAAGTTTGCCACTCGTACACTCTTAGATGGCGCAATGTCATGGTGGAATTCGTATGCGCAACCTATTGGTATCAAAAATGCTTACAAGCTCTCATGGGATCAATTCAAGAGGTTGTTGACAAAGAAGTATTGTCCACGCACGGAGGTGAAGAAATTAGAAACGGAATTTTATGAGTTAGTGACGGTTGGTTATGACATCGAGACCTACATTAGGAGGTTTCAAGAATTGGTACGCATTATGTCCATCAATGGTTTCGGACAATGAGAAACTATTGGAAAATTTCATTGGAGGACTTCCACAATGTATTCAAGGCGATGTAACTTCTTCCGATCCACAAACAATTGAAGAAACTATCAGGATAACTCCAAAACTCATGGCTCAAGTCGTGAAAGGGGAAAACATTATCAACAATAACCGCAACAACAACAACAACCAAACTAACAACAACAAAAGGAAATGGGAAAACGACCACTGGGAGGTTATGATAACGACAACCAAAACCGTAACACTAATCATCATCAACAAAGCGAATAGAGGGAAAGAAACGCAATGGGTTATGTTGCTACATCAATAAGCGAAGTTATCTTTGGAACCTACCCACTATGTAATCGATGTAAGTATCATCACAAGGGTCTCGTCTCGCTAAGTGCTACAAGTGTCAAAACGGGACACCTTGCCAGGAATTGTAAAGGCAAAGCCATAGTTACATGTTACGAATGCGGGGAGCAAGGACACTATCGGAATCAATGTCCTCAAAACCAAGGTCAACAAGTTGAAGGTGCTCATGGGAATGCACACATGTTAGAAGGAGGAGAAGCTCGTCATGGTCTCAACAATGCGGAAGACTGAAGAAGTTCGGAAACTAACAGTCTTAATTTTACTTATGTACTATGTCGTACTAAGTTTATGTCTTTCATCGTATTCGGATCTTATGACTTAAGATGTAATACTTTTGATAAACCACTCGTTGTATAATATTCTCATTAAGCGTACTTCCTTTCCCTTCTGATTCGTTATCACATACAGGGTTTAGATCTCTGTAAACATCGAGAGTTATAACAACTAAACCGAACGTCACATTATCGTTCCTTAATTATACATAGCCTAGCTAACTATGTATAATTCTGGAGGGATATCGTTCCTTAATTATACATAGCCTAGCTAACTATGTCTAATTCTGGAGGGATCATGTTATGTTGGGAGCAGTTATTTATAAGTCTTAGTGCAAGCAGGGTTTTTACATATTCATAAAAGTCAAAGTGTTATTCATGGGTGATTCATCCAATATTTTCTTTACAATGATGTTTTGTACGCTCTAAATCATCGATAACCATAATGACATCTCTTCATGTCTTCTTTCCTCGTTATTCATCACAAACTCAAAAAAATTCGATAGACTAACATGACATGAATTCAGGGACTGAATTCCTTTTTGGTTGGGCGAATGTGACAACTCGTATTTTCAGGTCATATTTCAAAACATTACTCATGCTTCATCATTTATCATTTATCGTAAACTAAGTTTACGAGTATCAAATTCACGTAACCGTAATGGTTTAGCTGTGAATTCATGAACATTTCGTCAAGGGCATTTCATATAGGCTAGGTTTAGTCTATATTTCATTGGCATCATTATCATCATATTAATTTATGCATGGTTTTGCATTTTTCATTAAATGTTTATTTTTCCTATTAAATAAACGCTATCGCGTAATTAATTATTTTGAACATTTAATCCGACACTTCCAAAAATATTCATAATATATTTTTATACTCATTTTAAGACTATAAAAATTATATTATTAATTTACCCGATGTTTTAAATTTATTTCGTATATAAATTGTTATGTTTATATAATTACGACGGTTTTTGTAAATTCAACCCGATAGTTATTATTTCACTCAAATTTTGCAAGAAATATATTTTTATAATTTTTATGATCTAAAAATATTTTATCTTGACCCGTGAAAATTTATTTTTAACTAACGCTACCCTATATACTCAAATGTGACTACAACTTATCATTTATTTTCAAAAATTCATAAGTGGTATAGATATCATCCAAATTTCATGCATAACATTACATCATAACTTATTATGTATCATATCATTCATAATAGGTCAAGTTTAGAGATTCACGCTACATTTCGGTGTATCCACTTTTGTCATTATAATCATTGCAACAGGTGAGTTTCATAGCCCCTACTTTTATACGCTTTGAATTACTTTTGGGGGAGATACATGCTCAATTATTTTCATTTACTTTCATAGTTACTCTAAACTTTTATGGACTACCGTGAGTTTCTATAGCCCCATTTTCAATTGTTTTAATGCTTTTATTAAACTCTTTGGGGGAGATACATGCTCATCAACTTTTATGACATTCATAATTATTTGAAACTACATGTTTATCTGAACTGAATGTTTAGTCATACGAAGTAACAGATTTGCCATGCTTAGAATTGTCATATCATAAATCATTGGACTAATTGGTCTTGGTATATTCGTTGAGCTAATTGGTCTTGGTATATTCATTGAGCTAATCGGTCTTGGTATATTCATTGAGCTAATCGGTCTTGGTATGCTCAATCGGTCTTGGTATATTCATTGAGCTAATCGGTCTTGGTATATTCATTGAGCTAATTGGTCTTGGTATATTCATTGAGCTAATTGGTCTTGGAATTATTTGAAATAGCACTCATATGTGTTATATCAATTGAATATTGATACATTAAGTAATGTACTGTTATGTGAATTCATTTGACATCATGCATTTGAACATAAACTATACATATTTTGGCAATGGGTTGTAAACACACAGGTTGCAAGTTTTGTATGGGCGGGACTTGGAACTGAGTGTATTTGCAATGCCTTTGTGCATTAACGATTTTGAAAGGCTTTACATTTCAACTCAAACTCTATGAACTCACTCAACCTTTGTGTTGACACTTTTTAGCATGTTTTATCTCAGGTATCTAAGACATTCACTTCATGACATCCATATGGACATATCATAGAGTCGTGGTGACGACGCGTCACACATGGGATTTATTCATATCAAAACATCGTTTGAAATGTATCAAATTTATTTCCGCACAAGTTAATTTCATTTGGGACCTATCTTTGTAAACTCTTATTATTTTATTAAATCAAACGATGTATTTTTCAAACGACACTTTAGGTCGTTCAATATATCTGTAACTATGATGTTATGACAGTCAATCCCCAGGAATTCCATTCCGCTGCAAAACAGGTATTTTGGGGGTGTGACAATAAAGGTAAAGAGATAAAGAAAAGAAAGTGCAAACCGAACACGAGGATTTATAGTGGTTCGGTCACGGATCTCCTCTCCGCCCTACTCCACTCCCCGAGTACCCAACTCAAGAGTTACTTCACTAAATCAACAAGCTCCCTTCTCATCGGAGAAAACCTTACAATCGTCAAACACACTTTTTCCGGTACAAAGCTAAATACCGGGTTCTAGTTCGAGGTAGAACCAACCTAACATCGCCTATACAATATTTCCGACACTAAGCTATATGTCGAGTTCTTTTACAAGGGTACAACCACTCCCATTATGTTTTATGGCCCAACATAACAAACCTTGTGTTTTATGGCACAAACACATAAACCATCTAATCTAGTTTGGTGAAAGTGTTGTGATGATGCAATGATATTCTACACCAATGATCCATGACACAAATGTCTAATGGATATGAATAACTACTTCTAAATGATCTTCCATTGATAGGAAGCCTTCGTGATGAAGATCACAAGTTCCCTAAACTTGTTGTGATAGATCTTCAGCTTGTGGTGAGTGAGGATGGCTAGATCTCCAAGCTTTCCTTGGTTGATCAAAGAGTATGCTTACAACAAAGATGAATGTTAGAAGCATTATGATCATGATCATTAGGGTGTTTAATGTATGTTACTACATTGTTAATGATTGATCTAAATGTATGCAAGAAGGTGGAGAAGATGTGATTTGAGGTGGTGAAGAAATGAGAAAACAATGGGCTTCTATTTATAGGCAAAAGGGAACAGGAGCGTCCACGGACCACGGAACCCTTAAAAGGGTTCCGCCCTTTATACAATTTGGTGCCGTGGGTGCCTGACAGAAAATCTAAAAAATCTTTCTTCAAATCTTTCCAAGATATTACCAAATCTTACTAAGATCACATTTGATATATTGAGTGTCAATCTAACCAAAATATTCAAGTGATCTTCCAAGGATTTCAAAGATGATACATGCCATGATGTAATATGTATTTCCATTTTTAGATTAAAAAGTTTATTAAAGTAAACTTGTAAAATATATTATGTAACTAGTTAATAAAATGTCTAGTTACCTTTTGAAATACTTGTGGATGCAAAATGTAAAATGAGGTTCGAAATAGAATGGTTAACCTATTAAAATACTTAGTGACCCTAAACGTATTTTAAACATTCTAAATGATTTGTTAATGGGTTTGATCATAATTCCACATAACAAACATGTACAAACCTGTGTTGTAACATATGAGGACTTGAGTCATCGAGAGGTGTTGAATGTATGTTGAGACAAAGTGTGATTACAAGTAACTTGTACATTTTACGTTATGTATTACAAGTTACATGTTTGTCATCAATCAAAACAAACGAGACTGTATAGATTAAATATCGTAATATTTGCACTAACAATCTCCCCTTTTTGATGATGACAAATATATGTAAACGTAATAGAAAGTAAAATGTAAAAGGTTACTTGTATCCTTACTACCTTTACATTACCTTCTCCGTTTACACTCTTCTCCCCCTTTTGTCGAAACAAAAGGGTGTGTCCTTGGAGTTTAACTTTATTTCTCCCCAAAAGGCGAGCTTGCATCATCCCTAGTGAAGTTAAATCGTCCACTTCAATCCGTCCCTTGTTTGGTAGCGGATCCATGGATCAAATAAAGAGGCTTAACCTAAATCAAGGTTAGTTTTATGCAACAAAAATTATGAGAAATATATGAAAAAGAAAATGCATAGCAATGTTAGCCTATTTTCTCCACTTTTTATCGAAGCACAAATGCTTGTTGAAAAGTGAGAATGATTATAAATCGTGCATGCTCCCCTTGACGGTTGCTCCCCTTGTTTGAGCGTCGAGGTATGATTAAAACCTACAAAAAAATATTAGTGCAAAACTATATTCGTCATTGGACGAGTAAGTGATATACAACAAAGTGTGTATAAGATGCACTTAGTAAATGCTTGACGAAGCTCCCTTGCTCTAGGGTCAAGATGAACCTTCAAAATAAATATTAGTATAATAGAAGCTTTGTCTTTAGACAAATATGTCATATACAACCAAGTGTATAGACGATGCAATATGAGTGCTTAAAGGATATTCCTCCTTGTTCGAGGGTGTCAAGAAGCACCTAAAATAAGAAAAATAATTGATGCAAACTTCATCATTAGATGAGTAAGTTATATACAATCTAGTGTATATGATGATGAACCTACAATGAAAAACATTAGTGCAATATATTTCATCTTTTTCACAAAGAAAAATAAGATGTATATATGTGATAAATGATATAATCAAAGATCTCATGAAGTGTAGTTTCCTAATTACAATTATAAGAAAAGTGAGAATATAATATGATAAAAGCCTACAAAATAATTCCTAGAAAGAATATATGAAGTCTTCAACCGGGTGTGCCACTAGTGGTGCTAGTGTTGGTGTCGGTTTACTAGTAGGATTCATGTGGTGATGGTAGATGACTCGAGATTTACAAAAGTAAGTTTTCGCTAATCCATGGTGCTGATGATTAGTGAAAGTGGTGATGGAAGGTGGTGGTGATTAGGTAGGAAGCTATTAAGGAGTTAGAAACTCGTATGTATAGCAAATATAAAAATATGGACTCATGCAATCCTTTCGTCATGTCAAGTGACCAAAGCTAAGAGGAAAAAAATGTGAATGGACATTGCATTTCAATGATGCATAAGGGTTATGATTTGAATGATTTATTGATGCTAACAACCTATTGTTTTGAGCAAGTTCTCATATGCTTCAACCCAAGAGTAATCAATAATACGTTCTATCTAAGACTATTATAATGAAGATACCAAAAAGTATAAAAGTGATAACATGAAGATAAATTTGTTCATTGATTGACGAATTATAAAATGACCTATTCTAGGTGAAAATGGGAAAGGTAGTATTAGCATGGTTTTGATGGACATGGATGATTACCGCATTGAAAAGAAGTGAAGACAATATGGAAAATACTAATAATAATAATAATAATAATAATGAGTACCTATATGAGGATGAGAATGACATCATATGAGTGAGAGTTGGATAGACCAACGTGTTGGGAATGACTGTTTTGATTAATATATCGTTTGCACTGACAAGGACATGCATGATAAGCGAGAAAAGGATAAGATCCTATGATGGTGTTCTAGATAGTGAAGTTGTAAGGTGCTAGTTTAAGGAAAATCCTATATGTGAAGATGAAGATGTTTTGTAAAAACACATGATGCGTTTTTCACTTGATGAGGTATTGGTGCAAACTTGTGATAAAGAGTTAAAAAGGTTGAACTAGTTGTGGTTTCATGAACTAGTTTTTAGTTAAGTGGTGTTTACCTATGTGTTGGTATTTTAGAGTCTAAGAGACATAAATTTTGACAAAAGACAATTATGTGAATGGATTTCTCTCCCCCTTAATTGGTGGACATCCAACATAATGTGTAATGTATCAAATAAGGAATGACAACAAAGTGTTTAGGAGGTTATTCGGGTTAACGAAAGAGATGAGCTTAGTGATGTTTTTCTGGATAATGGCTAGCATACAATGAACTTCATCCTTAAAGTCACGTACCTCTTCTCGATTAATACGAGATGATCGTATGATGAGGCATGTGGTTTCCTAATAGGAAGTGAAGAGGATTAGAGTATTGTTATAACTAAATAATGATGGAGGTGATTTTTGGAAAGCGAAGGCAAAAATGAGATTTGGAAAGAGGTCGGTTGAAAGAAAAAATGCAAAGCCAACCCTCTAGAACTTAATTCTATATGCTTTTAAACTATATGCAAGTGTAGGGGTCCCATAAAGCATAGTACTAATCTACGTAGCAATAAAGGGATTATGCAAAATGAGCATATAAAAGTTAGAACCAAGTGAGATAACAAATAATTTGCTATCAACCTACAAAACAAATTTGTTAGTGACAAAAGATGTTAACATGATTGAAATCAAATGATAACATATTATATAAGCAAAAACAACACATTGCACTTAGTAGACAAGAAATCACCACACAAGATAGCATCAAAACAATCATATTATGCAAGAATACGACTTTATTCAAGACATTTCATTATGAGATTGTTTTGTCGTTAGACTTAGATACTTAAGCATACAATAATCTATGTGATTAATTTGTAAGATAAAAAGGCTTCTAAAAGTTTGTCATACCAAAAGCACTTTGAGAGATTATATGTGCACACGTAGCAAACAAATAGTGTGACAAAAAGCAAAAGAAACAAGATGAAAGATTCATGCAAACCATGTTTAAGACATAACAATTTGGAGCATGTATCATTTGGATCGTACTACACATAGATATAATGAATGCCAACTAATAGCTTTCAAACACAAATATATCAAAATTATCACATATCAAAATGACATATTATGAGTTCATAAGTAACATGTTAATCATGCTAAAAATAATTCAAAAATAAGTATCATGCAAATAAAGTTTAGGTTTAAACGTTTAGTAGCATGAAACAAGAATACAAGCATTATACTAAGGTTTACACATTTGACTAGTTATCAAACACTAAGATAATGTCAAATCAACTTATCGTATCAAACAAGAACATGTAATCAACACATGTAAGTGCAATGCAAGTGGTTTTAAAAGAAAAGTCATATATACTACTTGTTTGATTAGTATTCCTAAGGCGAGGCAAACTATCAATGTTTTAACACTTACTTTAGGCAAGTATAGGAAAACCGATTTTTCAAGTTGGAGAATGAATATGAGACTATTACTAGCGGTGCTCAATTAAGGCTAAACACGACCATTTTTACGGGTGATTCCACATACCCAACTTCTCTCCCGGAAGCAATTCAACCGTTAGGTCAAATTGAGTTTCTAGTGCAATAGGTTCTCCAGTAGTCATTCTCATGTTAGAAAGATGGGAACTCCTACTTTTGCCTATTAAAGTGCATAAAAGATGATAGTTTACCAATACTTGGCTTAATGTGACTTAACTAATATGCAATATAACTAAGGTGATGAAGACGTCATGTTATACACATGAATTTTAACAATATGTTTTAATCTTGTGTTTAGAATCTAAGGTTGTAAGATCTAATGAATGACATCTTTTATGTTGAGTTGAAATGTATACTATCTAAGACTAGGGAATGGAATATGTTAAATTAAGAATGTTCTCAAGAAAGCTCTTTGGAACTTTATTTGACAAGAATCTAAATAAGGTTACTAACTTCAATAGATCATGTGTATGTTCTAGAGATGTGTAGTTTTAACCTTGGATGTGCACAAGGTTTGAGCAAGGTTAGGTTATGATGTATGCTTGAAAGGAAATGGATACAAATAGTATCTTTCAACAAATGAGATTATCTCATGGGATAAAGTTATCATGCTTATGAAAATAAGTATGACAAGATGAATTGGATACGTTAGTTCATAGAACTTTTCGTTTCAAGATCATTTAGCCAATGAGGTGTAATGAAATCTCTTGTAAAACAACCATTTATGTCTGTGCAGGAGAGAATAATGCATAGGATATAAAATATCCTTTTAACAAGATGAATACTTAACGCATGATTTCTTAGGCATAATGTTTTCAAAACATCATGTTTTCCTAAATGAAGATATGAAGCCAAAGTGTTTGAATCGGATAGTCCCATCTAAATAAACTTGGTCTCAAGATTATATTCACTAGATGATGACAAAAGGAATTCACTCGAGTTTCTTATGTATACTCCTCAAGAGTCATTGTTGCTTGGGGTGTATGATGTTGGCTTTGAGATTGCATTTTAACATATGTTGTTAAAATGTTGATTTGAGGTTTAACGAAATTTATGCAAAAGTTTAACGATAAAGTATTACTAATACTTTGATAATTTGTGAAGGTAGTACTACTTATACCTAGTGGAAATTGACAACAATTACCAAGAGCACCATGCTTATTTGATAGTTGAGATTCTAGCCATAATGAATTATCTAAGTCCTTATATGTAGGAAAGGATGTTTGAGTTTGTTCAAACATGCATTTGATTCAGTACAAGTGTTGGACACAAGGGCTTTTTGAGCAATACACCCAATGAATTCAAATGATGGTAAGGATGGTGGATTGGTTGACTTAGGTGGTAGGTCTTCTAGTGTGTCTAAATAAGGATGTGGTGATGTAGGGGTTTGTTGTGCTATGGGAGTACTTAGGTTAATTATTTGTCCATAGATGTTGAACACAAAAAGTATGGATACTAATTCTTATGGTTCATTGGTTGCTACAACTAGTGGGTGAAGTGCTTGAAGTTTTGGTTATGTCTATGAAGCTTAGGGGCTGAGGTATAGGTTCTCCTTGAAAGGGCACGTTTGATTTAAAGGATGCTCTTGGAAGTTCATGAGCAATACGCTTAATGGTGCCAAAAGATGGAAGAGGGATAGTAGGTGTCAAAGAGGGATAAGTGGCACAGTGGGTTGTTTGTTTTGGATAAGTGTTTCAACATGTGTTGTTAAAATACTTGGGTGTTGATTTTCGGATATGACTTTTAATGACTACAATCGTAAGTCGCATATACTTGAATATTTCGGATGAAATACTTAAGTTGTCAATCCTAATTTGTTGAGATTATAAAGCTTAGATTGAACTCAAGGATAACAAGACTTGATAGTATGTCTTTAACATACGTGTGAGTTATGACTCTATGTAAATACTTATCGTCTTGAAGGATGACACATTATTTTCATGTTAACCAAGTGAGGCAATACATGTAGATACAAAACAATATCTATAGTCATATGATAGACTTGTATATGATATATTTGCAAATAATGAGTCCAAATTTGTTAGTCTCGGTAAGTCATCTAAGTCATCCGCAAACGGGTGAGGAGATGTTGGTGGTGTTTGCACAACGTACAAGTTTTGGATACTTTGGTAGTGAAGGTGTTTTGGATGGTTGTGAAGTAGTCATAATGGTGGGTGATTTTGATGGTGGAGTTGGAATACTTAAGTTTAGAAAGTTCACATCCTGAATGAGTGATGAGATGTTGAGAGGTAACGAGTCTAAAGATGAGGAGTTCAAGTTAATGAAGCAACAAGATCGAATGCTAATCCTAGTGGTTTTCTTAAGTGGCTTATTTGAGGTTAATCCATACAAAGATGGTAGTTTCAAATGAGATGGAAGTGTCTAAGATCATGTTAAACATCCTAAGTTAATCCATTGAGGATGTGTTGAATGAGATATGAAAGATATGCATTAACAACTATCCTAGAAACGAAATTTGGCAAATTAGATTGCGGGATTTATTAAAATTAAACAACTTACACAGTAGAATCCACGACACAATTTTTGCACAGCGGAACCCTTAATTTGGTGCCTTTGCTTGTCGCCTAGAAGCGGTACCAAATGCCAGGCATTTTGGTACCAAATGTTTGGTGCCGTCTAACCGTGGAAAACTTCGAGACCCATTTTTAGGTGTCGGGGAGTTTTCTGAAACCTAAATTTTTGCTTAAAACATGTGACATTAATCATTTCTAGTTAGGAAAAATCAATAACACATATACCAACATACTGGAGCATAGACTTTGACCAAGGGCTAACGATTTTCACATATAAGTGAAAGTGGGTAAAATTTGATACGTGTGTTATCCCCCTGCATGAACCGATTAGCATACATCAATATTTTAAGTTAGTTTATCATCCTACGAAGTGAAAACACATAAATTACATCATACAACATTGTTTTTGTCCTTGTACCAAACACTCTCTTAAAACCTTTATTCAAAGTACTTAACTAATTTAGTTAGTACTCATTGCTAAGCGAGTTATAACATTTCATAAGTTATGTGAGATGTTAGTATGACTTATGCAAAGAAAGTGATCTAATTCTACAAGCGAGGGTAAAACAATTTTCCAACTTAGTGCACAAAATCTAGCAAATATCCTATTGTGCATACACAAGAAATCGTCAAAAAAGCGAATAGATAACATGGCAAGATTGACACTTATATTATGCAAACAAACAAGTGTCAACAACAATTTGAAAATAAGCAAGCAACATATATGCAAACAACATAAACAAGTGGTCATTTAGCATAGCATAACAAGAAAGACACTTTTCGTCATTTTGTGTTTAAATATGACGATGTATACTAAGCTTGATTAGTTTCCTTTAAACATATTACCAAATTATTTAGTTTCAAAAAAAATTGTATCAAAGTTCTAAGAATACCAACTTAAATTTCTTGATTCAAAATTTTGAATTTTTATGTTAAAGCGAAACCTAATATCTTAGACATACTGTAGTATTTGATCTATTTTACTTATTTAAAACTAGACTCAGGTCATGAGAGTATTTTTAAATGAAATTATACTCAATTTCCTTTAAAATGATAGGTGGCTCGACTTGGGACGGACTTACGGTTAATTAGTTATGATTTTTAAGTTGGCCAAAAAGCGCATCTTGTCATGGATGGATTCCAAGGAACCAAACAAAGGGATCCGCCCTTTATAAGATTTGGTGTTGTGGTCCTCTGAGACAGATTCACCAAAACTAGTATTTGACATAGAGAAAACGTTTGTGACTTACTAGATTTCATAGTAAACATATAATACACATATTTAACAACATATCTACTTATATAACTTATCTTAAACATTTACGGAGGTGATTTTTCAACTAAATTTATAGTTATCCCAAACACTCCTTAAAAATCATATTTCTTCGTAAATTTTCTATAAGCACACAATACAATACTTACTAGTTCTTTCAACAAACTTTTATTTTATTTTTCAAGAAAACCTTCAAGCTTGTATACAAAGTTACATTTAACAACAAAATTTCTAAGTATAACAAGCAAAGCATTTTTCATATTATTTTTCGCTTCAATGGTAATTTGATACATGGATCGTACTCTATTTAAAAACCATTTGTTTTGAAAATAAGAGCCACGTAGCTCTGATACCAATTGTGAAAACATAGAGGGGGGGGGGGTTGAATACGTTACCGTTTAAAAACTTTAGATCTTTAGTATCAAATCGCTTATGAAGCTTGTTATAATATGAAAGTACCAATTATTGTTTGTGACTAATATAAAGGATAGTAAACCAAGTTGTCACACAAGCATGAACATCAAACCACATCACAAACAATAGTATAGTGCAAGTATAAAGGTAAAGAAATAAAGAAAGGAAAGTGCAAACCGAACACGAGGATTTATAGTGGTTCGGTCACGGATCTCCTTTCCGCCCTACTCCACTCCCCCAGTACCCAACTCGAGAGTTACTTCACTAAATCAACAAGCTCCCTTCTCGGCGGAGTAAACCTTACAATCGTTAAACTACACTTTTTCCGGTACAAAGCTAAATAACGGGTTCTAGTTCGAGGTAGAACCAACCTAACGTCGCCTATACAATATTTCCGACACTAAGCTAGATGTCGAGTTCTTTTACAAGGGTACAACCGCTCCCATTATGTTTTATGGCCCAACATAACAAACCTTGTGTTTTATGGCACAAACACATAAACCATCTAATCTAGTTTGGTGAAAGTGTTGTGATGATGCAATGATATTCTATACTAATGATCCATGACACAAATGTCTAATGGATATGAATAACTACTTCTAAATGATCTTCCATTTATAGGAAGCTTTCATGATGAAGATCACAAGTTCTCTAAACTTGTTGTGATAGATCTTCAGCTTGTGGTGAGTGGGGATGGCTAGATCTCCAAGCTTTCCTTGGTTGATCAAAGAGTATGCTTATAACAAAGATGAATGTTAGAAGCATTATGATCATGATCATTAGGGTGTTTAATGTATGTTACTACATTGTTAATGATTGATCTAAATGTATGCAAGAAGGTGGAGAAGATGTGATTTGAAGTGGTGAAGAAATGAGAAAACAATGGGCTTCTATTTATAGGCAAAAAGGAACAAGAGCGTCCACGGACCACGGATCCCTTAAAAGGGTTCCGCCCTTTATACAATTTGGTGCCGTGGGTGCCTGACAGAAAATCTAAAAAATCTTTCTTCAAATCTTTTCTAGATATTACCAAATCTTAAAAGATCATATTTGATATATTGAGTGTCAATCTAACCAAAATATTCAAGTGATCTTCCAAGGATTTCAAAGATGATACATGCCATGATATAATATGTATTTCCATTTTTAGATTAAAAAGTTTATTAAAGTAAACTTGTAAAATGTATTATGTAACTAGTTAATAAAATGTCTAGTTACCTTTTGAAATACTTGTGGATGCAAAATGTAAAATGAGGTTCGAAATAGAATGGTTAACCTATTAAAATACTTAGTGACCCTAAACGTATTTTAAACATTCTAAATGATTTGTTAATGAGTTTGATCATAATGCCACATAACAAACATGTACGAACCTGTGTTGTAACATATGAGGACTTGAGTCATCGAGAGGTGTTGAGTGTATGTTGAGACAAAGTGTGATTACAAGTAACTTGTACATTTTACGTTATGTATTACAAGTTACATGTTTGTCATCAATCAAAACAAACGAGACTGTATATATTAAATATCGTAATATTTGCACTAACAAATCCTTAAAGCTACCCCGTTACGTATAACGTTAAATTGTTCCACAAAAATGTACTACATCCATGACAATTTTCTAGTATCTCAAGTATGAGGATAACTATTCATGATTTACTTGATGACAATATCCATAAAGTACAATCATGTAGTTTGAGAAAAGTCCTATATTCAATTCATTGAATATCATGTGAAATTGGTATGTCAACGCATCAATATACTTTCAAGTATATTATACCAAAACTCATATTTGTCTTAATTCAATGACATTCCCATATTATTGATTGAAAACGGACTATTTAGAATAATATAAGTTATTCATGGATTTAAACATGAAAATATAGGATACAATATATTATTAATGAAAACAAACGTACCAAGTACTTTAATTCATTATAAATAATAATTGTTTAATATTCTTTATACTAATACTAAGTAGATCAATGCATGAAAATTCTAGTTGATGAATCATGCCTCAAGTTATGACAATCATACTTGTTGACAAGACATAAATCAACCAACTTAATCTATCAGAATTTTGAGAATACTCATTTCAAGAATTCAATTAGTGAAGTTCTTGTATGTATGCACTCAACTATCTTTATATTGCCACATAATATTATCATAAAGTGTGTGACATCCTCTACCACCAATTTATGACAATTAAACTTTCAAACATTTTAAAGTTTAAAGTATTCTTATTATTTAATGTATAATGTATAATGCAACTGTGCTCTTAGTTAAGCACAATTAGTTCATATGGCCATCAACAAGGATGAAATCCTACTGTGACTAGTATTGAGTGTCATCTCAATTAAACCAGCATCATTGTATACAAATAACAATATGCTCTTTAAAAATCCGTAAACTTAAATATCTATTTTGTAATGTTTGATGCCTTCCAAACTTTCAGGTTTGTTGTCACCTATAACAATTACGCAACAATTGCCATATTATTCCTTCTTAGAAACTAGGAGCAACTCTGGGCTGAAAAAATGTATTTCTAAGTCCAAACATATTGTATTAGAATATTCATTACACAAGTTATCTAATAAATTTTAGTTAGATATTACTGTTGTCAAATCATCTTTCAATCTACACTAGTACAAATCTCGGATTTCATCACACATGATGTTTTTTGAACAGTCACACAGTCAGATAATTATGTGACTAAATGTACCAGAATAAAATAAACATTCACACTTGATTCGACTTGTGTGACCATTTCGTAATTTCATTGTCACACACACATTTGAATATTAATGTGACTATAGGTAACTGGTATTTTTTTATTTTTTTATTTTGATTATTTAGTCTCTTATAATTTGGAAGTGTGGAACACAAATAAGTTTGAAACATTAGTCACACTAAATATATACATATGTGACAAATATATGTCACACAATTGACAATGTGACCAAAATCCACATATGGTCACACGAAGTAATTGTGTATGTGGTTAAACCATATAATCAAGTTTGTCACACATTATTTAAAAGTGACTGCTATTTTTTGCTGAATATTTAGCCACATATGAATTTGAAACGTGTGACAATTGAAAATTAAGTTTGAAGCATTAGTCACGATATGCATTTAAAAGCAACAAATATACGTCACACACTTGAACACTGTGACCAAATGCCATATATGGTCACACTAAACATTTTGTCACACATTATTTAAGTGTAGCCAAAATCCAGTACATATGGTCACATAACTTAATATGTGTGTTTAAAGTTTAGTTTATGTTAGCTTGCCAAAAGCTAATGTGTATAGTCACATTTACTTCTAACATTGTGACCAAATGTTAATTATATGTAATATTTTACATGTCCTATGTCCCGCACTTTGTTTAGATAAACACTTTTGTAAAGCTAAACAATAGTTATGTATTTAAATTTATCTTACCCATTACGATTACATGTTTAGATAAACACTAATTAATATATGTTATACTTTCACTAGTATTATTTCCCATAGTTTTATAATTGTTTAATTAGTATCTTTAAGTAATTGTGACATTTAAAAACATAAGTTATTGGTATAAGTCGATAGCTCTTTTTTATGAATTATAAAATTATATATAATAAATACGATAACTTTAGAAAGCACCAAGAGCTAAAGAGGTAACCGACCATATGGCAGCGACTAATTAAGTGCGGCGGTATTAAAACCATAGTTACTATATCTCATTTGTTTTCTATTTACTAGTGTTTTAGTTGCAAATATGAATACAACTTGGTGATCAACACTAAAGTTGTACATTTGGTAAAGATTAACATACTCAAAAGTCGAAACATCTTTGTTGCTGCGACTGAAAATATGTATTACTATCAAGAAGTATATAAAAAACTTGTAACGGGAGGAAACGATTTGGTTTCACAGGTTAAATGTACTTTGCAAGACATATATATAGTGATAAGTATATAAGAGTGTCCCTTTTTAACACGTCGTGTTTGTGTTCATTAAGAGCCTTATGTACTATGTCATAAGCTCCACATATTAAGTCATTTAAGATCTATTAAGAGCTTTTTGTACTATATCATAAGCTCATTATGAGCTTCAAAAACCCTTCCATGTTCATGTAACTTCCAGGCATCATTGAGCCTATGTGCATCATACGCGTTTTGTAATTCCTCACTTAGCTTATCTGGATCCCTAGCTTGAATGAGGATTGTATTTGCAAAGATTGAAAAAGATTTTCATTGATGGACTTCAACACTTCGATGAAATGCCACGTTGTAAGAAAATGACGTCTTGGTACTTTAGCTACGTTATGACCATTGTAATAAATACACCTCGAACGCCTTCTCATATCCGAGTTTCCAGACTAACGTCGTATATTTCCCCAGGGCCGTCTCATGAATTTATGAAATTTTTTAGGGCCTAGACGAAATCACATACTGAGTTCTTTCGAGAAAGAATGTTATATATAAAGTGTCACCGTTTTTAATATATAATGCAATTAGTTATCTAAACGTTCTAACATATTACTCATTTAAGTTATTTTCTCATCTAAATATTTTTTCCTTCGTGAAAAGTATATGTACACATGCATATAATTAATTGGTAGGATGGTAGGACTTGCGATCTGGAGATAAACATTTAGTAAAACCTATTGAAACTTGAAAAACTCCAATCCCATCAACTATACTAGCTTTTGAACTTAGTAAAATTAAGCTTAAAACAATATCAAATTGAGAAATTTATATGCTGATAAAGATGCAAGAAAGGAAATTTAAAATTTTCAACTAGCCTACCTTTATGTCACCCTTGCCTTTCTATGTGTATAATCAACACCTTCAATGGTATATAGTTTTCAATTTGAATGACGAGATATTGATATTAGTTGTGTGTGTGAGGATTAAAATCTTCTCAAGTTGGGTACTTAAGACGATAGGTTGTGTTTATGGATCAAATAATCAAGTAGCCAGTGGCACACCACCGAGAGTTTTCTGACATATATATATCGATCCCTGAGTATTATAAACTTTTTTTCTCTGCAGTAACAAACTTTGTAAAATTTATGTAAATTTTTTTGACCTTTTACATAAGCACTCGATAAAAACGTTAATGCCACAAGTTTATGTATGTTTTGTTACTCGATATATCTTTTCGTTATGGGCTTAGTTTGTGTTGTTAGGCTTAGCCCACTTCTAGAATGATCTCTTGTAATTATAATTTTATATTGTAATTTGTCATTAGTGGAATGAAAATCAATTCTTCTGAAATGTTTAGTCTTCCTTGACTCATTAACAAATCAGTTATATCAAGTCAACTACAAAATGGACAAGAAGTATAAACAAAAGCAATTAACAAACGAGTGTTCATACCTCCTATCACCATCACAAACCACCCTTTGTGTCATATGCATGGACGATCTTTACGATGGTAACAAGATCACACGACTACCATGTAACCATTACTTTCACCGTGCATGTATTCACTAATGGCTTTCACACAAAAAAAGCTGTCCAACTTGTCACAGTGTTATTAAAGTTCGAAAAAAGCCAACGTTGGCATATAGAAGACACCATGCAACGTCGTTAGGGAATGCACGTGTAACACACGTGAATTATCACAAGCCAAGTTTTTTGTGGGTATACCAACTGATGGAACTGTTTGAATCCCTTTTTTTTACCAAGATTGATAGATGACGTGTGACGAATAAGGTTGGATACAATTTCAAATTGGAACTGATTGGAAGCTGTAAGAGATCGAGAGATCAATTTTTAAGATTGATTTGGGACATAAAAGTTGGAATATGGTTTTGGAGTTATATTGGATAATGAAGGTGAAAATATCAGATTAAGAAGTATCCATAATCTTAAATTTTATATATAATGCGAAGATGAACAAATCACAAGGAAAATATAGCAAATATTGTCAAACTTAAATAATATATGTATCCCTACTTCCCTAGCAAAATTTGTCAAATTTTCAATTCAAAATTTCTCAATAAATGGATTTACTACATTATTGATAAGATGAACTTTCAACTTCTTTTAGGGCCGGTCTTACAGGTTTTAAATATTATGTCGTGTTTTTGGATCATTATTCTCATTCTGTGTGAATTTATTCGTTATTTAATAAATCGGAGTTTTGTCTAATAAATTTGTGTTATTTGGTAATTTTGTTTACACCCAGTTTAAGTGTTAAATTAAACCTTTTCAGTGTGACTATGGTGGTGAAATTGATAACCACGCATTACACAAATTTTTTGCCTCTAAAGGCATTTAATTTCGTCTTTGTTTCCCAAAAACCTCACAACAAAATGACAAGTTTGAACGCATGATAAGAACCATTAATAATCTTATTCAAACCTTACTTTTTCAAGCTCATTTTCCCCCACATTTTTGGGTCGAAGCACTTAATATGGCCGGTTATTTGCTGAATATCCTACCATCTAGTGCTATTATTAATGAGGTACTTCATACACACTTGTTTGAAACAAAACCCGACTATAGTCTTTTGCGTGTTTTTAGATGTTTATGTTACCCGCACTTATATGTCAATCACAAACTTGAACCACGTGCTACACCTTCAAAATTTTTGGATTGCCCATCCAATCACCGGAGGTATCGTTGTCTTGAATACAAATAGAACTATTTTTTCACGACACATTACTTTCGATGAAACTATTACAACCTCATTCTCAATGGGTTCATTGGATCTCAAATTCAATCTCTTTCTCACAACTAAAGGTTGAAAAATAGGTGGGTCGGGTTTGGGTCATTGCTAATGGGTCCGATTTAGATGGGTTTTGGTCCATCAGTTGACAAGAGTTATTTATTTATTTATTTTTGGTATAAGATGAAAAAAAGAAAATTAAATTTGTTTTGACGCACGAGACCCGCCTAGAAACGTTAATTAATTATTCTATTATTGCACTTTTTATCAAATATTCATCTATAATATTTAAAAAGACCCAACTAAACCCATCTTCTATTAGATATTTACCCGAATGGACCTATTTTTAACTAATGAATACCAAATGGCACCTCTAGCTGCATTTAACAATGTGAGCTTGTCAAATATTATTAAACAAATGGTCAAAATTTTATACAAAATAACTATGTGCTTGTCAAATATTATAAAAGATACAAACAACCACTTTGCAAGCTTACACAACTTCTATCATAATACAAACAACCACTTTGCAAGCTTACACAACTTCTATCATAATCTTGCAGTGAGATTAGAGTGAAGGCTTTTAAAGAATTCAACATGCCTACCTGTAATAGTATCCAACCTTCCTTGTTTATAACTACCTATTAAAACCTACTTTCCTTCACAATGCGATGTGGGATGCTCAGAACTAAAAAACCCATTGACGTTAAGAATTTTGTAGTACATTGTGTATTTGAATTTATCTTGACCATCACGATAAACACTAATTAATGTTTGTTATTGTTGGTGGGTATCTCCCAGAACAGGGTTAAGACAATCAATGACAGTAGCAATACCACTAGGTGGTTACCGGATATCACTTGGAATCGTGTGATCACTTTCCAAAGTAAACTATTCGACCCTAATGCCTGGGTATCACGAATATCTACTTGGGATAAGACCAAATGTAGTTATATAATTAGGCACAATTCAACCCTTGCGCTATAAGTGTTTTTGTGTTTCTGTGTCTCCTTCATGCATTATCAGATTTCCTATTTAGGAGGTTACTCTTGAGCTATTCAATGGAATTATGAGTATTATCGGCCCATTAATAGCCTCATAATATCCCATTATAGCCGTTAGTGGTTACATGACCAATTAAGCGTGGTCATAATGCGGTTGTAGCGCCATTTAGCGATACTTTCCATAAGCGGTGCTTTCCACTAGCAGGTACTTTCACTTGCAGTGGAAATCTGACCTATCGATTAAGGAAGCGCCTCCGATACTTTCATAGCACTAGCGGTGGATACACCACTTGTTAGGAACTGCCTATCGGTGGAAACAACGCTTGTCAGTGAAAATCACAAGCGATTACTTCCCAGCGTTACTTTCTCAAGCGTACTTTCACAGTACTTTCTACTAGCACTACCAATACAAACCACTATTAAAGTCAGGGTGTTCAAGGTGTGAACTAATCCCACAATTGCACTAAATTTTCCAACAATCCTCCCCAAATTTAGTTCACTTCCTTTGCATGAAAAAATAAACCTCAAGCAAAACATGTGCATAGCGAAAATGTCACGAGATTGAATTTCCATCTTAGTAATTACGTTCAAATATTAGAGAATCAGGGTGTTCTAAGAATTGAACCCTTCAACCCACTTGAATACCTGAAGATAAATACACACAGCTTAATAA
>OU343223.1:262593633-262743437 GCA_910596185.1 Chrysanthemum makinoi
TAGAGTATCAAAAATAGTCTATCCACGACTTTTGTTTTAAAAGCCACGAATGACTAGTCTGGCCTTGAACTTTTCAATAGGTTCCATCTACCTTCATTTTTCTTTTTGAAAATCCATTTGGAAAGGTTTGCAACCGGTAGATCAACTGCACCAAGTGTTGTTCCCCATGATGGAATCCATCTCATCATTGATTGCTTCTTTCGAAGCAATATCTGGGACTTCATTGCTTCTTTAAATGTCTTAGGATCATCCTCAAATAATGAAGAAATAGGAGTATTGGTGCAGACCTCATCCTTGTTCCTTCCTTCTAATTTATGGTTGAGGCTTCAGTCGAATGACTTTGGATTCTTTGACCCTTTGCTCTTTCTAAGCGAGTTCCGGGTTCTTTGAACCAACCTCATCAGGGGTTGCGTGGTTCATCATCGAGGGACCTCACGATACACCGATGTCAAAGAGTTCCGTTAGGAATCCTCGACTTGGTCTTGAGGCGATGAGAATCTATTCTCGTAAAGTATCCATGATTCAATTATAAGTGCTGAAACATATTCATTAGGTTCAACATAGAATACAAAGCGGAATCTCGGCATATCCAACAAAGATGCGATCGATGCCTCTTTGCTTTGAAGTCTTTGCTTTGGATCGAGTCTTACCATGACCCCTACAACCCCAAACCTTAGAGATAGTTCGGAGTTAGGTTTCCTTTTTAGTCGAGTTCATAAGGGGTAACCTTGTTCCTTTTGTTAGGAACCACTGTTTAATAAATAGCAAAACATTAACATAGCTTCAAACGGAATTGACTCGATTACCAAATAGGACAACATGGAATTAACCATCTCCTTGACTTTTGTTTTCCTTTCGGAAATACCATTTCTTTGAGGAGTATAGGGGCGATAGTTTCATGGATAATACCAGCAGGCGAAAGTCTTGAGTATCCATGTACTCACCTCACATGATCCTTAATCTTTTGATCAAAGACCCGAGTTGTAATTCAACTTGATTTTAAACACTTTGAATTTATCTAATGCTTCATCCTTGGTATGTAATAAATAGACATAACAAAATCTAGAATCATCATCAATAAATGTCACTTCTTATTTCCCAAAGAAGTGGCATGCAAATCACAGTCCTTGTGTGAAGCTCGAGCTTAGTCTCCCGCGACTAACATACGAAAGGGTTTCTTGTAATCCAATAGCGCATTTTACACTTTTCAGTGTCCATGTCAAAATTTGGGATCAACCCATCCTTAGACATATCTGCAACCTTAACACATAATGTACATGACCAGTCTTGCATGCGGAGGATAGAATTAGTGCGATCATGGTAGTGTAAAACGAAATAACAGCCGATTGTTAATATTAAGCTGAACATTTGATTACATAAATAGCCAAAACCAGTAAAAACACCACATTTAGAAGAACAAATTTATCGAGATTCAATAACTTGTTTTATATCCATGATTATTCAAAACACTACTTGAAACCAAGTTTTTCCTTATATGAGGAACATGAATAACATTAAACAAAGTTACAATCTTTCCAGTACTAAACTTAAGATCTACACAACCGACCGCGCAAAGTACATTGACTCATTTCCCATGTGAAGAATAGAACCATCATTGGTGACTCGCAAGTCTTGAACCGGCTTCTATCTTTACACACATGAGCGCATTTGCACGAGTCAACCCGCGCGCGGCTTATCATCATGCGCATAAAAGATTGGATACATATGTAACATAATAAATCTGAAAAGACTTATTAAACATATACGACCTTTTCGATGAGTTAGGTACGTTACCTCCACTGAACCATTAGTGCTGATCCATTGGCTTTACCGCGATTTTAACACCTTGCGGTCCGCAATGTGACTGTTTTGCCACATTTCAACAAGTAGGTGTTGCCTTCTTGTTTGGATCTCGCCGCGTGTTATCATGATATTTTGCGTTTGCCTTTGTTGTCATTGTACTGGTGGAGTTGTTATGCCGCCACCATATTGACAGCAGAATGCGACAACATTGCCTTCTGAGCTTGTCATTGTCCACGCGAGAGATTCCTCGGTAATCGCGGATATTTATGAACTCAACAAGAGTTAACTCCTCCTTCATATGTTTCAAGGTATGCTTTAAATCTTTCCATGAAGGAGGAGTTTCATCAATGACACGAGAACTTTGATAGCCTCATCCATGTTCATTTTGGTGTTTATGTAAACCTTCCAAGTATTCAAAGAAGTTCATTGTATTGTTCACATGCTTGTCTTGAATCGGTCATTTTGTAATTTGTGAAATTACTAACAAAGAACTACGCTTGATGCATCCTCGGACCATATATTTGGCATCAAGGAATCTGATTCTTTGGAAGATTCAAAGTTACGATAAATATCAAACAAAGAATCCGGACATACCATTGAAATAAGACCTCATATGCTTGTAGCCATTCTCCCATTTGCTCACTCTCACGATGCTCCTCACGGTATGTATCATCAGGAATGGGTGTGGTTAGCACATACACCGCACTCATACTTGACGACAGAAGTGCATCTTCGCCTGCACTTCCAAAGTCACCTTTCAAACTTGTCGGCTTAGCAGTTTGAAGCCGTATGTTTCATTCGGCGGTTGCCATTGATTATCACCAAATAGTTTACTTTGATTGTTGGTGGGTATCTCCCGAGCGGGGTTAAGACAATCAATGGCCGATGTAATACCACTAGGTGGTTAGCGGATATCACTTGGAATCGTGTGATCACTTTCCAAATGTATTCGACCACAATGCACAGGTATCCGAATATCTACTTGGGATAAGACCAAATGTAGTTATGGAATTAGGCACAATTCAATAACCCTTGCGCTTATAAGTGTTTTGTGTTTTGTATCTCCTTCGTGCATTATCAGGATCTCTATTTATAGGAGGTTACTCTGAGCTATTCAATGGAATTATTATTAATCGACCCATTAATAGCCTCATAATTATCCCCATTATAGCGTTAATGGTTACATGACCAATTAAGCGTGGTGGTAATGCGGTTGTAGCGCCATTTAGCGATACTTTCCATAGCGGATTTCCTTTAGCGGTACTTTGCGATTGGAAATGCTGACTATCGATGGAAATAGCGCTTATCGATCTTTCATAGCACTAGCGTTGGATACACCACTTGATGGAAACGCGCCTGTCGGTGGGAAACAGCATCGGTGAAAATCCTGGCGTACTTTCCTGGCGATACTTTCCTCAAAGCGGTACTTTCACGGCGGTACTTTCTACTAGCACTACCATAGAAACCACTATTAGGAAGTCAGGGTGTTCATGGACCTTATGGGTGTACACTCCGTACCTCCTAACCCATTTCAAGGTGTGAACTAATCCCACAAGTGCACTAAATTTTCCAACAGTTATGATGTTATTTTTTTACACATATGTGTATTTGGTCATTCCATTTTTGAGATTCATAGATCCAACATGTCGGACCGGTATATCACCGACCTGATAGGATGGCTAGTGCCTAACCATGGTTACTGTATATTTGTAATTTGGTATCTTCTTACTAGTGCTTTAGTTTCAAATAGGAATACAACTTGGTGATCAACACTAAAGTTGTAAAGTTTGCAAAGATTAACATACTCAAAATATGAAACACCTTTATTGCTGCCAAAATGACTGAAAATAAGTATTACGTCCAAGAAGACCATATATAAAATTCATGTAACTGGAGGAAACGGTTCGGTTTCAAATAGTTTCTTTATAATAGATGTTGTATACACAGGTAAAAATGTATTTTGCAATATATAATGATAAGTATATATAAGAGTGTCCCTTTTTAACAAGATGTGTTTGTGCTCATTAAGAGCCTTTTGTACTAAATCATAAGCTCTATTAAGCCACTGAAGCTCTAGACTTGTGCAAAAGTTGCAAGAAAATTCCTAAACATCTAATGTAATGTTAAATAATTTACTTCATCACTGGTAACTTTTTAGTACATAATTTACTGATATAGGTCAATAGTTCATTTCATGAGTTACAGAAGTAAACACGAATCATAACCAAGAACATTATTTTTTTGTAGCATTTGTGCTTTTCGTGAATCTTTTCCTTTTCATGCATAGATACGTATTGTTTTAAGCTTTAATAACTCATAAATATTGTGTACATCTAGTGACGTTGAGTATAATTTCCCAGCAAACGCCCGGCCGGCTACACTTAATATAAATTAGTAAGGATCAAGATCCTCTCAAGTTAAAGTCAACATGATTGATCATGGTGATTTAAAGGCCCGGGTGTAACTTTTGTTTTATGGATTCACTTGCGGGCGCTTTTGTTTGGTCTTAAAGTAGTTATAAGACTATCTTTATCAACAACCCATCACAACTCAATCTTTTAATAAAATATTATTTTTTCTTTCCTCCACCTAAACAATCAATACATGAGTTGAGATCAACATAGACCATATTCGTAGATCCATAAATCAATCTTAACAATTAGTTTTTAGGCAAAGTCTTTAAAATGCTTTTACTATTCTTTACATTATGCCACCGTACTTTTTCACTTCTCAAAATGCCCCATAGGCAGACTCTCTCATAAGCAACTCTCCTCTAAGTTTGACAAAGTATTATATGTTTGGGCCCTTGTATAGTGTCTTGGAGGTTAGTTCTTGGGCAAGCTGAACCTACGTTAGCGGCAAGCGTATTTTTGTCTTTTAGCAAAAATAAAGTCTTTTATTATAAAAAAGCATATATCTTGACAACTGCCCCTTTACATATATGTACTTTTGGGCAACTTATACACTTATATAAAATACTTTTGAATACAAAATACTTTTAATTACAAAATACACATTATATTTTTTATATTATATACATTTAAAATATATAATAATCTGATTGCTTTCACGCCTAGCATCTCGCCCACTCCCGGATCAACCATGAATCGAGATGATCATCAGATCAAAACCATCACCACAGGATCAAACCATCAGCGATCTTCCTTGATCGCACCTGACCACCCCACCTCCGTATCCATGGCTGAATCGACCCCACTAGAACAACGGGAATCCTAACGATATGATGTCATTTTGGGTTTATTTTTAGGATTGTATGTAAAATGTGCTTCGATGTATTGAATGGAAGAAGAAGAGATAAAGCTTTTAAGAAAGTTCCTTGCCATTCTTTGCTTGTTAATCGGTTGAAAGCGACAATTTTGCCTTCTAGGCGAAAGGTAGGTACTAGCTGAGATCCTAGCCGAAACTACTTAGCAGCTTGTTAGAGTGGTGAGAGTTTTGTGGAATTTTTGGTGTGGTGCTTTTGTAATATCCGTTGCTAATGAATTCTTCCGAACCACCGTGGGTTGCCAGCATGGGGTGGTTAAAATGTACTAGCCCGTGGGTTGCCCAGCGGGTTGGTTAGAAATGTACAGCGTGGGTTGCCCACCCTACCTGGGGTGGTTAGCGATATACTAGCCGAGTGGGTTAGAAATGTACTTGCTAATGGTTTCCAGGTTTTATCCTTTTTTTTTTTTACATATAGATTTTAGGTTTTATCATGGAAACACAAAAAATACAATGGTATAGATAAGATCTATACACATAGATCTTCAAGTGCAGCGATATAGATTATAATTGACCCATTTTGGGTATGAATGAGTAAATGATTCTCAGATGTCATGTTTTTGTTGTGATATATTGTTTGTGAGTAAGGTTTGGTGAATCAGTAATGTAGCAACAATAACCATTATATATTCGTGCTTATTGATTTGTGCTTGTAATATTTTTATGGTTTTATAACCGAGATTTCAAGGAGTTGGGTACTATGCTTTGCGGATTCGTTTCGTGGTTCTGCTTTTCTTATACATGTTTGTAGGTCGGAAGGTAATTTTATATGCTTTTACCGATTTTCGCAAGGGTTAAGAAGATTAACAAGCAGTACTGGTTCTTTGTGTTTATCGGAGATATTAAGCAGTTATTCGGACACTTTGATTCAAGCGACATTTTGTTGTAATTTAGATGCAGTATGTAAATGCGGTGATAAGATGTCTTGACTCTAATCTAATGCGGTATTCTTTGTATAATTTGATGCATTGTAACACCATGGATAATATGTTAATTGTTGTTTATGGTTGTAACAAATCAAGGTTTGGTTTTGCATTTGAGCAATGCGCATGATCTCGAGTCGCTGTAGTTACGCGTGTCCGAATAGCCTAGGTGGGGGTATGTACGGTGGCTTCGATTACGTGATAAGGAGTGGTGCGAACGCCATGCGTTTGCGTTTTACCCAGCATTTTGATGCATTCTACACCATCATGATGATGGCCTCGACTTGTGGTTTCTGTTGTGATCAAATTTTGAAGGTCTGAGAAACTTTCGCAGAATGCGTTGACTCAGAGAGCAAGCGGCAGCTGTTCATTCGGATATCATCGTGGTGAGGTTAGCTAACTTGGTTAATCTCGGGAGAAAGTTATTATTATTTTTAATCCATATTGGATTATCGTGGATAGATGTATAATACGTGTATAGATTAAAGCGATACCAGGTACAATGGAAGATGCTCTTGTTGTATATTAATGCCAAAAGGTCCATTGACATTGAGGGGCGTTCATGTTACCAAAGCAGCATAGAAGCTGTATGTTGTGGTTTTGTGTGGAAAAGTACTAATCTTGCTAAGGTAAAGCGGGTGATCACTTGTGGTACACCTTTGCTCTAAAGGATTATCTATGGTCTAATTCGAATGTCTGGCGTGTGTAGGTGGCTTGCGGCCGGCTGACATGATATCAATAATGATGGTTTTGCATGTGATACTGGATTCGAGGCGGTTGAAGCGGTACTCAAGCTCATGCTTGTAGGCTCAGAGGTATGATGATTAACTTTATTTCGCGTTGACATTGTACTCATCAACTATAGGTGGCAATTCTAAGGCATTTACTTAATAATGATTTTTTTATCTATTATCTAAACAAAGCTTGAGAAAAGAAATAAATTTGAAATAATGTAGAACAGTTGGGAGTCACACATAATTCTATCTTTTTGTGTAAAACCTCCTTAGATCATCCTTTCTATCAAAGTTGGATCAATATTGATAGATTCTATGTCATATTCGCGATAATCGAGAGACACCACTATTTTAATAATATTAAACAGGGACCGTTTTTCAGTTAAGCACAATCCAAATAGACTTATTTTGATTATCCCGTTTTGACCTGTGACCCAACCCTTCAACCCATTTTGTCATATTATTCTTAACCGATGCTAATATATATATCTGGCGGTCTGAAAAGGAACATGGGAAAGATCTGCCGGAATCTGCGGCTAAAACAATTGGGAGGCGCCCGCGATGGATCGGGCGTTGTTCTTTGTCACGGTGGGTGAATGCGGGGTACTATTCATATTCTAACTTTGATCATCCTATTCCGACACGTTTATGTTGATAGGCTGTATACATTGCTTCAAAATAGTCAATATTCGCTTTGGTCCCTCAACAACATAAAATATACATAAATGATACTTTCGCGCGGAGCAGCGGTGTAACGGTATCTTTTTATATGCGAACAATGAACACGTTGATCGTCTATCAAAGCTAATATATGTCAGCAGTCGTCTAGTACTTTTTGTTGGCGAGGCATTGAGTTACGGTAATGGCGCGTTGATCAACTATTAAAGTTCATCGAGGTCTTGGCCATGATACCCCACTTTTCACATTATCATCATATATGTAGATTAAGTTTATACAGTTGGTTAACAAGTAAATGTAATTTCTTACGAAATTAGGTGACCTCTCACCATCAGGGCCTAGGTTGATCGATGGAATCTTGCTAACCAAGTTTGATACCATTGATGATAAGGTAAAATGCAAACATATCAGGACATAATCTTTACCTTCTTTTTGTTCGAAAAATTGGTTAATTGTGTTTTGTCTAATATGGCGATGTAGGTTAAGTCGCACTTTAGATGGTTTACATATCGGCTTTGTGATGTTTCTTGGATGTGGGCAGTCTTATCGATCGTGAGAAGGCGAGCGTCAAGTCTGGCTATGAAGACTTTGCTTAAATGAGTGTACATGAAGTAGATCTGAGTCGATCGTGTTTGGTTTGTGTCTGGATCTGCTTGCCAGCTTTACTTCGGTTTGTCTTGTGTTAAATGTTGTTGGTACACATCTTTGTGATTCATACTCTATCCATGTCTTTGATTGACTTGTCATTGATGAAATCCGGTTTATTCTTAATAGCTTGATTTTTCCGGGCGGTGTAAATTCTCTTAATCATTTGCATCATCGTTCTTGCTTTTCTTATGCATCCTCTTGCATTCGTCATCGAAAATCTTGTATTTGTCATTTGGAAATATGCTTGAAGTTTTATGTAAAGGGGTAACTAGCGTAAACGCATTTTATATTTACACTTATTTATCTCTGTAATTATATAGACCTTCAGAACTACATAGTTGGTTGAAATTACCCACTTAGCGAAGATGTCGGAACTTTATGACAACTTTGCATAAAGCGTCACACCTTAATCATTTGAACACATAAATGGCGACATATGACTATTCTTGATAACTTTCGCAAAATGAATCTTAGATGGCGGTAAATAAATATAAAAACGATCGAATTGTAAAATTTGCGGTTTGGTACAAATTGAGATGGTTGTTAGGACTTGCAAATTGAGTCATGGACTAAAAACTTTCTTTGTAAGTACAAACGTATTACTACTCCTCCGTCTCAAAATAATGCCCTTTTTTATCTTCTAAACATCGGTCGATACCGGATATTGGCAATTGATGGTTACTCTAGCAGATATTACAAATTTCAAAATTTCAAATTGATGGTTACTCTGCCATGCGATGCTTGCTAGGTGGATATACAATTGTCTTTCGGTTTGTAATGAGGAATCGAGTTATTGGCATAAGTTTAATGCGATGTCGGCTTAGAAACTAAAATGACAATGAGAATTGACTTCTAACTCGATAGGTGGAGAATCCGTTATAATACGATTCCAAGCTGAACCAGCTCCTTCCCATAAGCTTGGATGGAATCCATAGGATAACTCATTTTAGAACTCATCATGTTTGTCTAACAAGCAAAATTCTTGATAAAATGTAAAGAAATTTATCTTAAATATATAATAATGCTTAAAGCACCTTACTATACCAAGAGTCCGAATATATAGATGTAGATATATAAATCCTGATTACTAAAGCGTCTTATTACATTATTAGTAACAATGGTCAGCAAAACCTATCTTGTATATAACAAGGCGACACAAAATGTCGACAAAGCTAAAAGCGGAAGAAAAGTCTTGAGAATGTTGTTCATCATATGGCTCGCTGTTCGAATACTATAATATGCAACCATCGGTAGTATATTAAGCGCCTCCAAACCTTCTGTTATACGTCTTACAAATTTCAAGATCAAGCGCTCTAAAACTAAGATCTTATTTCCTTTTTCTATCTTGAGTTGCAACAAACTATAAGGAAATTATATGATGGAATATTGGTGGCTGACTCCAGGGTTGCGAGATTACACCGTATTCTGGCGTTTTAGACAAGATTTAATAGTACGATCATTATGGGTCTAAATTACGCATTGCATCATCATTCACATTACTGAAGGGTTCTTAAATGTGCTTTTTGAAAGTGATTACATGAAGTGCGGAATATCGGTAGGACACCATCACTCTGTGATAAAGAACCTCAAAGGGATAGCGTTTGGATGCATATGTGAGAATCATATTTAGCCATAAGCTCTATCTAATGCAACATATGGAGTAATGGACTCATGGTTAGTTAAATATCGGCGTATACCGATGGATTATAAACTTTGCTTATGAAACCGATAATGACTTCTTTACATCAATAAATTTGTTGAAATCAAGTAGATTTTGATTAATATACTTGCCTTCACTGATGTCCCCAGTCCTTCCAAGCAAAAGCGTCGGCTGAAAAAATTGTATGACATATAAGAATCTTTGTAAATATGTAAATTCTTCATTTTGTTTCTTGTTTTGATTACATAAATGAGGTTCTTCACTATTCCGTTGTTTTGAATCGATACATAAATACACCTAGCCACATGAAATTAAAATGCAAGCAACAAGATATCGGTCATCGACACATTATTACCAACTAAAATTCAAGGCTCTTGAAAATAAGCATTTAATATTACGATAAACACAAAGAAAGCGAAAATCTGTTTGTTAATTCTTCTTTAAACCCTTGCGGTAAAATCTAAGGGTAAAGCATATAAAATTACCTTCCGACCACAACATTGGTATAAGAAAAGGAACCACGGAAGCGAGAGTCCTAGCGGCAAGTACTCCAACTCCTTGAAATCTGTCATAAAAACCATGTGTAACATACAAGCCTGAGATCAATAAGCACAAGCGCCATATATAATGGTTAATAAGCTACACATTCTTGATTCAGTCAAACCTTACTCACAAACAATATATAAACAAAAACATGACATTGGAGAATCATTTACTCATTCATACCCAAAATGGGTCAATTATAATCTATGTCAGTTACGCTTAGAGATCTATGTGTATAGATCTTATCTATACCATTATTTTTGTGTTTCCATGATAAAAGGAAACCAAATCTATATGTAAAAAGGATAAAAAGGAAACCCTTGCTGAGCATTTCTAACCACGCTAGTACATTGCTAACCACCCACGTGTGGCAACCCGTAATACATTTCTAACCAACCGATTATGTGGGCAACCCACGGCTAATTTCTAACCACCCACATGTGTTGGCAACCCACGGTGGTTGAGCACCATTAACAGCGGATATTACAAAAGCACCACCAAAAAATTCCACAAAACTCACCACTCTAACAGTTGAGAGTTTACGCTAGGATCTAGCTTAGTACCTCTTGTTAGGTCTAGAAGGCAAAATTGCTCGACTTTCAAGCGATTAACAAGCGGCAATGGCAAGGAACTTTCTTAAAAGCTTTATCTCTCTGATGCGATTCAATACATCGAGCACATTTTACATACAATCGGTAAAATAAACCTAAAAATGACATCATATCGTTAGGATTCTGTTGTTGGTGGTGGTCGGTTGGTGGGGGAGGTGGTGGTGGGTTGTGGTGGTCGAAGGAAGATCGTTGATGGTTTGGATGCTGTGGTGATGGTTTGATGGTGATGATCGATTCATAGTTGGATCAGGGTAGAGGTGGGGAGAGGCGATTATGTTAAATCGTATCTATTATATATTTTTAAAATGTATATAATGTATAAAAAATATAATGTGTATTTTGTAATTAAAAGTATTTTGTATTCAAAAGTATTTTGTATATAAAGTCACGTAAATTCAAAGACGTATGTGTGGAGCCCCGAGTTGCGAATATATGTACTTTTATAATAAAAAGACTTAATTTTTTGCTAAAAGACAAAATATGTCGGTTGCCTGAAATGTAGGTCCGATGCAGAAATAACCTGGTACAGCTTAGTGCAAGGTGGTAAATATATGGACACTTGTTAAACTTAGAGGAGAAGTTACCTTATGAGAGAGTTGCCCATGGGGCATTTAAAGAGATGAAAAAGTGGGGCATTTGGAGTAATATAGTTGGGCAAGCAGGAAGCATTTAAAGAATTGCCTACTTTTTATCAGGATTAATAAAACCATTTTCTGCCTTTTGAAAAGCAATATGCTTTACAAGCGGTAAATCTTCAAACTATAAAATACTGTGATCATTGACGAGGAATTAAATTATCTTTCTATCAATATGCGTTTTCCTATATATTCGACAAACATTTTTTTTTTTTTCAAAATTCCAGCTGAAAAATCATATATGATTTGTAAAATCACATATGAGGATTTTCAAAATCATATATGATTTGTAAAAATCGAATCATATATGATTTTCACAAATCATATATGATTTTTGGGCAGAATTTGAAAAAATGAATTAAAATATATAGTAGTGCATCTATCATAGAAAAGATAATTTAATCTGGCATGCCTATGATATTTATCAGCGTAACAATTAGAGTTTGCGAGATATTTAATTTTTTTAAAAATGGTGAAAGTTTATTTTAATAAAAAAATGAATGGTATTATTGGTTAGATTCGATCTTAGTAAATTGATATCATATTGAACTTTTGCGTCAATACATACAACAATGTATATTTTTTTACCATTTATGATAGCATGCGTATAATATTGTTTCTTCATATTCAATTTAGTGTCAATGCCCATTTTCACTCAAAATCTTGAACTTAATCAACCTTTAACCAATGCTAAAGAAACCCCATTTCGGACATATCAAATATCTATAACCTTATACTCACAAAAGTACTAAACAGGAAAATAACTCATTTTTATCAAAACAAGAACCTAATTCAACCCACCAAAATCATCAAGATCACAACTTTATACAAACCCAATACCTCAAAACCAAAATTATCAACACCCAAATAAAAATAACCCTTAAATCAACACACCAAAATTAACAGTCAAGATCACAACTTTAAGCAAACCCGATGCCTTCTTAAAATAACAGCACTGGAGACGAAATTTAACCTCAAATCACAAAAACCCTAATCCAAGAACCCTAAAAACAACCAAAATCAACCCAACAAAAATCAACAGCCAAGATAAAAAAACTAACGAATACCCAATACTAATTAGCTCAAATTAACAACACCCAGATGATCAAAACACAAAAAAAACCCCCAAAATTATAAACAATTTTGCAAACCAATTTATTGGACACAAAGGCGAAATACTAGCTGTACAAATCAAATGGCGGGTAAGTTACACTCTAGTGTTGGCGAGGTTGGCGTGACAAAGGATTGGCAGGTTGGAAATCCTGGCAAGCCCAGGATCGTGAAACTCTCTTTCTTTCTTTTGTTATACTTATAATATAATATTGGTTTTTTTTTTTTTTTAACCCTCCAATCAGTTGGATCAGTTCACCGATAAACATAGTCTAAGTGTTAGGTCGGTCGTATGTGTTGTAATCCTGGAAGCAAGCTACTTTGGTCAGTGGTGTCTTTTAATTCTAGCTTCTTGCTTGCTAGTGTAATTTATTTATTTATATAGAAGTGACTTTATTTTTGTTCTGAAAAATCGGCTGCATCTTGGGATAAATCCATTTCATCTAATTTGATCTAGTGGTAGTGATTAACCTAGATTTAATATGTCTAAACCCTAAGTCCATGTTTTCTTGTCTTTTTCTTTTCTTTTTATCTCTTTCTTATTTATTTTCTCATTATTGTATTTTTTAATCACTTTTTTTTTTTTTTATTCCACGTTTTTTTTTGGTGGTTTCATCTGATGTATCCGATTTCCTCCGTCCATTTTCTCGTTCCATTCGTCACGTTTTCATTCCGTTTCATTCCGTCCATTCCATTTCCATTTTTCATCCCAGTTTTTCCTCCGTTTTCATTCCATTCCGTTCCATTTTTTCCTTCCATTTGTCCATTTATTTCCATTCCATCCATTTTCACTCCCCATTCCATCCGTTCCATTTCACTCCCCGATTTTGTCCGTTTCATTATTCGTTTCCGTTCCATTCGTTTTCACCCATTTTGATGTTTTTCGCCACATTTTATCATTTTCCGTTGCGTTTCGTCGTTTTTTCTTACCGCCTTTCCATTTCCATTCCATGTTTCATTTCATTTTCATTCCATTTCCATTCCATTTCCATTTCCATTCCATTCCATTCCGTTCCATTCCATTTTCATTTTCCATTTTATTCCGTTTCATTTCCTTTACATTCCGTTTCGTCCATTTTATTTTCCATTTCATTTTTCGATCGATTTTCACTCGTTCCGATCCATTTCCATTTTATTCCTTTTCCATTCTTCCATTCCATTCCATTCCATCCATTCCATCCATTTACCTCCTTTTCACTTCGTTTTTTATCCGTTTGTCGTTTTTCATGGTTTTATCGTTTTCGTCTATTTTCATATGTTTTCATGCTCATTATTAAACTTTATTCTACATGTCTAATAGCAATGTGATATTTTATTATAGTTAATGTGGAATATCACTTGTGATATTTCATAAACAAACATTATGTTTTTAGCGTTTAATATTTTAGAGTATTCATTGCTCCATATATTTTTATATATTATCACCTATGTGTTTTCTAATATTTTTATAATTTTAGATTAGGAGATAGTTTTGTGCCTTTAATGGTGGCAAGCATATTTTTTAGCAAGAAATGTTATCTATCACTTGTGATATAATACTCTTAGTATAGAAATAAAAGGGTTAAAGTCTCTTTAGGTGAATTCTTATTTTGTTCAAAAAACTTCAATTCAATGCAACACTTTGTTTGATTTTGAGAATATGTGATCTCTTTTCATAGTTTGCTTCCTTTTTATTTATTTTGATATTTCCAAAGTAATGACTTATTTATCTCTTGTGATATAACTTGTAAGAAAAGATGAAAGTATTACACTCTTCATCATATATGTGTTATGGTTGTGATACTCAACTAAGAATGTAAAATGTTAAATTCATACCAAGCGTGATAAGAATTTGGTATTTTGCAAGAATATATGAAAGAAATGATAATAAACATCACATATTATATTATTGTGATGATTACATTTCATTTCTTGTGTTTTTGAAAATATTTAGAAAGATTTTGTATTTTTATGATAATATGAAATATTAGAAAAGGTGTTTAGCGAAAACAAATTATGTTATGAAACTTTGTTAGACTTGTAGTGGATTTTTCTATTTAATGAATCATTGTCTGCGTGTTGATAGGTTTTATAAGCGAATTTAAAATCATGGTTGAATCGGCAAACTAAAGGTATAGATTGAAGAGTAACGCATCTTTATAAACAATGAGTAGGCTGAAGCGGCAGCCATGTACATGATATAACAAGTGATATCACCTATCACTTGTTTATATCAACTGATATATCCGTAGTATTCTCTCGTATGATATACCTATGGTAATATAGCGCGATATGGCGTTGATATCAATGGATTTTATCCACATGATATCGTGTGATATCATGATGATGTGATATCACTTGTGATGTCACAGTGTTTGAAACTTCCTCGGTTTGTTTATATGGGTTGTGCTATCTTCAACAATAGCATTTAGTTTGGCGGTTCAACTCATAGATATTACCAAATCCCTATAAAGCCTAGCGAAGCGTGAATGTATGGATCAGAAAGCTCTGCCGCCGAAGATAACAAGTATCGTAACATCTCTTTGTTTTCAGTTGAACGAAGCACCTGTTATTCCTAATCTCCATAAACGCTTCACCAAATATTTTCAAAAAGCATCATATATTGGTTGAGTATCTGGCGTGTAACATGATAATCGAAGCCATCGCTTCGAAATATCATCAAGAGATCCAAAACTCAATTTATCGCAATCATGCAAATATCGCGAAATGGACAAAAGCGAAGATAAGTAGATGCAGCGTATAAAAAAAAGTCTGCGGACAAAGCGTCAGCGGACACGCATAAAAATAATACATAAAAGCCGGATAAGCGAATAAACTGGATCTTTGATCTGGCGTGATAAATGGATGAGCGGATGTGTAAAGCGTCGGCAGCTGGCGATAAGCGGATAAACAATTAACCGATACGCTGGGATCATAAACCGGTCCGCCAACATCAGTCGAGAACTTCGGCAACCTGATCTGGCAATGCATAAACATCAGACCAGAACCAGCAAAACATCCGGACTCAAAATTTGCTTTCGGCTCTTTCAACTTTCAAACCGTCACTATTAACTGAACGAAATCGATGGCTCGAGGGATAACATCTCCGCGGATCATGAATAAATGGATCCCGCTCGGACAAAAGCTTATAATCAGACAACAGTTTAAGCAGGCCGGCATCGCCGACAGCGATATGATGCGATCACAGCGTCGGATAAAGCGTCTGTGAGCAAACGTAGGGTTAGGCAAAGCAATTAATAACGTTTGAACAGGCCGGGCAACAAACCGTTAATCTGGTGATCATTATAAACAGATCTTGTCGTTAAGTTAAGAAAAGAAAAAGATTTAAAAGAAAAAAGAAAAAGAATGATAAATAAGAAGAATGAAAATGAGAAAAGGAAAAGTATCTTTAGGTTTTAGTATAAATCTTGGTTTATCATAGTTAAAATCAATAGATGGATGGTGAAAATTTTTGTTGCTGATAAAGCGAAATAAAATAAGCGTTTGAAAATTTCTCTATTTATATAATTCTTAGAAAAAGAAAGTTACAAACTACACTAGTGAGAGTGACATATCTTCTTACACGTGACTTGTAGCATTTTATGTTCATTTTCTCGGGTCCTCTATGCAGAACCTTGTCAGGTAGAGTCTACAAAGGGTCACGTTCCGTTCTTGATCATGGGTGATGATCGTTGGTAATGATTAGTTCGATTCCGTCTTGATTTTCAACTTTGCTTTATACCACTTATTTTTACAAAGTTTTTTCTGTTTTGTACATGTCGTTTTGTCTGAGTTTTTTATAACTTATCCACTTTTTATACTTTTTTTGGTTTCCAATTTTACAAGTTTTTTTTTGGTTTTACAAGTTTTTATGATATAAATTCGGTTTAAAACTTTTAAAAGCAGTGAGTCGGAAAAAATTTTTGAAATTTCGGTTCGAGGTTGCAAAAGTGAGATTTTATCCCACTTTCGTAGTTTGTTTTCATCATAGCCTCGAGGAAGTTTTTAGGCTCAAAATCATCATCGCGGCGGAAAATTTTAGGCTCAAACCAGAAGGTTCTGAAAGTGGTTTGATCTTTCGTCCATCAGGTTTTATCAATCATAGCCTGAAAGTTTTAAAAGTTTTAGGCTCAAAATCATCATCAATACTCCCGGAAAAGTTTTGTCCACAAGCGCACAAAGTCACAGTTTAGCATAGGCTGCACTAAAGCTACTTCATATGCGCCAGCCTAAATCTGCACAGCATGCAAATACCACTATTACTCAACAAAAGCTGCACCCTATTCTCGCGGCACTGCAACCGAAACTCACCGGTTGGGAGTTCACAAGTTACACAAGTTCTGCGTTTTGAACATAATTCTGCCAGTGCTTGCAAAGTTAAGCAAGGTTAATGCTTAATATTACCGAAAGTTCGCGAGGTGTCTTAAGATTACCAAAGGCGTATAATCAGTTAAGCACTTTCGCCACCAACAACAATCAATCAATCAGGTGAAGCAGCAATGGCAAATCGGCAATCAATGCAATAGTATAATCCCGAAGCGGTAACATAAAATATGAGATAATATTCTGGCCCAGCAATTAGTCGAGAAAACAACCAGCAACAACAATATAATCACGGCGGCATGCAATCCAGGTGAAAGCAACAACGCAAACAAGTGGTCGGATCAGCAACAATAATCAACAGCCAGCCAATAGTGGTGGATCACAACCAACAATCAATAGCGAAATGCTCAGTTAGCCAATTCTTTGCTTAAAGAAGTAAACAACTTATCAAATTTCCGGATTATTAGGCTTTATAGCCATATTGGGCTGCAATTCGGTTTTCCATGGCTCTTTAAGTTTTTTTTTAAAAAATCATCATTACTTTTATTTCATTAAAAGTTGCAAAATGGCGAATTGTCGACTTTCAAATTATTAAAATTTTTTTATGCACAAAACACTAAGTTTTTTTCATTAAAGAGCAAAGTGAATCACTTTACCATCCGAATGCAGGGATAGCGTGGGGTCTTTTCTTAGGGATAGCGTGAGGTGCACAGTAAAGGCTTGACCGACGGGTTATCCTTATGCGGAATGAAGACGCATGAGAACAAACACCAGGCATATAAGCAAAAAGCTTAAACAAACATACAAACATCTAAAAGGCAATGATGATTTTTAAAGACTTAAAAGAGTTTTTTAACAAGCATGCAATCGCGTCCTCTGGCAATTACCACCACATCATCACCTAGCGAACAAGCGTGGCAGAAACGCATTTTTAAGAAAAAACAGTTTTCACGTTTTTTACAAATCTCGTATTTTTAACAACATATACGTTACAAAGATATAAAATAGTTTTAGACAAAGTTTAGATCTAAAAGGTTTAATCAAAAGGTTAGATCTAAAAAATTTTAGATCTAAAAAGGATTTTAGATCTAAAATAGTTTTAGATCTAAAACTTCTTCTTCAGCAATCTGTGTAACCTTGTGACCATCACATCGGAATCCACCAGATTAAAACTATGATAGCGAAACATTTTTTTTGAAAATCAAAAGCAGTTCGCGTTTTTACAAACCTCATTTTTTAACAACATATACGTTTGAGATCTAAAAATAGTTTTAGATCTGAAACAACAACGAAAGCATCTGTCTTGGTAGCGGTACTCACCACTACCACCACAACGGTTTAAAAACTATGACAACCGAAACATTAAGAAAATCAAACATATTTAGCGTTTTACAAACCTCATTTTTAACAACATACGTTTAGAGATCTAAAAATAGTTTTAGATCTAAAAACTTAGCAATGAAAGCATCACGTCTTAGCAGCGATACGCCGCCTTCTACCACATCATCACCCTTGGTCTAAAACTATGACAATGAAACATTTTAAGAAAATCAAAATGATTGCGTTTTTTTTACAAACCTCATTTTTTAACAACATATCGTTCAAGATCTAAAATAGTTTAGATCTAAAACTTTAATGAAAACATCGTAACGCGTGACCTCACCGCTTTCACCACCACATCATCCACCAGCGATTTTCAAAACTATGACAACGAAATTTTTTAAGAAAGAATAAGCGGTTAACGTTTTTTTTTAAACCTCATTTTTTTAACAACATATATGTTTGAATCTAAAATAGTTTAGATCTAAAACTTTCAAACAATCAATGCTTAGTAGCGGTATACCTGCCACCACATCATCATGCCACAACATCAACAACAATCTAACAAGTAAAATACTTGTTAGATCAAAACCAGATCTAAAATGTTAGATCAATATTTTAAGAAGAGAAATAGTGAAGTGAGTGAGAAAAAGTGAAAGCGAATCAGTATGAAAATGATGAATATCAACTAACTATGCCAAAGTCAATCTGGTGAAAGCAACGATAAGCGTTCGAGAACCACTGCGTAGCAAAAGAAATTCAAACCACGTTTTATAAGCGTTTTTTTATTTTTAAGTTTTATATATAAGAAAAGTTAATACAAATTTAATAAGTAATAAAAGTATTTTAAAATATTTAAAAAACATGTATTTATAAAGATACTAAAAGTATTTATAAAAAGTTTGTAAAAATTTGTATTTATAAAAGTTTTAAAAAAAAAATTTGTACAAGGTTGTATTTTTTATCAAAGTTTTTTATAAAAGGTTGTTATGTTTTTATATTGTATAGGTGTTGATGCGAAGTTGATTTAATTAATGGGTGCGATCACTGGCGGATCAGTTGGTTTTGTTATTGTTGTTGGAAATAGTAAAAGCAGAGATAGGGGCTATAAGTACTCCTCCGGGTACGTATTCCTAGACATGGGGCGTCTTCAGTGAAGGTTTAGAAGATGAACTTCAACTTGGCTGGTAGTAAGGCTCGTATGTGCCCATTGATTACTAGAAATTTATAAAAGCGTTTTAATGGTTGGATATTGAAGGTAATCTGAGGGCATAATCAAAATTTTCGAACTTCGTTGCATGGTTTTCCGAGCCATGCGATTAAAGTGAGTTAGTTTTTGTGAAGCGAGATGACAAAGCGTGTAGCACCCAATTATACTTTCTTCAATAAAGAGATGGATCCTAATGCGTGTCTACCATTAAAGCGGTGTATAATGCACAGAAAAAGATCGTCGCGGCGGTTGTGGTGATTTGACTCCGATACAAGCGCTTTTAGTACATTTGGAGCGTAAAGGTTATACATATTACCCTAGGATAAATGACTACACAAATGAGCTCGATGAAATATTTTTTGTTAAGCCCGGCGTCATATACCATGGACAACATATCCAGGAAATCATCTTGATGGACTCACATACAACACCAACATGTTTAAAGCGCCATTCTTCTGAGTTGTTGGGGTTACTCCAACAAACACAACATTCTCATGGCGTTTAGCTTTTGGACAAGGAAAAAAGCCAAATTTCAAATGGGTGTTGGAATGTGTTAAGTTGGTGATACAAGAACAATACTAAGATTCCGGGTTATCGTCACCGACAGAGATTTAGCGTTGCTTGGGGCATGCGGTGAAGAATTCTAGCAACGCTAACATATTACTGCCGATGGCATATCAATCAAAATGTGGTAAAGCATTGCGGAACATAATGTTATTCGATACGTTAAAGGAGTATGATTCCGTTAGATTGACATGGGATTCGATGATTCACGGCTCCAACCGAAGAAGTGTTCGTAGCATTATTAGCACCTCGTGGTTTATTGGTCCAAAAATGGTACTTTCGAATTGTTATTTAATAATACATTTTTTTTATTATTATTTAATAAATAACTACTCGGATTGTTTTCTCACTTTATTAATTCTTTGTTTTCTCGGATGTTTTCCGATTTTTAAATCGGCATTTGCGAGATTACGATCGCATGTTTGTATTCGTGCATTACGATCAATCGCAGCCGGCCAAACAACAACATGTAGAGTTGGTCAACAGCGTTGTTGAAGTTATACTGGGCTCCCCATGACCGGCTTAGACACGTTGTTGTGTTCGATTCGACAAGATTATAGTGCGCAAGAAAGCTGCGATCTGAGCCTCTTTGAATATAAGCAAAATCAAGCTGCATGCTTTGTAAAGAGCACTCTATTTAACGAATTGCGGTATAATGTTTCAATGGATGCTTTAAGGCTCATACTCATGCAGAAGTAAGCGGATGTTGACCCACATGCATGTGGTCATCGGATCTGCAGTTAGTGTATGGTTTACCATGCTATCACCAAGCTATCGGGCTTCAAGCAAACGGTATGTATTTTAAAATTTATGCCTATCAAGTTATTCTTCCCGTCAATACCGATAATTTTAACTAGTTTCTTTTTTCAATACCGATAAATTTATGCCTATCAAGGACCTAACGAAGGACCTAGCGAGGGCGACTTAAGACACCACTTGTACGTTCCAGATTGCTTTAGCGAATATTGTATGGTGAAATTCCGGCTCTTTTCCGGCTAGATCTGGGATCTTTAGCGTGGAAGGTGATGGAAATTGTGGCTATCGAAGCTCTTCGCGTAGGTCTTGGCCATCGACGAAATGTGGCCCGAAATTGAGCTCTTGCCGGGAAGAGGTAGACAATACGAGGATGTTTACGGGAAATGTGGGGTGATTCTTTTACATCTACACGTAACTCGATGAATTGGTTTAGGGTGCGGCACCCGGCGTTATTGGATGACTATGCCAGAAATGGGAGTGGTTATTGCTACATCTCTTAACCGTCCTATTGTATGTATAACCAATTCACAATATCTTTTGTGTCTTCAGAGAGGTTCTCGATTCGCCATGAAATATTGTCTCCGGTTGTGATTTTCGTGTGGGGAACAACAAATGTGCTCACTGCCGTTCTTGCGTTTCTTGATGAAGACTCACCACTCCCATTATAATCACCACTTGTGGAACATTTTAGAAATGCGAGGCAGCGCCATAGGAACATGTGTTTGCTCAACGGCAGAGGATGTTTAGATATACGTAGAGAACAGTTATTGATTTATATTGTAAATGACACAACATGTATAGGCGATTCTTGATTTATATTGTAAATGACACAACATGTATAGGCGATTCTTGATTTATATTGTAAATGACAAAACATGTATATAGGCGATTCTTGATTTATAGCAAGCGACTGCGTCATCTTTTATTCTGATTTGCCTCGCCCGGTTCTTCCTCATCTTTATTCAGAATCGGATGACATTGATGGAGGGACATTCATTGTGTCAACCACACACCCGCTTTCGTGTTGAGAGTCAGTTATGTGCTTTCTTCACAATCTTATGTGCATCCCTCTCTGGTATCTCGGTGCGGATGAGGACAATTTTATACACCGTCCTCGGTTCTTCCTCATCTTTTGTTCGGTAGTCTGGCTGCGAGATCGGCATTGAGGAGGCGCATTTGAGTTAGAGTCGTGTGGGGACGGATGGCGACATCATTGGGCTGACTACTACGCGTGATTGATCTTAGTTTCTAGTTATATTGTAATTTTGTAAACCATGTATCAACTATTAATCTATAACAAGATTGGTTATTTATGTATTTGAAGCTTCTAATTTTGTGAACCATGATATTACTAATTTATGTTGTGAATAATTATACAAATTCTTTTGGCGAGATGCAACAACAAAATCCTTACTTGTGTGGTTGTCAGCGTGGATTAATAATTGAAAGAACATCCCAAAGCCCAAAACTTGTAGTGCGAAGTATTATGCATGTCCTTTCTCAAGGTAAATAATTAAGCGTTTGCTTATTTAGCGTAAATATATCAATAACTTGTTTGTTTAGAATACATTTCTTATAATTGTTTCGTCATGTAACGGCAGGGGACTAAAGACTATGGGTGTCGATACTTCATGTGGAAGGAAATATTTCAACAAAAGTACTTTGGTGAAGCCTCTTCATCAACGCAGTGCTCAAAGCTGAAACTAAAGATACAACGATCAACATGCTATTGGTGAAAACAATTTGTTGCGAGCAAAAATAAAGGCGTTGGAAGCATCATTGGAATTGGCAAGAAATCCAGTTGATCACGCATGTCAGCCAAGTGGAATACTCTATGAGCTTATAGATGACATTAATAATCTTCATGTGGAGTAGATTTCGTTGTAATATTGAAAACATTGTTGTTTTACTTGTTTAATGTTTTATTATTATTGTTTAATTAATTAAATGGAAACAAACACACAATTAAAAAGCATAACGTAAAATAAATATCATATAAAAACACTACACAATTAAATACACTATACATATAAAAACACTACACAAATTAAATACACTATACAATATACCTAAATTAAACACTACACACAAAATTTAAAAAAAAAATCAAAAGTAAATAAGCCGCCGTGCAAATGGAAGGGGACCCACCCTACTTGAGGTGCCTTGCCAAGGGAAGGCGTGGGTTACTCGTGCTTTAGCCCTTTTTCTCCTTGGGCCAACATATATTTTCCTCTAGATAATTCGGTAGTATATTAAAAACAAAAATTTTAAATCCTTCATGATGAGGCAAATTATATACATGTAATACTGCTGAGTACGGTCTGAAAATCGGGCCGGACATAACAAAATCGGACCGAAAAAAAAAACTCAAAACACCGGGTTGATTAGGCCGGTTTGGTTTAGCCGGTCGATTAGGTTCGTCGGTCGGTCGGTCAACCAATATAAAATTACGTTTTGCAAAACCGAACGGTTGAAAGCGGGACCAGGACCAAAATGATTAAAACGGTAAACCAAAGACATGATCGAAACGGTGCGGACCGGTCGGCCCGTTTCGAGCCGGTTTCTCAGTTCGGTCTCTGCCCTAGGTAACACACACTTTAATAACCAAACACAAACACTGAAACACACACAAATAAATACTCATATATCCATTTTTATAAAGTTAACTACAAAATTTCCGCACATCATCTTAATGGAGAAGTGTGAACAAAAGCAATTCTCAAACGAGTGTTCATACCTCCTATCACCATCACAAACCACCCTTTTGTCATATGCATGGACGCTCTTTACGACGGTAACAAGTTCACACGACTACCATGTCACCACTTCTTCCACCGTATGTATTCAACAATGGCTTACGTATAATAAGAACAACGTGTCACCCATGCTATAAAATTTGGACAAAACCATACCTAGCAGATCGCCATACAACATTAGGGAATGTACGTGTAACGGCTCACATATATTATTGGTATGTGCTAAAACACATACCGTTTCATCATCAAAATAGACCCATAATAACCAAGATAGAGCCGTTTATTGCTAATATTTGTGGTTTTCTTGAGTTTGTGCTTGTGCAGTCGAGATATGTAAAACACACAAAAGGAACCAAATCGAGGCGTAAATGCAGAGAGATCATGAGGAGTTTGAAAGTAGGAAGGGTCGGGATTGTGCATTTTGGAAGATTTTATTCTCTGAGGATGATTTTTAGAAGTTACAATCAAGTTTGAAGAAATGTCAAGATTAGTCCATGAACTTTGAGCTTTTGGCAAAAGTGATCCCTCAAGTTTAAAATTGTAAAAATCAACCCTTGGATTATTTGAGATTGACAAGAAAGGCCCTTGAAAGATTTTTAGAAAACAGTTTTGGTCCATGAAGTTTCAACTTATACACATTTGGTCCTTAAAATATACTTTGGATCATTATACTAGTCCTAAGCCCAAAATAAATAAACAAAGGCCCAAAATAATTTACCCGGTCCAATACATATTCCAAACCAAGCCAACCCGTTACCCAATACATCAACAGTATACCCTTTTTAACTTAGAGTCACGCCGAGCCACGGTCAAACAATCAAACAAATATTAAAAATTACCCCACGCCCAAATTTACCCCCAAACCTGCTATACCCATGAACCCTAATTACCCCCGCGTCAATTGGTCAAAATTACCGTAATTAAGGGCAAATGTGTACTTTAAATGTCGACACCATTTGACACATGAATGGCGGATGGACCTACCATCGTGTGCTCATTCCCGATCTCGCTCTCCTATTGGTGAGGCTCGTGGTATTCATGATCAATGGTTGAAATTAATGGGATGAGGTGTATGATGATCCAATGGATGACAAGCAATCAAAGAAACCTGATTTGACTTTCTAGATCCTTCCAAGAGCCTCAAGAGACCTCAAGCTCACCTATTTAAGACCCCTCATTCGTTCACATTGGATGTATCTCTCTTTTCTTTCAATTTTCAGTAGCTTAGTTTTAGATAAGTTGTCATTTGAATACTGTTAAGCTTTTGTAATTTACTCTTCATACTCAATTTCTTAGATTAATAAAATTCAGTTTCTCATTTTCAAGTATTTGTTTAAGTGTTTATGTTTTAAATCTGATTAATCTCCTTGTTTATTGCTTATTTCAATAATCAAAACCTGTTTTTAGCTTACTACTTAATTAACTCAAAAATAAAAAAAAAAAAAAAATAATTGAAAAATAAAAAAAAATACTCTTAAGCTTATCATAAGCTTTAGCTACTGTTTAACTAAGCTCATTTAAGCTTTTAAGTGCTTTTGGTGAGTTTATTTACATCCAAATCTCAATTTACAAACAAATTACATATTAGGTCAACAAAAGTCAAGCCTGATCTGAGAAATGGTTTGATTTCTTTGGTTTTGGATCTGATTTGGGTGATCTGATTGGAATTTGGGTTGGATCGATTAGTTTAGTGTTACTTTGGATGTGAGATAAATTTCAAAATAATTTGGATGTTTGTAAGTTTCAGAATCTGATCTTTTGGTATATGTTTAACTGCATAATTAGTTTATCCATAATCTGTTAGTTTACATTGTTGTTATTGCATTCATTAGCTCTCATATTGTCAGTAGATAATAAGTTTAAGCTGCTATAGATTTGAATTATAGATTTGATAGAATAGATTGCTTATAGCGGTTAGAATAAGCTGTTTGTTTGGATCGGTTGAGTTTTGTGATTGAGCTTTGGTTAGTGCTAGAAAAGCGCAAACTCAGTCTCTATTGATCATTTGAATCACTTTAGTCTTAATATTGTATCTACTTTCTCTCTAAGTCAAAATCACTAGTTAATGGCTCTCATTCTCTAGTCTGTTTGAATCAGTGAAGTGAAAACTTGCATTTAAGTAGACAAAGTGATAAGCTAGCTTACAATGGTTGTATTTCATCATTTCTCATCAAGTTCAGTTCATCATTTTGAATCTAATCTCATTTTGGTCAACATTTAATAACTATTTTCAAAAGTCAAAAGCCCCTGCCAAAACTTGTTTTTCACCAAACTTTGTGGATGAATCATTGATTCATTTTTGAGTAAGAGTGTTTGAGATTTTGGTTAATCATAGTTAAGTTGGTCTAGTATTGAAAACTTCTTTCTGTGAAATCTTATCAAATCTGAACAAGTTCCAAATTAGTACGTTCATTCAAACTCTTGCTTCCCTCGTTCACACTTTTCTATGTCTTTGAGTGTAAAGCAATTTATCACTTTACCTTTGAGTTCATTTCAGTGAGTTAGAGCTTGAAAATTGGTTTAGTTGTAGCTTTCTTGGTGGTCTTGAGGACCACACATCTGGTTATTAGTTTGGATTATTAAATAAGCCTGTGAATAAGCTCAAACAAAGGGGCTTAAGCTGTTTGGATAGAGTAGATTGTTAGCATCAATCATAAAGGCGACTTGCTTTTCGATGTTAGGATTAGCTTGAAGTAGTTGATTATAGTTAGTTTTTAGTATAAATTAGCTTGATTCTTGTTTGGTAGCAATTCACTTATTAGCTTATTTTTAGTAGCTTATTTCATATCAGTTTACACATCAGCTCTCATATCCTTCACATAAGCATAGTGTTTGATATTTTTCATAGATTTAGAATAATAATTTAGAATTTTCCTGAGTTTTTCATAATTTTTGGTTACTGTTTGCTATTTTTCTCAATTTAAAATAGTTTTTAGTCTCTTTTAAATAGCTTTTATTGCAAATAATTAAGAAAAAGTTCCAAAAATAATTTTTCAATTTTCACAGTTTAAGAAAAATATAAAAGCATAAAAATATTTTTCCTATTTTTCCCCTTTTATTTAGTATTTTTCACAATTTAAATTAGATTTAAATAGTTTTAAATTTGTAGAAAATAGAAAAATAATCAGAAAAATAAAAAATAGTTTTGAAAATTCTCTTAGGTTATTTTAGATTTTATAAAAATAGTTTCATATTTTTCCCCTTTATTTTCAATATTTTTAGTATTTAAATTAGATTTAAAAGTTAAAAATTAGTTTTTAATTTTAATAAAATCCAGAAAAAAAAAATAGTTTTAATTCATAATTAATTTTCACATTGCATTTCTAGAGTAAAAGTAATCTTAGGCATTTTTAGGATATAATTTAGACGTAGTTGCATTTTAATTTCGTTTAAGTTAATTACGTTTTAGTAATTTTGCATTAGGATTTCATTAAAATAGATTCGTAATTACCTTCCTATTCCGTAGTTTAATAAAATCAAAATCAAACTAATCAAAATATCGAGCATTAAATTCCAAACCAAAAGCGGCGTTGGCAATTCAGCCTCGTTGGGAAGCGATCGGGTTGACTAATCCAGGTATCCGATCACACGGGATTTGGTTTGATATTCTTTTTCCTAAAGGAATTTTGAATCTATCTTCGTGATTATTTTTGATATCGATATTGAGGTTTTATCTACACACATACCCTTAAGCCTTCATTATCAGTGAATCAGTTATGAAGCTGTTTTAAGTTTCTTACGGTTAGTCATTCACAAGTGGCTAGCTTGTGTGAGATTACTTGACGGTTTTGGCATGTGTCGTAATCAAATTTTAGCGCCATTGCTGCGGGGTTGTGTCGCGACAATATCGTTTGAGGTTTGCGATTAGTGACTCGAGATCCTTCATTAAGTGAAGTTACTATTTTTCTATAAAATAAAAAGTAAAAAAAATATTTTCTTTTTCTTTTGTATATATATATATCATATTAAAAATACAAAAAGATTTTCTCTTTTGATTTTGAGCTAAATAGAAGACACCAATTATATAACATTCTCAACGGAGGTGTTATCATTAATAAGTTCACGAACTAAAGATCAAAAACTTGCCTTTGTGTAAACTTGTGAGTCGATTTATTTCTATTTGATAAACAAAGCGTGTGGTGGGTATAAGGGCCCTGACATTAAATTGCGGCTGAAGAAGCGGGTTTTTAATAAGCTTGGCGACCTAAAAACTTCTCCGCTTGTCGCGTTTGTCTTATAGAAGTGATTTATTCACTTGGGATTATTGGTTAAGTTCACCGTGTTTTCGAATACCGTATCATTTTAATTACCTTGGTTTTAAGTGCATGCTTTTCGATCTCGATCTAGACAACTTGAAGCGAGAATCGAAGCGTACCGAGTTACGTGTATGCTACGCTCCCAACGGACCACCAAACCCGGTCTAATCCTCCTCACGATAATCAAAATGTAGCTCGATCTCCGAGGCGATGGAGTTATGTCAACCTACAATGTATGCGGGGAGGGAGGACCCATTGCACCGACTAATTTTCAAGCTACTGATTTTAGCTTGAAACACCATATGATAGAACAAGTAAAAAGCGTTTGTCAATTTCATGGTTTTACCGATGCGATGCAAACAAACATCTTGATAAATTTTTTGCCGTCACCGAGTATGAAAAGCGAATGGGGTCTCCGATGGCGCATGCGTCTATATCTTTTCCCATACTCTTTGACTCATCATACCCGCGTCTTGGTTTGATCGACTCGAAGAATTCGATTCATACCTTCGAAATGGTTTGAAGTTTACGGCAAAGTACTTTCCACCGTCGATGGTGGCGAAATTGAGAAAGCGATATCGGTAATTTCGGCAATATCCCGGACGAATCTTTGTTTGAAGCTCGGGGCGATATAAACTGCGCATTGATCGATGTCCGAATCATAACATGTTGCTTGTCACTCAAATTGATACGTTTTATAATGGTTTAGCGTTGAGAACCGTGAAGCGATTAATGCCGCCTTTATTTGGTGGAACTTTCATGAAAAGACGTCCTAAGGAATGTTACGATCTTATTGAGAACATGACCGCTCATTACAACTATTGGGATTCTACCGAAGGTGCATCATCTCGATCAAATCGTCTTCTTCTCTCGAAATAGCCGCCATGAACAAAAGATCGCGATATCATACGGATTACTCAGACGAATAATCGATCGAATCGCAAGTAAAAGCAGTACACCCGATTTGTGAGACTTGTGGAGGTCCACATTCTTATTCCGAGTGCCCAGCCGCGTGGTGGTTACGCACATGAGAATGTTTATGCTGCTACCGGAAACTACAATCAACCGCAAGGAGATCGAAATCTTCTTAGCTACCGTTCAAACAATTATCTCGGACCTCTCGGTTTCAACCAACCTCAACAACAAAACCAGAATCAAAACCGTTTCAATGGTAACCATCATGTTAATCAGGACCGAGGAGCTAATTTAAATCAACACTACCAAGCTCCTCCACCTCAAGTTTACCAACAACCACCTCCTCCTCAACAATCTTATCAAGCACCTCCTCAAGTCGCCCCGAACAAAGATTTTCTAACTTACATGAAGAACTCTGATTACACCATTAAAAGTTTGCAAAATCAAATTAACGGCATGAGGGCGGACTTCAAAAAGGAGATGGAAGCTACAAGCAACAAACGGATGATGAAATAAGGAATATGATGGCTAGTTTCTTTCAAGCCAATCAACCGTCTACGTCTTATTCTCAACCCTCGGGTTCCGGTTCTCTTCCGAGCAATACGATTCCAAACCCGAAGGGAGAAATGAAATCTATAAACATTCGAGATGATGGGCCCTCGATGACTACTTCCTCTCCGGTGAGGAGTGTAGCACGAGTGACCGAGGTGACAAAGGACCCAGTAATTCCTCTTGATAATGGAAAAGCCAAATACGTCCAACCTTTGGTTGCCCAAGTTCCTTCTATCTCTGTCATAATGCCAAGTTCTAACCTTACACCGTGCAAATCTGTTCAATCACGGTTTGACAAAATGAAAGTTGTTTCCGGAACGAAGTTCAAACTTACGGTGATATGATTAAAACTGCCGAAATGATTTATGAAGAGAAATTGGAACAAATTTCAAAGATTTCACCTGAGCCTACACCGTTTAATTCTTCCTCGAACCAAGCTCCCGAGAAGCTTGGTGATCCCGGGAAATTTCTCCTTCCTTGCTCCTTAAATGATATTAAGGAATGTAATGCCCTAACCGATTCAGGTGCAAGCATAAGTCTCATGCCTCTTGCGATATATCATGAGCTTGGATTGAAGACCCTTATACCGACTCGTATGACTATCGAATTAGCTAATCGAACAATTACTCACACGGTTGGTGTAGTCAACGATGTTATGGTACGAGTGGATAAATTCCATTTTCCCATGGATTTCGCCGTAGTTGATATAGAGGTCGACGCCCGAGTCCCTCTCACTTTAGGAAGACCATTCTTGAGAACCGCGAAAGTCAATGTGGATCATTACCAAGGAACGTTGACGATCAGAAAAGGAAATGAAAAAATAGTGTTCTATGCCGAACAAACGTCAAAACCTCCACCGATGATCATTGATTCATAGCATCGGTGTGATTGATTTTTCTCAAGAAAGTGGTGATCCCATTTTACCATCTGATCCGAATGATGTGAAGAACATTGAACCTAAAACGTCTCGAATTGATCTTTCAAGGTTTCACGATCAAGAGTATGTCGACAATACCGCTGAGCGGAAAAGAAACAAGAAATGGAGTCTACAACGGTAGTGGTGGAAACTGCTAGCTCTAAGAGCACACAACTTGTCCCACCTCCGATTTCTAAAAAAATCAACCTTCCTTTGAGTGGCAATCCCACTCCTTCTGAAATCATGGAACCTTATTTTGAGACATCTTTCGATCCAGAATCTTTCAAAATGACATTCACGAATCCCTTGTTTGAATTCGATTCTGAATATACTCAAAATTTTGAAAATCAACTCTTTGACGAAGAAAGTGAGAAGTTTACCGATGAACTTGCTCCTACCGACTCGATTTTTTCTGAGGATGAAGAAGAATACGATGATCCGTTTTTTCCAAAGAAAGATAAGGAAGTGAAGTTGTCGACAGATGAACTAGTTGATCCTGAGGTCCAATATTATTTTTTAGCCGAGAGTGAATCCTCTCCTCGTAAGAATTTTCACATAGATAACACTTTGATCTCTTTCCTCTCTGAAGACAAGATTTTCAACCCCGGGATACGCATTGATGAGTTTTATGCTAAAAATGTCATTCGAGATAAGGATCCTCTCTTGGATGCCTTTGTTGATGAACCTTTGAGTAACACCTTTCTATACCATGAGCTCCCGACTTCTTTGGAGTATTCTCTTATCGATCCTTCATCCTTTCGTCCGCCCGCAAAACCACCGGATGATGGATCGATCTTTCATATGCCTTATGTGAGTTTGGGAAGAGTTATTCCGTATGTGCTGGAGCCCGACATTTTCTTTCCCTCCCAACCCACCCAGTCTCCTTCTTTCGGGAATGAGGACACCGTTTGACCACGGTATCTCTACCATTTTCTTCCCCAAGGACAAATGAATTCGGGGATCGAGTCAAGCTAGCGACTCGGTAACCAAAAAAAAAAATGGCGGCTTACGTGGGAGGCACCCCATGCTTATCTCTATCTTCTTTCTATTTTCTAATAAGTGACGCGAAGGGGTTAGCCTCTTCGATTTCTCGTGTTTGGTTGTTTGTGATGTTTTGTTTAGGATGTTCCCGATATGAAGACTCTCGTGCTCGAAGTTTGTCTTTTCTCCACTCGAGTTTCATGATCGATGCTGATGGAAATTCAATATCCGAAATCTTATCGACTAACGTTTATCTTCTAGCATACTTAATAAACGGCTTTTAGATTTTCGTTGATACCCTTGCTTTTAAACATTGAGGACAATGTTTCGTTCTAGTCTGGGGTAGGGTAATCTTCGATTTGATTTGACCACACTTGCTCTACTTTTTGTCGTGTACTCTCGCAACCCCGTTTTTCCTTAGAAAATGAAAAAAAATTGTGCTATAAATGAGCAAAATTTAATTTTTTTTTATTGAAAAGTTTGCTAGTCTCTTAGATAAGAAGCTATAAAATGCGAATTCTAGCTCACAAGGCCAAGAATTTGCAAGTTTCCCTGAGTGACTTTAAATATGCATGACTTGATTTCATTAGATGAAGCATTAGCTAAGTTAATATATGTTTTGACACCTTGTTGACTTTCCGCTGGTGTGAGTAGGAATGGAATTACGACTTGACCGAGGCGTGTTGAGCCCTAGCTTGTTCCCTTAACCATAGATAATCTAAAAATTATCGGCTAAGCATCCGAGGATCTCATTATTTGGGATTTTAAATTTGCGGAGATCGAGAAATGATAGAGTTGTTTATGAGTTTAGATGCTAAGCGTGGAGTAGTTGGTTCTCTTTAGAGCCCATCGAAGGTACTTATGGCTTTTTGTTCCCACAAAATTGTTTCACCCCATATCTGTCAAACAATAATTAGAGATGTTGAGTTTTTGGCGATAGTTAGTTCTTTATCTTCTTAAAAGAATCTTTGTTTTAAAAATTGGGTACACATCAAGGATCCGTAATAAATAAGCAATAATTGATAAGTGAAAATGTAATAAGTAAAGTTATGAGGCTGCGGTGTCGAGATCGGACCCTTGGATCTTTAGCCGGGATTGAGTGAGGTCTTAGCCTAGCCAGTAGGGATTCTCATTTCATGAAGCCTATAGTCTTGGAATTACCCCGTGAAGCTCAGTAGTTCATAAGCTCATACAAGTAAAAGTTCGTGCAAAAAAAAAATGGTTGTTGAAAAATGTTGAAAAAGTCAAAAGTATAAGTGAATAAAAATTCCTTGATGTGGACCTCATTTTTGGGACAATGGTTCTTGAGAGAAGGCGGTTAACTAATTATCGACTTAGCTTTATATCTTTATCAGAATAAAAGTTATCTAAAGCGAGAATTTGAAGAAATTCATTTCTCACAAAAATAAAAAAAATCTAGAGGAAAATAGGAAAATGGGAACAAAAGGTATTTACATAAGTAACTTCCATGGGTAGTGTTAGCATCTAGAGTCGTAGGTAACAATGATTTCGGTTTTACGCTTAGTTTGGGACTTGTGAAAAATCAGGGACGATGTATTCTATCCGTATGGTCACCTCACTGTGTTGTGTTTTCTACTCCGTGATCCTAATGTGTCGTTTGAAAAATGTTGGAGTTATTAATCGACATGAAAGTTTAACAAACCGTCATTCATAACCGGAATGTGCTTAATTATAATATCTATACATGCGAATTAAAAGGTAAACGGGGCGTTTTTAGAATTAAGGCTTTCTTAATCTCTTTTGAGGAATCTTTGCTACTTCTTCATAGGTTTAGTAGAAAGAGATTGAAATCCTTGGTTTTAGAAGCGTGAGTTGATTGCATTGCGTGAGGAAACGACAATGGTCTCGCAATCAGGTATTTTGGTATGTGCTAAAACACATACCTTTTCATCATCAAAATAGACCCATAATAACCAAGATAGAGCCGTTTATTGCTAATATTTGTGGTTTTCTTGAGTTTGTGCTTGTGCAGGTACGGATATGTAAAAACACACAAAAAGGAACCAAATCAGACGTAAATCCGAGCACGAGAGATCATGAGAGTTTGAGATGAGCTGGAAGGTCGGGATTGTGCATTTTGGAAGATTTTATTCTCTGAGGATGATTTTTTAGAAGTTACAATCAAGTTTGAAGAAATGTCAAGATTAGTCCCTGAACTTTGAGCTTTTGGCAAAAGTGATCCCTCAAGTTTCTGGAATTGTCAAAATCAACCCTTGGATTATTTGAGATTGACAAGAAAGGCCCTTGAAAGAGATTTTCAGAAAATACAGTTTTGGTCCATGAAGTTTCAACTTATACACATTTGGTCCTTAAAATATACTTTGGATCATTATACTAGTCCTAAGCCCAAAATAAATAAACAAAGGCCCAAAATAATTTACCCGGTCCAATACATATTCCAAACCAAGCCAACCCGTTACCCAATACATCCAACCCGTATACCCTTTTTAACCCGAGTCAACGCCCAAACCCTGGTCAAACAATCAAACAAATATTAAAAATTACCCCGCGCCCAAATTTACCCCCAAACCTGCTATACCCATGAACCCTAATTACCCCCGCGTCAATTGGTCAAAATTACCGTAATTAAGGGCAAATGTGTACTTTCGTCTGACACCACTGACACATGGGGAATGACAGGTCAGCCATCCGTGTGCTCATTCCCAATCTTTGCTCTCCTATTGGTCGAAGCTACGTGGTATTCATGATCCAATGGTTGAAATTAATGGGATGAGGTGTATGATGATCCAATGGATGACAAGCAATCAAAGAAGCACATATTTCAGCTTTCTAGATCCTTCCAAGAGCCTCAAGAGACTTCAAGCTCACCTATTTAAGACCCCTCATTCGTTCACATTGGATGTATCTCTTTTCTTTCAATTTTCAGTAGCTTAGTTTTAGATAAGTTGTCATTTGAATACTGTTAAGCTTTTGTAATTTACTCTTCATACTCAATTTCTTAGATTAATAAAATTCAGTTTCTCATTTTCAAGTATTTGTTTAAGTGTTTATGTTTTAAATCTGATTAATCTCCTTGTTTATTGCTTATTTCAATAATCAAAACCTGTTTTTAGCTTACTACTTTATTAACTCAAAAATACAAAAAAAAAATAAAAAAAAATAATTGAAAAATAAAAAAAAATACTCTTAAGCTTATCATAAGCTTTAGCTACTGTTTAACTAAGCTCATTTAAGCTTTTAAGTGCTTTTGGTGAGTTTATTTCTGTCCAAATCTCAATTTACAAACAAATTACATATTCAGTCAACAAAAGTCAACTGATGCAGAAATGGTTTGATTTGCTGGTTTTGGATCTGATTTGGGTGATGCAGATTGGAATTTGGGTTGGATCTGATTAGTTTAGTGTTACTTTGGGTCTGAGATAAGCTGCAAATAAGCTGGATGTTTGTAAGTTTCAGAATCTGATCTTTTGGTATATGTTTAACTGCATAATTAGTTTATCCATAATCTGTTAGTTTACATTGTTGTTATTGCATTCATTAGCTCTCATATTGTCAGTAGATAATAAGTTTAAGCTGCTATAGATTTGAATTATAGATTTGATAGAATAGATTGCTTAACAGTTAGAATAACTGTTGTTTGGATCAGTTTGAGTTTTTGTGATTGAGCTTTGGTTAGTGCTAGAAAACTGCAAACTCAGTCTCTATTTCAGTCATTTGAATCACTTTAGTCTTAATATTGCATCTACTTTCTCTCTAAGTCAAAATCACTAGTTAATTGCTCTCATTCTCTAGTCTGTTTGAATCAGTGAAGTGAAAACTTGCATTTAAGTAGACAAAGTGATAAGCTAGCTTACAATGGTTGTATTTCATCATTTCTCATCAAGTTCAGTTCATCATTTTGAATCTAATCTCATTTTGGTCAACATTTAATAACTATTTTCAAAAGTCAAAACTGTCAAAACTTGTTTTTCACCAAACTTTGTGGATGAATCATTGATTCATTTTTGAGTAAGAGTGTTTGAGATTTTGGTTAATCATAGTTAAGTTGGTCTAGTATTGAAAACTTCTTTCTGTGAAATCTTATCAAATCTGTACAAGTTCCAAATTAGCTGTTCATTCAGCTACTGCTTCCCCTGTTCACACTCAGTATGTGCTGAGTGTGAAACAGGTTTATTGCAGCCTTTGCACTGAGTTCATTTCAGTGAGTTAGAGCTTGAAAATTGGTTTAGTTGTAGCTTTCTTGGTGGTCTTGAGGACCACACATCTGGTTATTAGTTTGGATTATTAAATAAGCCTGTGAATAAGCTCAAACATAGGGGCTTAAGCTGTTTGGATAGAGTAGATTGTTAGCATCAATCATAGGCAGACTGCTTTTTAGGTGTTAGGATTAGCTTGAAGTAGTTGATTATAGTTAGTTTTAGTATAAATTAGCTTCAGTTACTGTTTGGTAGCTTAATTCACTTATTAGCTTATTTTTAGTAGCTTATTTCATATCAGTTTACACATCAGCTCTCATATCCTTCACATAAGCATAGTGTTTGATATTTTTCATAGATTTAGAATAATAATTTAGAATTTTCCTGAGTTTTTCATAATTTTTGGTTACTGTTTGCTATTTTTCTCAATTTAAAATAGTTTTTAGTCACTTTTAAATAGCTTTTATTGCAAATAATTAAGAAAAAGTTCCAAAAAAATAATTTTCCATTTTCACAGTTTAAGAAAAATATAAAAAGCATAAAAAATATTTTTCCCTATTTTTCCCCTTTTATTTAGTATTTTTCACAATTTAAATTAGATTTAAATAGTTTTAAATTTGTAGAAAATAGAAAAATAATCAGAAAAATAAAAAAATAGTTTTGAAAATTCTATTAGGTTATTTTAGATTTTATAAAAATAGTTTCATATTTTTCCCTTTTATTTTCAATATTTTTAGTATTTAAATTAGATTTAAAAGTTAAAAATTAGTTTTTAATTTTAATAAAATCCAGAAAAATAAAAAAAATTAGTTTTAATTCATAATTAATTTTCACATTGCATTTCTAGAGTAAAAGTAATCTTAGGCATTTTTAGGATATAATTTAGACGTAGTTGCATTTTAATTTCGTTTCGTTAATTACGTTTTAGTAATTTTGCATTAGGATTTCCCGTAAAATAGATTCCCTTAATTACCTTCCCTATTCCCGTAGTTTAATAAAATCAAATCAAACTAATCAAAATATCGAGCATTAAATTCCAAACCAAAAACGACGTTGGCAATTCACGCCTCGTTGGGAAACGATTCGGGTTGACTAATCCGTATCAACGATCACACACGGGATTTGGTTTGATATTCTTTTTCCTAAAGGAATTTTTAATCTATCTTCGTGATTATTTTTGATATCGATATTGAGGTTTTATCCGTACACACATACCCTTAAGCCTCCATTATCAGCAAATCAGGTCTGAAACTGTTTTAAGTTTCTTACGGTTAGTCATTCACAAGTGGCTAACTTGTGTGAGATAACTTGACGGTTTTGGCATTGTGTGTGCGTAATCAATTATCACACGTCAAGTTTTTTGTGGGTATAATGAAACTGCTAAAATCCCTAATTTTTTTTACCGAGAATGATAGATGACGTGTGACAAATAAAATTGGATACAATTTCAAATTGGAACTGATTGGAAGAAAAGCTTAAAAAAAACCTCAAACCGAGAAAGTTATATGCTGATATATATAGACGCAAGGGAATTTGAAAATTTTAACTAGCCTACCTTTAATGCCACTTCTAGCCGAGTTAGGATCAAATGTGGGAAAAAATAAAAAGAAACCATAACCACATTATTGAGATACACCAACAAAAATAAATGCATTTCCACTTAGAATTCTTCTTTTTACCATTCTCTTTCTATTTATAATCAACACTCTTTGAGAGCAGAAGGTGTAGTAGCGGTGAAGCCTGCCGCATCCGACGTGGCAATGGTTTGGACACCACCAGTTCCTCGCCGTGACACCATGGTTGCTCGCCAAACCAGTTATCGCCACTTCTTCGACGAGGCAAACGAAAAATGTTTTTATTATTATTATTATTATTATTATTATTATTATTATTATTATTATTATTATTATTATTATTATTTTATTATTTGTTGGGTTCAGTAAATACCCAAACCCCTTAATCTAGGATTTGAATAGAAAGTAGCCCAAGTGTCTAGTCCGTTAAACACTAACAGGTCACTGAGTGCATAGTCTCTCAGTGAGCCATCTTCAGGATACTCATTACGAGGCAACAAGATAGTCTCTCCACTCAGCAAGGCGTTTGAACTTAAAGGGTGAAGAATGAGTCAAGAAGAAGATGGTGGATTCAGTGAGTGATGACAATAACTCACTCAATCCCTAAGACTCCTCTCCAACTACTTACAATCAAGACAAATCAAGTAAGACTAAGAATGAGCGGACAAGGCGGGATAAGTTTGAATCAGATTAGATGAAGTCCTTATCAACCAAAGTCAACTTTCCATGAATAGCAAAGATCGTGCTCAGTGTCATCACTGACCTTAGGAAAGTAGTCTTGTCTCTTACCTAGAATAGACTTTGTAAAAAGAGACAAAATGCATCAAGTATTTTGTCTTCTCGTAAGATGTCATTTGTCACTTAGAAAAGAGTTAAATCTCATACATGTATAAATAGCATAAGAGATGGAGTGAAAAGGTTAAGCTTGTGAATTGTAAAACACACATACACGCAAGCCATCTTTTCACTCCTCCAAATACACCTTTATCCCCAGATAGCTCAAATGGTTCTAAGAGTTGCGCTTAGACTTAGCCTGAGCTTAGAGAGGAGTCACCAACCTTTGTCATTTCAATCCCAAGTGCTGTTCCGCAAGTACTTGGGTAACGTATTTTTTTTAATTGATTTCTAATAAAGAATATGATGTTGAAAATTATCTAGTGTGTTTTACTTACTTTAATTTGAGTCATTGTTCACTATCAACTTGTTTTATATTTCTAAACCGTTTTAAATGATAGTGAACGGGGAACAACAAGTGGTATCAGAGAAAGGCTAATTATAAAACATTTTTTAGGTCGCTCTAAAAGTTTTTAAATTAGGATCCTAAATGGCTGAAATTGATGTACCCCAACTAGTCGATAAAAAGGGTGGAGCTTATTCAGCTGTTGCCCCTAGACTTGAAGTTGGCAAATTTAACAAATGGAAAAAGCGAATGCTTTGCTATTTGATTGGGATGGAACCTTATTATATCAAGTGTATAAATGAAGGTCCATTTGTCCCAAAGACTGCTGAAGGGTTGCCCAAACTCGAAGCTCAGTGGACCCAGGATGAAAGGAGAGTGGTCAACCAGGACCAAAGACTCAAAAGTATCATAAAATCTTGTCTTCTTGACGATATTATGGAGTTCTATAAGTTTGTAGTAGCCTAAGCAAACCTGGGATGACCTAGTTCATAGTCATGAAGGACCATCTGATACCAAGGAAAACAGGATAATGAAACTTGAGTATAACACCTTCGTGGCTAAGGACTCGTATACTCTCTCAAACTTACATCAGGTACAAAACTCTTTTAAATGAACTGTCAAATGATGGTGTTAAGTTGTCCAAACATGAAATCAATGTTGGTTTTGTCAACAGTCTCCTGAGAAGTGGTTGAATTTCTCTGGGACTTAGGAATGCAAATCATATCCGTAATCTTAAGCTTCCTCGAAATTTATGGAAATTTGTCTATGAGGAAAACCTCATCAACAGACGATACCCTGACTTAAAGAAGTCTTAAGAAGTCAAGAAGTCCCCGACCACCACCTCATCACCAATATCAACCGCTTATTCTAACAATGTTGTTCAAGATTTTCGTGAAAATTCGATGATGAGCCCTGATGAGAGATCAAGTGAGGAGTACCTAAACAACCCAACACTGAATTTCGTGAAAGGGCACTCCTTGCTAACTCTCGGTTTATAAAAGAAACAAAGGTTTTTCAACTGCTAAAGCAAATGAGGACACTCAATGCTTTAAGTGTCACAAAAGAGGTCATTTTGCAAAAGACTGTTTTTCAAAACAATTTTCAACCCTCTTATAAACCATCGTGGTCAAATCAGTCCTCGGCTTTAGCAAATTTCAACCAAAAATCTATCGGTCTCATCAAAACTTTCAAAACAAATCCGATCAAAACAAAACTGTTGATTTTGAAGCTAAGTATAAGAAAGTCAAAGCTAAGCTTGCATTGCTCGAGGCCAGTCCCTCATAAACAAAAAAAAGTGTTCAATCTGCAGTGGTAAAACAAAGGCCTTGTTGTGAGACCTTCGACCGATGAAGAGCCGGTGTCATCGATGATGAAATGGTACATGTCGCATCTGATGGCCCTCTCAGAAGAGGACAAGCTAGCTGTTGGAAAAAATCATGCCAGGAATGGAGAATTGGTCAATATCACAATGAAGAAGGTAAATATTCTACTTTCTAGGGATGAACTAAATCTTTTTTCAAAATACAACAAGCTAAGTTTTGAATTAAACAAGTGTAGGGATGAACTGCTTCTTTTAAAACAAGCTAAGCTTGAGGCTGTCACTTTGAAAATTCAAAACACTGAACTAGTTAAAAAAATCGCTCTTCAAGACAAACTCAAAAGGTTCAAGATATTCTTGATAGTTGACCGCTAAGAATCCTGTGGTCTTTGATGTCGTGGGAGCCCCCAGAGCAAGAAGAGAGTCTTAGGTGAAGATCATCTTCCTGACTCTCTCAACAAAGACCAGGGTCCTAAGCCATTTGTGTCTTGTGGTATGATTACCAACATGTTTACTACTCCCAAACCAAGTGATTGGATTGAAATGGTCAATCCTGAGAGTAAGCTTCCAAATTTCGACTCGAAGGATTCTAGAGCCCGAAAGCAAAGCTCTAAAGAGCATGCTTGACTCCTTGATGTGCCCAGAGTACTGAACACATATCCGAAGTCAAGCGAATCTCAAGCACCGCTTCCACCATCAAACCTCTTCGTGCTGCACCAAGCTCTGAGCTTACTCCATTACAATTCAATCCTCACTCACCAAAAGAAAGGTCCGGACTTGGTAGAACCATCCTGAAAAGACCAACAAAACCAACTCAACAAGAGTCTACTCCCATTGAGACTTCAACATCCTCTGTTCCCACCGAAGTTGACCAAATTCAAGAATGACCGAGCTTGTGAGAAAGCCGACAGAAAAGATGGAATCCATAAAAAAGCTCCCCTGATTCAATCAAGGAAACTAAGTCAACCTCATCTAGCTCATCAAAGTCAAAATCCACCAACAAACCCAAGCAGAAGTGTGAGTTGTGTCATTATACCAGCCATACCACTCGACAATCGCTATCGAATCCTTTTTGCATGATTGCAAAAGGATGATCACGTAACCGCAGACCACCTACAATATGTCAGTCAAGCAAACTATACCAAAGTTGGTCATCGGTATGCTTCATCCTCCAAAACTGCTCCACTTGAATAGAGCAAAACCTTTTCCTCTTTGCCCTCATTGTGGGTTTAATGATCATCATCAGGATGATTGTCTCATGAATACATGCTATGATATATGCGTAATCCACTCATGAGACTTCCCAACATGACATGTCATTCATGCAAGGAGAGGTTCAAAACAACCCGAGTCACCGAGTCTTCCTCGGTCTCCAAATACAAAACCCCTGTGGTAGCACAATGCACTCAACCACCTGACCATGAGTCAATCACCAAATTCAAAGAGACCTTGAGACCCAAGCCCACTGGATTGTGGGTCACTAAGAGAAACTAATTCAGTTTACTACTTGTGCAGAGACACGCCAGGGCCTATTTGGCATCTAGACAGTGGATGCTCAAGCATGACCTGGTGTGAAGGAGTATCTGCACAAGTATACAGAGGAACCAGATTCCAAGGTTGTGTTTGGTGATAACTCATCATGTCCCACTGAAGGTTATGGTTCAAGAACTGCAATGGAATAGTTTTCTCTAGAATAGCTTATGTCAATGGTCTAAAATACAATCTCATCAGTGTCAATCAACTATGTGATGCTAAGTACATTGTGCAATTCAATGACAAACAAGGTACCATCTTCAATGCCAACAAGGAGGTTGTGTTGATAGCTCCTAGGAGAGATGATGTTTATGTGTTAGATATGTCAACACTCTCCCAAGATGGAACTTGTCTCTTTGCTAAAGCCACTGAAACTATCAATTGGTTGTGGCATAAGAGACTCTCACAATTAAACTTCAAAAACCTCAACAACCTGGCAAAACAAAACAAGGTACTTGGCTTACCATCACTGGTTTTTGCAAAAGACAAACCATGCTCGCTCTGTGAAAAGGTAAACACCACAGAGCATCATTCAAAACCAAACAAAATTTCTCCATCAAAAGTCAGCCTTCACCTCCAAAGACATGGATCTCTTTGGACCTGTCACCCCAGATCTATCCAAAGATGATAAGTATACACTTGTCATTATTGATGAAATCTCAAGATACACTTGGGTATACTTTCTTTCCAAAAAGAGTCAGTCAACTGATACAATAATGTCATTCATCAGAAGATTGAAAACCGAATGACATTATCTGTTAAACAAATCGAATCGACAATGGTAACGAAGTTCGAAATCAAGAGCTTGAGAGTTTCCGTGATGAAAAAGGAATTTCTCAAAATTTCTCATCTCCTTATACCCCTGAACAAAATGGGGTCACAAAGGAAAAAATGAACTCTCATTGAGGTCGCTAGAACCATGCTAAATGGCTCAGCTCTCAAAGCATTTCGACTAAGCAGTCAAAACGCCTATTACACTCAAAACAGGTCAATCATTGTCAAAAGACATAATAAAACCCCATATGAGATCTTCAAAGGTAGACTTCCTGACATCATCTATTTTCATGTGTTTGGATGTCCTGTGTTCATTCATAACCACAAGGATCATCTAGGCAAGTTTGATGCAAAAGCCGATGATGGATATTTCTTAGGCTACTCACTGATCTCCAAAGCCTTCAGGGTTTTTAATACAAGGAGACAACAAGTTGAGGAAACCTTTCATGTCACCTTTGATGAAAGTGTTGAATGCATCAGTTCACCAACACTCAATGGAGGAAATAAGAATTGATGACTCATCAATATATCCTCCCGATGAGTACAACATCAATTCAATTCCTCATATCAAGTCGATGCGACATCTCATTTTATGTCTTACCTCACAACCTTCCCCAACCAACTATCAGTGAATTCATTGATATTCAATCAGTCCCTACCGATAGGTAATATCGACCAAATGTTCAGAACCGTGAATCAAGAAACCCAACTAACAAGACATCTCAACAGATGTTCTTAATGATTCTATGGCTCAAGCACGGAACTCACTCCTCGAAGTCTCCAGTGACCTCTTCAAGCTCGATCCTAGACCACAAAGTAAGTGGACAAAATCTCGTGACATAGAACTTGTAAACATTATTGGTGAACCCACTGAGGGCATGCTCACTAGAAGCATGGTTGCTAAGTTAACTGCAGCTTCAGCCAATGAATGTCTATATGCTGATTACTTATCAGAAATATAACCCAAAAGTGTCACTGAGGCTCTAAAGCACCCAAGCTAGGTTCAGGCTATGCAAGAAGAACTGCAACAGTTTGATAAAAACAAGGTCTTGACCTTGATCAAATGTCCTCAGGATGCTGTAGTTATAGGAATGAAGTGGGTTTTCATAAACAAAACTGATGAAAACGGCACTGTCATTAAAAACAACGCCAGACTTGTAGCCAAAGGTTACAGTCAACAAGAAGGCATTGACTATGATGAGACATTTGCTCCTGTTGCAAGAATGGAAGCCATCAGGATCTTCCTTGCATATGCAACATACATGAACTTCAGGGTTTACCAAATGGATGTTAAAAGTGCATTATTAAATGGTGATCTCAAGGAAGATGTGTATGTTCAGAACCTCCGGTTTTGAGAGTAGTGAATTCCGACTATGTCGCAAACTTGACAAAGCCCTTTATGGACTTAAACAAGCTCCCCGGGCATGGTATGAAACTCTCTCAGCCTTCCTGATACAAAACAAGTTTGTTCGAGGAAAGATAGACAACACCCTGTTTGTCTATAGGACCAAACAAGATGTGATATTGGTTCAAGTATATGTTGATGACATCATCTTTGGCTCAACAAACTACAAACTTTGCAAACAGTTTGAAAAACCGATGACAAAGAAGTTTGAAATGAGCATGATGGGTGAACTCACTTACTTTCTTGGACTACAAATCGTGCAAACCGATAAAGGAATCTCCATCAATCAAGAGAAGTACACCAGAAATCTCTTGAAGAAATATGAGATATCCGACCGTGCCTCGGTGAAGACATCAATGGTCCCTCCTAACAATCTTGGACCTGATCTCACCGGCAAATCACCAACCAAACCCATTTTAGAGGGATTGTTGGCTCACTGATGTATCTAACTGCTACTAAACCAGACATACAATTCTCAGTCTGTCTAATAGCAAGATATCAGTCCAATCCAAAAGAATCCCACCTCACTGCAGCCAAAAGAATACTCAGGTACATGAAGGGAACCCTAAACCTTGGATTCTATTATCCAAAGTGCTCGTGGTTTGATCTCAAGGGTTACTCGACTCTGATTATGTTGGCTGCAACATGGACACAAAAGTACCTCGTGGTCCTGTCAATTTCTTGGAGGAAAACCGGTTTGTTGGAGTGCTAAAAAGCAACAATCAGTGGCTATGTCTTCAACTGAAGCCGAGTATGTGGCTGCTGCAGGATGCTGTGCCAATGTTTTATGGATGAAAAGTCAACTGAGTGACTACGACATCCATTACAAAATGGTACCCATCTCTCGTGACAACACCAGTGCAATTGCAATCTCCAACACCCCCGTCCTTCATCAAAGAACCAAACACATTGATATCGATATCACTTCATCGGGACCACATAATGAAAGGAGACATAGAACTCCATTTCATCCCTACTGAATATCAACATGCTGATATCTTCACCAAACCCTTGGATGAACCTACCTTCAGGAGACTGAAAGCTGAATTGGGAATGCTTGACATTGAAAGTCAGGCATCTGAAAACCAATCTCAGTAAGTACTCTGAAATGGTTCCTCCTCCCTGAACGAAACCCAATTCTACCTCTCACTGAATGAGTAAGACTCATTCAGGGACCCTGACAGTTAAAATTGAGCATTGAATGAGTAACTAAATGATCCAAGTATCAGTTACTTAAATGTCCTATGTTGGTAACTATGCCAATTTAAAATAGGAATATATGTCTCCTTGTCTTATCACAACTATATCAAGGGTCCTCACAAACTTACCTAATCCCCACTTGGCATTAAATGCCTCCTCTCACATGAAATATCTTATGATATTTTGTTATCGCAAAAGTGCACTGCAACTGTTTCTCTTGAAATACGGGATTTTATCATGGGAGTGGTAGGTGGCATTAAATGTGGAATTTCAAACGTTTTCAAAAACCGCCTTTACATATCCACGTTTATGCAAAAACCACCCCTCTCACCACTCTATAAATACCCTCTTCAAAACCTCATAAACACACACAAAAGATTTCTGCTAACAAAACTCTGTCAAAATCTCTTTTAAAAAACCAGAAATCTTTGTGTTCTTCAAAACCTTTTCTGAAAAATCTTCTTTGTAAACCTTTACAAAAGTTTTTCATCACAAGTTAAGAGATTCAAACCTTTGATTGTTCTTGTCAAGTTTTTCTCAAAACCCTAAAAACTATTTCAAAATGGAAATGGCAAGAACTCAATCTCTTCAGTATGCACAACAGTAGGCAGGGGATCTTACTAATGTTGAATTTAAAACCAATAATGTCATAGGCAATTTTGAATACCCACAAAATGTCCCAGCCTATAAAGACATTATGAAATTTTTGTTTAACTGTCCAATGAAAAATGCCTTTGTTCAGTGTCCCTCTATTGTTTACCAAAACCTCCTCAGGGAGTTTTGGGCAACAACCGTGGCCTATGACCCGACACCTACTACTAATGAGACTGACCTACGACCACTAAGGGAGTATCTCATTAAATTCAGTCTTTTTGATGGGAAACAATCACCACCCGATTACAAACGTTTTCCACCTCGCGTCAGGTTAGACTATAATAAGGGTGTTTATGTCGCCCATCCTGAACCCACAACAGTGAAGGATGGGTTAAAACGAATTGCTTTAGAGTCAAACTTTTGGACAGTAACCCAGTCACCAAAAATTCATTCCCCGTGGCTTGGAGGATCTTATTCACTTTTGTGATTCAGGTCCTCGGCGGGAACCACTCATCAACTGAACAAGTTAATTCTATTCAGTTGATGATGGCTTACTGTTTGATGAATGGGGTAAATGTCGACATTAGGGAGATCATTTACAGTGATCTCGTAACTAAGCTACAGAGCAAATCTAGGGCAAAATATGTCTCATATCCTAGATTTGTCTCTTGTGCTTTAAAAGTGTTACTGGGTTGCAATTACCCTCAGGAAGAAAAATTTGGTGCTTTACCTGGCGTCCTGAGCAAATCAAATTTTCAAAAAGACCCATCCCTAGTCCATAACATTGAATTGACGGTCCATATGGTTGCTGTAAACAACCAGGAGGGATCAGTGTCTCCAAACCCTGCTCCTAAAAAAAAGGGGAAGTCTCGTGACTGGGACTAAGACTAAACCCAAGTCTCGTGGCCCTGAGGCTTCGAACACGCCTAAGAGGCACAAAAGCCCCAGACTGAACAGACACCCATTGGTGACCAGGCAACATCCACCCCTGTGACAACGAAGGACACTGATACATCACAGTAAGTGCCCTTGGTCACAACCACTACTCCCCAAGATCCAGAGGGAAACATACAACCCGCTGGTAGGGGAGCGCCTTCCACAACACCCAAGGATGACATTAGCAAATCACAGCCTTTGTCTGAGGGCACACTGAATGATACCAAAGACTCAGGGGGAAACAAACAACCCACTGATAGGGATATCACCTTCATCTGACTCGCTAAAGGCACTGGAAAACACCCGCCATGTCTCGTGGGTCTCAGGGGACAAAGACTCGGAGGGACGAAACAACCCGCCGATACGGAACCCAAAACCAATCCCGACTCCAGAGAAGGCACTGGGAAACGCCCACCAGTGTCTGAGGGGTCAATAGGGGACAAAGACTCAGAGGGATTAATACCACCCGCTGATATGGAACCCATCACCAACCCCTTGTTAACTGTTGTTGATGTTACTGGAATACTCTTCTCTGAAGATGAGCTTGCTGACACTGATGATGAAATTCTATTCGCAGGGGAAGAAGTGGACGCTGAGGTTCAAGCTGAACAAGGATCTCACCTGATCCACGGAGAATATCTGAATCACCACCAAGCCGGCAATGACGACTCCTCTTCCTCCACTGATGAGTTCAGTTTGACAATGTTCTCCCACTAACGAAAGACGATGGTTCAGTGGATCACAAGAGCTTCAAGGAAACTATATAAAGGGGTCACCGACACTCTGGGAACAACATACTAAAGCCGGTGCCAGTTATGCACTGAAAGCGAAGTCCAAACTTTTGATGAAAATGTTCATGAGCACAAGGATCTAATGTATGACAACCTTCACAGACCGATGAAAACTTGGCTAAATTTCTCGTGCACCTTCGGGTGTAGGCACAAAGATAGATGAAATCAGAGAATTTGTCAAAGAAGATCCAGCGCTCAACTCTCAAGTGCTGAAGGCTACTGAGGCTTACCTGAAACAATCTTCTAGCCTCGCTGAACTGGTCAAAATGCTTCATTCTGCAAATGTTCAGGGTCTTCAATCTTCAGTTCAGTCCCTTCAAGCTACATTGGGCTCTGTGAATACTCAGGTGGCTACCTTGGCTCAGGCATCTTCTTCCCTGGCCTGGAATCTCGGGCCAAGAATGACAGCTGGAAGTTTCTCGTGCAATTTGGAAGCCAAACTCACTGGTATTCAAACTGACACTTTAGACATCAAGGCTATGATCTCAGAAATTTATCAGGCCTTCAAGGGTCAAGCTGCTCAGCCCCCTCAGCACCAACACCAACTCTTGCCCTCACCTGACGCTCCGGCAACGGTTGAGGGGAGAAAGTCTGAAGAAACTCCTCTTCACACCGAGGGGGAGACAACACCACCAGTGTCTGCAGCTCCAATCTCATCATCACCACCAGTCTCAGGAATACCCATCTCATCAATCCCACCACCAACATCAACAACAACAACACTGATAGTGATTACACCAATAACAACAACAACACCGCCCCGGAAGCATCCTTCTTCGTGCCAGGACAAAGGAAAAGGCATAATGACAACACCTCCGAGCCAGAAGATTCCCTTTAAGATCGGCGACACTGAATACCTGCTCACACCACAACAGCTAAGTGCCTATCTTGAAAAAGAAGAAAGGAAACAGAAACTTGCTGAGGAAGAAAGAAAAAGCAGAGAGGCACTGGTAAAGGTGGTCGTTGAAGAAGCTGAAAACGTTGGAATAGATGCTAAGAAGCTTAAAAAGGGTCAGGCAGGACAAAAGTTCAAGGAAGCTCAGGCTGCTCAGATGGCTGAAATGAGAAAACAGTTGGAAGAAAAGAAGAAGAAAACTGAAGCTCTCAGGCAAAGCAGAATTGAGCATTACAACTGGACAATGACAAGCCGAAGGCTACCTGAAAAGATCACAGATGTCAAGATCATCCCAATACCAAACCACTGGCCATGAATCTTTATAGAGGGGATGATAAGAGACACTTCGAGGTTCATGATCCCCTAAAATTCACTGACTTTGGGATCACTGAACTCGATGAGCTTGGTCCAATTATCGAAAAGAAAAAGAATGCGGTGGTTAAGGAGCTGATGAAGATGCTCAGTAAAAGATATGAAAGGCTGAGAGATGCACCAGCACAACTGAGGATTCAGCCAACCTTAACTGCACCTCACGGATCTCAACCACAATCATCCAGCCTGAGATAAAAGTGCCTGGCTTTGAATGCAACAGGGAGCCGCCTGAAGGTGTTAAGTTTGTAAACTGTTTGGTGATTGAAAAGCCTGAAAGAGGGCTATTTTTCATTGATGAATATGGAAACCCAGCGTTCCAAAGGTGGAGCGATATTGATAAGGCTGGAGTGGCAACAATGCTGAGCTACATACCAGTGGCATCTCAAATTCAGTCTCCTGCAAATATCAAGTTTTGTGCTGACTTAAATGCCAAGATAAGAGAGCATCCTGACAGGGAAACACTGATCACAAAGAAAGTCAAGCTTTCACTGGGAATCCATCTAGACTGATCACTTTGTTTTATGTTTTGAGTTAACTACATTTTTGGTCCTTGTGGTTGTACCTGGATTTCACTTTTGGTCCATTTGTTCAAAAAGTTGCGATTTTGGTCCAAAATGCATAGTTTGGTTCCACTTTTGGTCCAATTTTCTAACGAAGTTAGTTCAGTTAGTTAAGTCTAATTGTAAAGTGGCAACATTAGTCCTTTAACCTAACGGTCGTTTGCAACGTTAGTCCTTTATACCAAAGATCTTTTGCAACAATTGCAACGTTAGTCCTTTCAGTTAGTTAGACCTTTAAAAAAAAATCTAAAAAAAAAATTCTAAAAAAAAATTCGAAAAATATGTTTTTTTGTCGAAATTTTTTTTTAAGAAAAAAAAAATTCAAAATTTTTTTTAATTTTTTTTTCTAATAAAATTTTTCTTAAAAAATTCTAAAAAAATAATTCGGAAAAAAAATTTAGAAAAAAATTTTCTAATTTTTTTTTCTAAAATAAAATTCGAAAAAAATTTTGAAACTTTTTTTTTTTCGAAAAAAATTCTAAATAAAATCTAAAATTTTTAAAAATGTATATACATTGTAAAAATTTCTAAAATTTTTAAAAATGTATATACATTGTAAAAATCTAAAATTTTTAAATTTTTTTTTAGCATTGACATTTTGCGATTTTTTGATATGAACTAAAAAATTTCTAAAAAAATGTACTAAAACTATCATTTTGATATGGTTTTAGTCTATTTTTTAGAAACTTTTTAGAAAAGTGAAACTAGTACAAAATTTTTTAGAAAAGTGAAACCAAACTATCATTTTGATAAAAAATTTTGATATGGTTTTAGTCCATTTTGATATGGGTTAGTACAAAATTTCTAAAAAACATGTCTAAAAAATTTTTGATATAGTTTTAGTCCATTTCTAGAAAAAAAAAATAGATTTTTTTTTCTAAAAAAAAATCTCAAATTATTTTTTCGAAAAGTTTTTTTCGAATTTTTTAGAATTTTATTTAGAAAAAAAAATTAGAAAATTTTTTCTAATTTTTTTTTTAAGAAAAAAAGTTTTTTTGTCAAAAACTTTTTTTTAGAATTTTTTAAGAAATTTTTTTTTCTTGAAAAAAAATTTGAGATTTTTTTCTTAAAAAAAATTTCGAATTATTTTTTTTGAAAAAAAAATTCGACAAAAAGACATTTATTAGAATTTTTTTGAATTTTTTTAGAATTTTTTTAAAGGACTAACGTTGCAAACGATCTTTTGTATAAATGACTAACGTTGTAAACGACCGTTAGGTTAAAGGACTAATGTTGCCACTTTACAATGCGACTTAACTAACTGAACTAACTTCGTTAGAAAAATGGACCAAAAGTGGAACCAAACTATGCATTTTGGACTAAAATCGCAACTTTTTGAACAAATGGACCAAAAGTGAAATCCAGGTACAACCACAAGGACCAAAAAGGTAGTTAACTCTTATGTTTTTGTACATGTGATAGGAGCCATGTAATCTGATCAATAAAAGATGTATGTTTTTGTTAAATTACTCAGTGTTCCTGATTGTATTCATTAGTACATTCATTGTAAGAAGAAACCATTTGCTCACTTACACTGATCAAACACTTAGGCTATTTGTATATCCAAATAGGGGGAGACTGTTGGGTTCAGTAAATACCCAAACCCCTTAATCTAGGATTTGAATAGAAAATAGCCCAAGTGTCTAGTCCGTTAAACACTAACAGGTCACTGAGTGCATAGTCTCTCAGTGAGCCATCTTCAGGATACTCAGTACGAGGCAACAAGATAGTCTCTCCACTCAGCAAGGCGGAACTTAAAGGGTGAAGACTGAGTCAAGAAGAAGATGGTGGATTCAGTGAGTGATGACAATAACTCACTGAATCCCTAAGACTCCTCTTCAACTACTTACACTGAAGACAAACTGAAGTAGAAGACTGAAAAATGTAAAGACTGAGGAATGAGCGGGATAAGGCGGGATAAGTTTGAATAAGATAAGACGAAGTCCTTATCAACCAAAGTCAACTGTCCCTGAATAGCAAAAGATCAGGCTCAGTGTCATCACTGACCTTAGGAAAGTAGTCTTGTCTCTTACCTAGAATAACCTTTGTAAACAGAGACAAAATGCATAAGTATTTTGTCTTCTGTAAGATGTCAGTTTGTCACTTAGGAAAGAGTTAAATCTCATACATGTATAAATAGCATAAGAGATGGAGTGAAAAGGTTAAGCTTGTGAATTGTAAAAACACACATACACGCAAGCCATCTTTTCACTCCTCCAAATACAACTTTATCCCTGAGATAGCTCAGTGGGTTCTAAGAGTTGTGCTCAGACTTGGCCTGAGCTTAGAGAGGAGTCACCAACCTTTGTCATTTCAATCCCAAGTGCTGTTCCGCAAGTACTTGGGTAACGTATTCTTTTTGATTGATTTCTAATAAAGAATATGATGTTGAAAATTATCTAGTGTGTTTTACTTACTTTAATTTCAGTCATTGTTCACTATCAACTTGTTTTATATTTCTAAACCGTTTTAAACGATAGTGAACGGGGAACAACATTATTATTATTATTATTATTTTATTTTTTTAATAAACATCACTTTATTAGAAACTCATAGGATTTACAAAAAGTTAGTGGAAAGCCGAGATACTAACTGAGCTCCAACTCCTCTAGCTATAGAAAAGCTAATTATTATTATTATTATTATATTATTATTATTATTATTAATAATATTATTATTATTATTATTATTATTTTTATTTATTTTTTTATTAAAACATCACTTTTATTACAAACTCATAGGATTACAATAAATTAGTGGGAAGCCGAGAAACCAACTGGGCCCCCACATCTTTAGCAATAGCAAAACTAATCCTACTGAATATATTAGTAGCAGCACGTGCCCCAATATCTTGAGTTATAGAGAACTTCCGGATCCGCTTAAGTAAGGTCACCACATCTGCCTCAAGTTCCCCCAAAGAGGAAAATAAGAAAAGGATGAACCCATATCCAATATCCGTAAATTTGGCTTCGTACTTGACGAGCTTACGTTTGGCGGCATCAATCACCACACGACCTGGCACAAAATCAATTATTATTATTATTATTATTATTATTATTATTATTATTATTATTATTATTATTATTATTAATTATAAATGGGTTGTTTGTGTGTGTGAGAGTGAGTGTAGACTGCGTGTGTTTGTTTAGGAAGAAGGTAAATGGGTTGTGTGTGTATGAGTGTGGTCTCTCTGTGTGTATCTGTTTATTTATTTATTTTGATTTTTTTATATTCTTTCGTAATTTTTTTCAGTGTAATTTGTATATTTATATATTAAATAAAAAATTTAGTTTATTTAAGAAAATGAAAAAGAAAATAAAATTAGGGTGGATGACGCCTAAATAACTAAATTGTGCATAGTTGTGAATGAATAATATTTTAAGGTGTAAGTATTGAAATAATGCGACACGCAATAAAGCTCAAATGGTTAAATTTGAGATGTTACCACACCTTTCGCTCTAACCCAACTTTTATTAACATGTGTGTTATTGTACTTGTCTAATAAGAGCATACACATTAGTAACTTGAGTTATAAAATAACACTAGCCACGTCAACGTCACATCAGCTTCAACATTTCACCTTAAAATCCCCAAAAAACACCCATATCAATAACATCCCAAGTTAAACTTTAACATTTCATATTTTTAATTTCAACCCCTAAACTAAAGCAAACATTTCATTTATTAAACTAAACATATCATTAAATTTGAAAACATATTACAATACGAAAATTAAAAAAAAAAAGTTACAGCGAAATAAAAAAACACACTGCAAATTAAACGTTACAACATAAAGGAAATGACGAGAATGTAACCTAGTGACGAGGTTGCAAGTTTGTTTTGATTCGTTCTTTTTCGTCATTGATCCAAGCCACGACATTTGGATCCTTCCTTTCGGTATCCGTCATCAAAAACTTCAACTCCTCCAACCTTGTTATTGTTTCATCTTTTTCCTGCTGGGCCCGATACGCCGCTGCGGCGGTTTCACGTTTGATACGATACTCGTTTGCCATAGTTTCGGTGAAATAAGTTGACGAGCTCGTTCCTCCAGTGCTTGCTCCCCCAGTACTTGTCGTGCTCTCGGATCTTGCTTTCTTTGTAGCATGTTTCTTTCCCATGGGACGTGGTTGTTCATCATGACTTAACAAAGCCTCGTTTGTTTGGCTTGGGGTATCGCCGGTTAAATCAACCGGTTCAGGAGCGTCCTATTTCTTAAAATGACGCAAGACCTCCCAAGCGTCATCGAGAGCAAACGGTGCTGCTTTGGTTTCCTCACGATACCATTACTTTGCCCGTTTCATCACATCCATCTCACTTTCCCCGCTTCGTTGTTCCCGTTGCGCACGTTTGTAATAAGAGTTGAAGTTTGTGCATATGTCGTTCAACGTTTTCCACTTGCTTGACGTCATATCCTTGTTGCGCCGTTGAAAGTTGAGTCTATTGAACTCCTTTGTGACCCGATACCAAAACGTATATTTGGGTTGGCACCGCCCAACTTTCGGATCCTCCGTAACAGCTATGTAACACCTTGCAAGTAATTCTTCATCTGCTGGAGTCCAACGCCCAGTAGCGAAAACTTCCTCTTCATCATCATCGATTGGTTCAGGCTCGGGTCTTTGGATTTTTTTGATTTTCGTTTAACACGACTTTTGGATTTTTTTTGGAGGAGACGTGGGTGTCTCAGGAACATCATGTGTTTCAGTTTGTGAATGTTGTGAGTGTTGTGTGAATTGTAGATTTTGAAAATTGGAGTTTAAGGTGCTTTGTTGGTTTTGTTGTTGCCAATACAGATATGCTTGATGTTGTTGCCACATTTCTTGGCTCGAGAAGCCTAGTGGGTTAGGAAGAGACATGTTGGGGTTTGAAGATGAACCCGCGTTCGGGTTAGAGGTATTCCACCCACCACCGAGAAGATTGAAGAATGTATCATCGTTGCCTCCCGACATTTTTTTTTCAGTGAATGAAAGATTGAAGATTGAGAGGATTGAGTAGTGGAAGTGTGAAAAAAATGGTGTTTTAGTTGGGTATTTATAGTGGTAAAAAATGTTTTTGATTTTTTTTTATTATTAGAACTAGCCGTTAGGGGGTCAAAGTGTAAATTTTTTGAATTTTTTTTAAATATAACGGTCACTAGGCCGTTGAGGGGGTGAAAGTGTAAAAAAAAAAAAAAACCTTTAACGGGCATTGCCCTTTTAACGCATGTCCTCCAACGCCTTTTTAACGCAAGTCCTCCAACGGCATAACGCCCATTAACGGCGTTAAACCCACCATAACGCCCGTTATGGCGTTACTAATGTGTATGCTCTAACTACATTACATTCTTTAAAAAAAATTGGTCAACAAAGGACTTTTTTTTTTTTTTTTTTTTGAATTAATTAGTCTTGGTGTGGAAGGGAATATTGTACGCGTTTTAAAAGTTAACAATCATTGACACGTTTATAGAAACTAATAACCAAGTCAAAGAAATGATAATGGAGGAGTAATAACATAAACAATCAATCTCACAAAGTTCTGGTAGTGTGTTAACCACAACTACCAAGAACTGGCGGTTACGCAATAAAAGGTGCTCAATCCGCTGCCATGCGGTCTCTGTGAAACATGTTCGCGTTTCTAATGCTTATTATCGAACACCATGTTGGTTATGGGTTTACCAGCTAATGGAATTATTCGAAGCTCTGATTTTCAAAAGTGAGTGATCGAGCATGTATGAGCTGAATATGGAATGGATGGAGTTATGCTAGTCGTGTTTGAAGGAACGGCTTTGTGGTTTCCTTTTCAAGGGTTGTGTGGCGCAGGTTGTTAAGGTGTGTATGTTGTACGTTTGCAAGTGTGTTTGTGTTTGTGGCCGATGCGTGTTTGAGTTTCACATACGTGTTGGTGAGATGGCTTAATATAAATGTATTTATACATGTATAACAAGATTTTTCTATGTTTTGTCTTTCATTTTCTAGCAATGCAAAAGTATATTGATTATGTTTAAGACAATGACCTTGTTCATGTTTTAGACTAGGTATTCGGTTGATGCTGATACATGATGTTAATGGTAGTAAAGCCCCTTGTGAGCAATTGAGTATATGACTAATTTTGTTGCAACATATAGCTACTAACTAGCCAGAATGCCCGCACGTTGTTGCGGGGCTTCCGTGTTAGTTTCATTAATTATATTGTTATGTAAAAACCCGTTAAGCAGAATAAGCTGATTATCTTATTCTGCTAATTTAATATCACCTCATAACCATTATAGTGCACTTTTTTGAAATTGGAAACATTACGATTAGAATTTGACTATTTTTTGCAATCTTTCATCTCAATTGTTTGTTGTGATAATAACAAAATATTCATCCATCTTAGCCTAAATCTGCTTTAACAAAAATCTTACGCTTCCTTGTCTAAACCACAGGTTGGCAAATAGTTTTTAGTCGACAAATGGGCTCTTGATGCTAAGCTCAACAAAAGAGCATGGGTCGGGTATGCCAAAGTTTTTTACACTTATAATTCCTCAACACTTTTCTTAATACCACTTTCATCCGTTGCCAGATTTCTTCCGTATCACAAATTCAACACCACATCATTTTCTTATTAAAACTGCTACTATTGTCATTATCAAGTAGTACCACTCACTTTCACACTAAATTTACAACTTTTATCATTAGTACTAAAACAGCTAAACAAAATTCAAGATAGACTATAATTCCTATAAAAGACTAAGCATACATACACGTCATAACATGAAAAAAACCAAAGAAAATCACACATTTCAACAAAGCAAGCATCTTGTCTTTGTTGGAATTATATAACATGACAATCAATAAATAATCACAAAACATCAAAGTATACATGCGGAAGCGTATAGGATTTATTAACGAATAATTAATTAACATAAACAAGAATATCCGTACCTTACTTGATTCTCGCCGAACAAGATTCAAATCCACAAACTAGCAATTTGGATGAACCCTAATTAGGGTTTATAGGATTATATGCATTATCCCTAACCGTTTTGTAATTCAATCCAAGAATACTAACAATAATGTGTTAGTACCACTTTCTTGTACACACGTACTATACCGAATTAAAGCAATGCTAGTTTTAATCAAACCAAATAACTTGAGTTGGAAAAAGATTTGGTTCGACACCCTTGGGAGTATGTCGACCGGTTTTAAGCACAAAAACACACACAAACTTTTTAGGTTTAGCTTAATAAGTACAAGAGATAAATTACAAACACCCTTGGTTTTGTATTTATACCCAAACTAACTTGGTGAACAAGTTTGAGTTGTAGTTGGGTTGGGTTTGTCCTCCCTTTGGCCGATCGGTTGTAATCCCACAAGAGGGATTCCGGAACGTTAAGTTGTAATGGACTAACGGTCATTAAATGTAATTGGAAAAGGACTAAGTTGTAACTATTGGGAAGGTTCCGGAATCCCTCTTGTGGGATTACAACCGATCGGCCAAAAGGAGGACAAACCCAATCCAACTACAACTCAAACTTGTTCACCAAGTTAGTTTGCGTATAAATACAAAGCCAAAGGTGTTTGTAATTTATCTCTTGTACTCATTAAGCTAAACCTAAAAAGTTTGTGTGTGTTTTTGTGCTTAAAACCGGTCGACATACTCCCAAGGGTGTCGAACCAAATCTTTTTCCAACTCAAGTTATTTGGTTTGATTAAAACTAGCATTACTTTAATTCGGTATAGTACGTGTGTACAAGAAAGTGGTACTAACACATTATTGTTAGTATTCTTGGATTGAATTACAAAACGGTAAGGGGTAATTTATATAATCCTATAAACCCTAATTAGGGTTCATCCAAATTGCTAGTTTGTGGATTTGATTCTTGTTCGGCTAGAATCAAGTAAGGTATGCATATTCTTGTTTATGTTAATTAATTATTCGTTAATAAATCCTATACGCTTCCGCATGTATACTTTGATATTTTGTGATTATTTATTGATTGTCATGTTATATAATTCCAACAGTGGCATCACGAGTCATTGGTTTTAATGAGTAATTAAATTACTAAACGCGTAAAAAACGAATAATTATATGTTGTTTGATATGGTTAATCTAGGGTTTTCGTTTAATTTTTTGCATGGGTCGATTTATTTAATTTTTATGGGGCGTACCCCTTTATTTTTTTTAGGTCGACACATTAAAAAAATTTTAGGGTTTGAAAATTGTTTGCTAACCTTATCGAAACTTAGAATTAATATATATGTTATGTGATTAATTCATGAATAATATGTTAGGTGATATGGAATTTTGATATGCGATCTTGTGACTATTTGTATAATTGTTATGATATATCCATGATGATATATGCATGTTTGTCATGGATAGTTGCTTGTATATTGTTTAATTGCTAAGATATATTTATCACATGTTTATTTACGATAAATCTTGAATTGGGGAAGACTCCAATTATATATATTAATGAACCAATTATGTGCAATATGGTATATTATTAATTATGGGTTTACGCAATCGATTAATCGATGTATGTGGCTCACTTTCAATTGGGAGAGTGAAAGCCCTAATCAATATATACATTAATTTAACGTAGACATTGATTATTAATCGGGTTTTATCGAATAAGTTGCATGTGGCTACTTGTTTACACGTATTAAATTGTTTATTATGTGCGCATTGTTTTTAGTTGTTTATTTTTTATTTGTTTATTATGTTAGACAGTTTTAAGCAAATGGTAGTTTTGAATAGAAAAATATTACGGACTAAACAATGGTGAAGTTTGATTTGTTTTTGAAGAGTTAAGTTTTCAATAGTTTAATTGATTGATGATTTTGGTACAAAAAGTAAGAACGACTTACCCAATTTGAAGGACTGTGTGGGAAGTACTAGGAGGGGAGCGCATTAAATTGTGACCCTAAAGAGGGAGGTTATTGCTTCAGCGCTGACCAAACTCTCCGCTTGCTTGCGAGTCAAATTGGAGTTACCAAGTAGGCTATGCGTACAAAATCATCTTAAGGGCGAATTAGTTTTAATTCCATGCGCCACTTTGGTGGTAATTACCCGAAACACTAAGTGTTTACACTTATGCAAAAGTACGGTATAATGAACGATAATTAACGGTAAATTCCTTGATTGGTGAACCCAATACCTCAATCAAAACTTTGATAATTTGATCTTTATGAATTGGTAATAAAAAGTTTTTTTTATTAAATTTATGCTACAAGATGAATGCATGACATCTTTGTACATATTTAATTTGACCACATAAAATCAAAACTAGTACCCTTATAAATTAAGTTATCTGCCATCTAATTAAAAGGAACACTTGAAGTTGCAATTTACGTCATGACAATACTTGGCGAGATTGTGATGGAGAGGTAAATCTCTATGTAAAGTCAGACCTTACATGGACATATTTGCAATTCTTTAAGTTAGACAATTAAGTTGAGTAGGAAGTGAGAACTGGACTCATGGCATAAGATGGGATGAAACATGTTAATATTTGCAATAGCGTTGGAAAATATAAATCCCATAATGATCTAGGAATTGGAAATTGTTTGCCGATTATTGTTCGACAGATTACCTTATTATATGCTTTCGTTACTAGCATATCAAATGATGTAATGAACCTATGATAATTTGGATCATAGTTTTCGAGAAAATTATATGGTTATATGTTTATATTACCGTTGGGTATATTTTATTTTCTTGAAAAGTTGTATTATCGAAAATACTAATACTTGAACTTTTTTCTGTAGAAATGGCTCAAAACAACGATAACACTAACACTTCACTAAATTCTGCGTTCAAATGCTTTTTTGATCGAGAAAAGTTGACTAGCTCTAAGAATTTCAATGATTGCCACCGCTCTTTGAGAATTGTCTGTAGAGTTGCTGGCCGGTTGAATTATCTGTATGAACCTTGCCCTGCTGAACCAATAGCACCTGAAGCTACTCAAGCTGAAAATGATGCTTGGAAAATTGAGTATAAGCGTCATAATGATGTGGCTTGTCTTATGTTGGGAACGATGGAACCTGCTCTTCAAAACCAGTTCGAAAACTACTTCCCATTTAACATGCTCAATGAACTTCGAACTATGTTCGAGAAACCAGTTGTTGTCGAGATTTATGACTTGACCGATGCATTACACAACTGTAAGCATGGAGAGGGTAAACCCGTGAGTGCTCATGTACTGGAAATGAAAACTTACATGGTTCAATTAAGGGCACTTGGCAAGACTTATGAAGATGACATGGCCGTGAACTTGATCAACAGATCCCTTAACAAGGATTTCAATGGTTTTGTTCAGAACTTCAATATGCACTGCGTGGGGAAGACAGTTACTGACCTACACGCATTGCTAATTGACTATGAGAAAGGGTTACCTCAGAAGGCTCCTACTCCCCAGGTACTTGCTATTCAGGGTGAAAGGATAAATAAGCCAAAACCGCAGCGTGCGAACAACAAGAAGGTGAAGGGCAAAAGGAAAGTTGATAAAGGTAAAAAGGTTATGGCCTATCAACTAGAACCCAAGAAGTACCCTACTCCTAGGAAGGAAAATCCTAAAAAGGATCAAGCATGCCACCACTGCAAGGTCGTTGGGCATTGGAAGAGAAACTGTGCTCTCTATCTTGATGAATTGCGGGCAAATAAGATGAAGTACGACGGGTCCTCGGGCGCCGGTCCTTCAGGTAATTTATTTGTCATTGAATTATTTACTCTAAATCATAAAAATTCCTGGGTATATGATACTGGATGTGGTATTCACATTTGTAATACACTGCAGGGGTTTAGATTGGAGAGGAAGCTAGCCTATGAGGAGCAATATCTGCACGTGGGAAATGGCTCACATGCAGCTGTTGAAGCCATAGGAACGTTTAGTTTAGTATTGCCTTCGGGCTTAGTACTGTTATTAAACAATTGTCATTACGCACCTTCTATAATTAGAGGTGTTGTTTCCTTTTCAGTTTTGTTTGATGATGGTTTTACTCATACTATTTCACGTAATGGAATTTCTGTTTCTTTAAATGGTGTCTTTTATTTTAATGCAATTACTGTGAATGGTGTGTTTGAAATTGATGTGATTGGAAATGAATCTAACAAATATAATAATTCGATGTTTAGCATCAATAAGAAAATAGAGTTGGACTTGAATTCTTCTTATCTTTGGCATTGTAGACTTCCTCATATAGGCAAGGCTCGCATGCATAAGCTGCAACAAGAAGGGCTTTTGCAAAATATCAATGATGAATCATTTGATAAATGTGAGTCATGCATATCTGGGAAGATGACGAAGAAACCTTTTCATAGCAATATGGAGAGGGCTTCTGATCTACTTGGTCTTATTCATACTGATGTGTGTAGACCACTTAGACATGTGTCAAAGAGAGGTGCTAGCTACTTCTTAACCTTTACTGATGATTTTAGCCGTTATGGTTATGTTTATTTACTTAAGCATAAACATTAAGTGTTTGAAACATTTAAGGTTTTCAAAGCGGAAGTAGAACTGAAATTGGGAAAGAAGATTAAAGCTCTTCGATCCGGTAGAGGAGGCGAGTATCTAAGCCAAGAGTTTAAAGATTACTTAGCTGAGAATGGAATTGTCCAGAATCTCACTTCTCCATATACTCCACTACAAAATGGTGTATCTGAGAGAAGAAATCGTACATTGTTGGACATGATACGATCTATGTTTAATCTTACTACTCTACCTTTATCCTTTTGGGATTATGCTTTAGAATCAGCTGTTCGCATTCCAAATATGGTTCCCACAAAGAAGGTTGATAAGACACCATATGAAATATGGCATAGTAAAGCTCCTAAACCTGTCTTATTTAAAGGTATGGGGTTGCGAGGCGTATGTTAGACGTGACTCAGCAGATAAACTCCAACAAAAATCTGTAAAGTGTATCTTCGTAGGATACCCTAAGGAAACTATGGGTTACTACTTTTACTATCCAACTGAAAATAAAGTAATTGTTGCTAGGTATGGAGATTTTCTTGAAAGTGATCTCGTATCTCAAGAATTCAGTGGGAGATTTTATGATCTGGAAGATGATCATGAAGATGCATTACCTTTTGAAAACACTAACGTACTTCCGGTAGAACCTGATAGTCTGGGTCCTCCACCAGAAGTTGAAGTGATTCCCGTTCGTAGATCCGTAAGGTCTACGCGTGCACCTGAATGTCTATGTATTAACGTAGAGGTTGAGGAAACTATGTTAGAAGATCTTGGAGAGCCTACTAGTTATAAAGCTGCCATGGTAAGTCCTGATAATGACAAATGGCAAGTTGCAATTAATGGGGAAATGCAATCCATGAGAGAAAATGAAGTCTGGGAAGAGGTCGACTTACCTCCAAACGCCACGGTGGTTGGAAGTAAGTGGCTCTATAAAATTAAGACTGACATAGATGGCAATATACACGTCTATAAAGCTCGTCTAGTTGCGCAAGGTTTTACTCAAACTTATGGCATAGATTACGAGGAGACCTTTTCTCCTGTAGCGGACATTAGAGCTATTAGAATTCTCATAGCTATAGCAGCGTACTATGACTATGAGATATGGCAAATGGATGTCAAAATCGCCTTCTTGAATGGTCGCTTAGATGAAGACATCTATATGAAGCAACCTGAGGGGTTCGTGAATCCACAATTTCCAAACCGTGTATGCAAATTTCAAAGGTTCATTTATGGATTAGAGCAAGCATCTAGATAATGGAATAAGAGATTTGATGAAGAAATCAAAAGGTATGGATTTATTCAAAATCTTGATGAGCCATGTGTATATCACAAAGTTAGTGGGAGTGATGTAATTTTCCTTATCCTTTATGTCGATGACATATTAATTATGGGAAAAGACATTCCAAGTTTGCAAAATGTTAAGGCATATCTTGGGAAGTGTTTTTCCATGAAGGATTTAGGAGAAGCTGCATACATTCTGGGAATCAAGATCTACCGGGATAGGTCAAATCGGTTAATTGGTTTAAGTCAAAGCGCTTACATTGATAAAATATTGAAGAGATTCAATATGCAAAATTCCAAGAAAAGGATATTTGCTGATGGAAGTAAAGCATGGCTTATGTAGCGATATGTATGCTTCAACACCTGCTGAGGTGGCACGCATGCAGAAAGTTCCTTATGCTTCGGCAGTAGGATCTATTATGTATGCTTTGAGATGCACAAGGCCAGATGTGGCATTCGCTCAGAACATGACCAGTCGATATCAACAGAATCCGGGTGAATTTCACTAGACTGCTGTTAAACATATTCTAAAGTATCTTAGGAATACGAAAGATATGTTTTTAGTGTATGGTGGAAATCCAGACATAGATCTTGGTGTTACAGGTTACTGTGATGCGTCCTAGCAGTGTGATAAAGATGATACGAAGTCTCAGATGGGTTATGTCTTTGTCATCAATGGAGGAGCAGTTGACTGGAAGAGCAAGAAGCAGAGTACGATTGCGATGTCTGCGACAGAAGCCGAATACATCGCTGCTTCAGAAGCTGCAATGGAGGCTGTTTAGATTAGGAAATTCATTTCAGGGCTTGGTGTTATGCCTTCAATTGAATCACCTATTGATATGTATTGTGACAATTCTGCTGCAATCATATTTGCCAATGAACCTGGAGTCATGAAGGGCACCAGACATTTTCTACGGAAGTATCACTATGTTCAGGAACAAGTTCGTGAAGGTGAAATTAATCTATTGAAAGTTCACACATATGATAACTTAGCTGATCCTTTCACTAACGCCTTGGCTAAAGACAAGCTTATTGGACTTGCCAATGGAATTGGACTTCGTTTAGCTAATAGTTTCATGCAAAACTGTGATTAGTATTTGGATAAAGGATATTGTAAAACATTTATTATTTTGATGAAATAAAGTTTGGATTATGTTTATTTTCATTTACTAGTAGGGTACCCGCGCGTTGCGGCGGCGGGTATCCTGAAACTAAATTTTTTGGCGTAATATTTTTCGATTATACTAAAAGTTTTGGCGAGCGAAGGCCATCTAGACCATGTCAAGGGGTGGTGATGACGACACATGCCATTAGCGATGGTTGCAGATTTAGTTGGTGGCGCCGGTTGCTATTTAGCACAAGAGTGGCAATTTACGTTTTTGAGAGAGAGTGAGATATGATTGATTTTTTGTGTGTGTGTATTTGTGGGGTGTGTGTTTATTTATGGGTTTTTATACCCGTTTTGTACTAATCAATACATTTAATGGGTTGTTAAAGTGGGTTGCAAGAATGAGGCTGTTACAATACATGGCTTTTAAAGTCATAAAAGTGGGCTTTAAAAATATTGGAGGGACTTTAAATTTTGTATTCAATGACTACTAATGTTACAAGTATTGGCTTAACTTTTAAGCTAACATGTGTATGTATTAATTTAGCAAGAGACATTATATTTCCATAATAAGTAAGTTACAAAGTTTGAATTTTAAGCCTTTCTATTTAAGGAATGTCCTAAATGTATTATAAGGTAGTAAAGATAATATTGTTGTCCTATATTTTCATGTTTAACCCATGAGTAACTGAGTTATTCTAAATGTCCGTTGTCGATTAATGATATGAGAGTATCATTAAACTAAGACAAATCTGAGAGATGTGGTAAAATATACTTGAAAGTATATTGATGAGAATGCATACCAATTTCAGATGATATTCAATGAATTGAATATAGGACTTATCCCAACTACATAATTTACTTTGTGGATATTGTTATAAGTAAATTATGAATAGTTATCGTCAGACTTGAGATACCAGATAAGTGTCATGAATGTAGTGCATTTCTGTGAAGCAACTTAACGCTATACGTAAATGGTAGTCATAAGGGTTGTTTTCAGAAATGTTACAAAGTTTATGGGTTAGTCTTGTAGTCAAGATATAATTTGTTCCTTCAAATTTATTTGGAGTTTAATACTGCTGGGCCCCTCGTAGGGTTGACAAGATGTTTGTGCGGCCGCACCCAAAATCTCCCCTAAATATGTTTAGAAGATTTGGTAATCTTGGTCAATCACTTACAACGAGAAACAAAATAGTTTTATAAAGAATGACTTAATTCCATATCTTTATTTAACGTGGTATTATAAACAAAAGGATAATAATAATGAGGAATCATTTAAAGGTTTTCCAGGAGCCTTACTCGAGTCGTGCTAGAGGCATCGAAGTGTTGCTAGACGCTAGCCGATGTGATCACTCTATTAAGATATATCCAAGTGGGAGCTGTTGGTTTTATGGATATTAATTAGTAGGCGTGAGTTAGGATCGAACTCGAGACCACGGGATTGCACACTTTACGTATGAGAATTAAAGTTATTAATTAAATATAAATGTTGTATTTATTTATTAATTAAAAGAAATAACATAACGGACGTTAAGTAATTAGTTGTAATGGACTAACGGTCGTTAAATGTAATTGGAAAAGGACTAAGTTGTAAATATTGGGAAGGTTCCGGAATCCCTCTTGTGGGATTACAACCGATCGGCCAAGGGAGGGACAAACCCAACCCAACTACAACTCAAACTTGTTCACCAAGTTAGTTTGGGTATAAATACAAAACCAAGGGTGTTTGTAATTTATCTCTTGTACTCATTAAGCTAAACCTAAAAAGTTTGTGTGTGTTTTTGTGCTTAAAACCGGTCGACATACTCCCAAGGGTGTCGAACCAAATCTTTTTCCAACTCAAGTTATTTGGTTTGATTAAAACTAGCATTGCTTTAATTCAGTATTGTACGTATGTACAAGAAAGTGGTACTATCACATTATTATTAGTATTCGTGGATTGAATTACAAAATGGTAAGGGGTAATTCATATAATCCTATAAACCCTAATTAGGTTTCATCCAAATTGCTAGTTTGTGAATTTGATTCTTGTTCGGCTAGAATCAAGTTAGGTACGCATATTCTTGTTTATGTTAATTAATTATTTGTTAATAAATCCTATACGCTTCCGCATGTATACTTTGATGTTTTGTGATTATTTATTGACTGTCATGTTATATAATTCCAACAGTTTCCTTATATGAGAATGATGATATTCATTCCTCATATAGCAATCATGTAAACAACAGTAAATTTCAGACAGGTAAACAACTGAAAAAATAGAAACCCATAAAAAAGAATGCAGTTGAAGAACTGATGGCTTCACCTGTCTCAACATCTAGCTATCACCCCAGACTTTTTTATAAGTGGTACCAAAATCTTCTTATCGGCTTCGTCCCCAAAACACTGTTAAGGTATAAAAGGAATAGACACCTAAATCCACCTTACCGCCGCATAATGAAAACCACTCTTAATTCAATATTTTTCTATCCATGAATGATTCGAGTCTTTTTTCTCATTAAAGGATAAGATTTGTGTATTTTAGAGACAGAGAGAATAGAGAAGATGGTTTTGGAGTGTTTTTGTCAGTGTATAGAAGAAGAGTCTAGAGATTTGGTAGGAAAAAACAGATGTATTCTATTACGGAGTTATTACGGGAAACGGATTGTGAACAGTGAAACTACCACCACACTTTAACCAATGAGAGCATGCCGTTTGGTCCACTAAAGTACTGTTTGGGCTTAATGTACACATTAATTATAAAACCAACCAATCACATGGTTGATTAAAGAAAAACAGACTCCGTAAAAATTTACTATTGCCTCCGTTTAATTTTGGTGATTAGTATATTTTATAATATTGACTGGTTGATTGTTCATGACTTGTAGGGATTTAGTAACCCGCTTTTGTAGCTAAAGGAAGGTTAACATTGCGGACCATTAGATTATGAGGGAGGGAATTGGCCGGTTGGGATGCAGGGACGAAGTGGGAAGTCGGGTTGGCCTACAACCAAAAATACTTCTTACAATTAAGAGGTTTCCGAGCGGGAACAAGAAATCGAGCACATTTTGTAAATCATGGTGTGTTAAGGTTTTAAAACCAACATACGCTACCTTTCTGCTTGCAAAGTTATAAAACTAAAATCATAAGCTTGTAAGCTGCATAATGTTGGATATTAGCTTTTAAAGGAATTCAACAAGCCTGCCTTAATTGAATCCTTCCCTCCTTATTTATAACCAACTCCCGCAAGCTACTTTTTTACACAAGGCGATGTGGGACGCTCAAAAGTTAAAACCCAGCTGATTTTAAGCATTTTGTAGTACACTCTTTACAATTTTATACTTGCACTAATTTTTTTCCCCATAATTTTAAGATGTTATGGAATGAAAGGTGCTCTATCCACACCCATGAGCTTTAAGATAGACATATATGCGTGTCTAACGCTATTATCGAAGGTCGCGTTGGTTGTGTGTTTACCAGCTGATAGAGTTAGTCGAAGCTCTTTTTTCCAAAAGTGTGTGATCATATATAAGGAATGGATGGTGCTTGTACTTCACGAGTTGATTACCTAATGGTTGAAGACTTGGAGTTATGAGTTATCTTGGTCGTGGAGATGTGTTGAAGGCGCGACTTCATTTGTTTTCTTTTCAAGGTTTGTGTGGCAACGGGTCAAGGTGGCCTTGGTAGCTAAGGTTTCCTTTTCAAGGTTTGTGTGGCAACGGGTCAACGGGTCAAGGTGTCCTTGGCAACGGGTCAAGGTGGCCTTGCTATTCATGATGATAAATGAGCATATATGACTATTTTTGTTGCTTCATAGCCACTAATCTTGGTATTGGGACGGAATGGGAAGCCGGGATGGTCTCGTACACCCACATTCCATTTCGCAAGTGGTTTACGAGCAAGAAGAAGACGTCAAGCTGGGAAAGTAAAGCAGACTGGCTAAGTGAAGAAGTATGACGTCAAATATTATAAAAGCAATGAGCAAAATTCCCTGTAAACGAACTTATAGAGCTCAAATAACAAGCTTACAGGCAAGTAAAAATTGACATGCTTACTCTGAATGGTAGTACACTGGTATATTTGAATTTATCTCGACTATGAGTACATGTTTAGATAAACAATGATTACTGTCTCTTACGATGTTATACTTAGCATTTCGTACTTGTATACGTGTTCATAGTTTGAAACTTGTGAGTTGTGAGTACACGATCATTATAACTAGTTAACTATAATCCATGAAACAAAATGTTAAAAAAATAATCACCTAAGCAAAAACAAAACGTAAAACTAAATTGAATTTTTTTATACATTGTTACTAATTTTTGACATTAACCATTTATATTTACCGCGTGTCAATGTTTTCTAACTTTATATTTCAAATTGTAAGCTTGTCAAAAAATATAAAATCCAACCCCAACCTGCCCTTCTTGCAAACTTATAAATTAATCATTTGTAAGGAGAAAAGGTTGACGCCATCTTTTAAAAGAATTTAACATGCCTGTTTCGAGTCATTTGCATCTGCTTGGTATGATACATGGTGTGCGGAAGGACTTCTAAGTAATTTCATCAAAACTAGAGATTTATAGGATGCAAGTATGCGTATTACGTGTAATGTAGCTAACTTAATCATTAATGGAAATTTGGGAATGGCCAACAGAGTGGACTATCAAATTCCCAAGGCTAAATTAGATTCCTGTGCCAAATTTACAAAATAACTTGAAGGATGAAGCTATTTAGATTACTAGATATGGAAAGAAGATTAGTTTTGCTACTAGAAATGTTTGGAAGGATATGTGCAACAATGAGCTTAGAGTTACACGGAAGCCAATGGTTTGCAGTGCACTCCTATGCACTCATTTATGTTATGGATGGCTGTCCAAGGTAAATTGCTAACTCAAGATAAAATTGAATAATGGAAACCCAATGAAGTAATGAAATGTTCCTTGTGTAATCAGTGCTCTGACTCACATGTGAACTTATTTTCACATGTCCATTTTCTAAGTCAGATTAGGAAGAGATGCAAAAAATGATGAATAAAAAGCTTGCTCATGATTGGAATTCACGAAGTTCAAGAATGAATGCAAATAATAACATTTGGAATATTTTGATAAGGTTAGTGATTGGAGCTGTTGTATATTTTTCTTGGCAAGAATGAAATGGAAGGATATTCAAGCAGAGTAAGAGGGATGAAGAGAGCTTGATACAGCTAATTACTGAAACTGTGAAGTTTAAGATGTTGAGCTTTAAAGTAAAAGAATCGACAACAGACAGAGGTGTAGAGAGCTTATGGAATATCCCGTTACAACGTGTAGTTTAGTAATATTTGTTACTATAACTCTTCTAGTAAGAATGAATGGCTGGAATAAGGGGATAGAATAGTTGATATAAAATGCTTTTGTTAGCAAAACATGTTTTATTTCAAATTTGTCTTATGATAAGCATGGGGATGTCCATGACTATCATTTTGAACTTGTAAATGTGTGATTATATATAATATACAGAAAAAAGGTTGGTATTTGTTGTTTAATATTTGATTGGATTTTTTTTTGTTGTGATGGTATTTGCAAATATATCTATTAGATTTGTTGTTTGTGGGCTGGTTAAAATTGATTTCAGGACTGCCCTAAAATTGATTTCAAAGGTTTCACTAAGCGACGAACGGATTCATGGGTTGTTTGGATCTGTTAAACGTTACGAACTGATTCAAGGGTATTTAAATTAATTTTTTGTTTTTTTGGTTTGCTTAGAATTATGTTGGGAATGTTTAGGTGTTCGCTAAGTTTTTAAAGAGGGGGTTGTTGGTATAATCTGATTAGGGGTCATTTGGGGTTTTTGTTTGGCCGGCTTAGCTATATGAAAGATAAACAAAAGTCAATTGTAGCATGATGCCATTTTGTCCAAAATCAATTGTGAGACGCGTGTTTGGCCGGTAGTGACATCCAAAATCTGGTTTTTTGTTTGAAAATAATGGTGTTTGGATATGATAAATACGGCTATGATGATTCGATCCGTCATGGCTTGGTGGGGCAATGAACGGATTGAATTTGAGAATACCATCGGTTCTTTGCAGCCAAAACTAAATCTAAGCCAAAGTTTAAGGAGGTGTTTGGTTTAGAGGGTTGTCACTGTTGGTGTAAATTGATAGTAAAACATTGTTGTTTGGTACACTATTTTTGGAATACAATGAAAAATTTAACAAAAAAAGTCATTCCACTCTAATGTGGTGGTATTTGACGAAAGATTTCTGACATTTTCAATGTTAGCCACATGTTGGTGTATTTTTGCTTTTCGTATTTTTGTCTTTTGTACCTTTTTTCTCTTTTTTTATTTTCTATAGCACATGAAATGTGTTTGTATATTAATATCGTACTTTTAGTTTTTATAAATTATATATATATAAAACATTTTCTCTTTCCTCTTTTTCTTTCAAACCTTTTCCAAATCCGAATTCAATTCCAATCTCACTTACAAACCAAACGCACCTTAAAAGTTGAAAATTAAACCTTTTGAAAATTCTAAACATTTGAAAATATTGGCTTTGAAAATTCTAACATTTGAAAATATTGACTTTGAAAATTCGAACCTTTTGAACGTTTGTACATGTGACCAAATCTAGCTTTTATATTTGAATTTTGAAAAGTTAGAAAATCTAGAAATCTTAAAAATAAGAGGTTAAACTATGTTTGACATATGAAATTATGGAGAGATTATATTTATTTTATCAAAAAATAAGTTATTTAAAAAATAATATTTGTTTGATAGACATAACTTATAAGAAATTATAAAAAAAATTATTTTTTTTATAATTTTTGAAAATAAAATATTACTTCATATAGCTTATAAAAATAATCTCTTTCCATAATCTTTTCAGCAATAACACCAGCACTAGCATCAACACCAGCATCACTATCACCAGCACCACTATCAGCGCAATTTATTTTTGGCAAACATATCCTATATAATTACCATGCTTTATGTATTGATGTGCTGCATATCGTAAGGGTACAAAATGAACTAAAATTTTAACACAAGTGAAATGAAAGCTGCTGACTACTATTTCAAATTCCATTTAAGGGAAAAGTAAATTGCTCATGTGCATGAAAGTGACTATCTTACTATTATATAAAAAGCACCTCCTTCCCAAACATCTTACACGTCAGCATAAAACAGTTTGACACTGTTGAGTGCAAGACTTTTATTTTCCTTATTTCATTACCCATTTTCATTTCTCCAAATATACAGAGAAAACATTCTCATCCCACACAAACTTCAACTCTCATCTCACACAAAGTTCAACACTTTATACAAAAACACCTACATACAAAACCTCACATCTAACTCTCATCTCACACCACCACCAAGCCACCACCACAGCAACCGACGCCACCACCACCCGATCCCATCACTACAGAAAACCATCGACATCTGCCCTCCACCGTGGTCTACCAACGCCGGAACCACCAAGAGGGTTTTTACAGTTTGATTTGCTTTTTATAGATCTACTTATAGTATTAAAGTTTTGATGGTATTTTTTGTAGATCTATATATTTTTTCGTAGATCTAATAGATTTTTTTTACAGTTTTGATATAGATCTACTTATAGTATTAAAGTTTTGATGGTATTTTTTGTAGATCTATATATTTTTTCGTAGATCTAATAGATTTTTTTTACAGTTTTGAGTTTTTTTTTTTTTGGCTTTTTTTATAGATCTACTTATAGTATTAAAGTTTTGATGGTATTTTTTGTAGATCTATATATTTTTTCGTAGATCTAATAGATTTTATCGTAGATCTATAATGTTTTTTTTTTTTTTTTTATTTTTTTATTTTTTTATAAATCTATGTGCATTAACCTTTTTGGTATTTTTTTGTTACGATTAACCTGTTGTTTTTCGCCGGAAATAGTGACCAAATCCGTCGCTGTCGCCGGAAAGCTTTCGGTCGCCGCTGGAAATCGTTGTTGAAAATATTATGCTCTATTCTTAAATTGTTGTTAATAATAATTTTTCTATGAAATTTATTATGTAAATTTTGTTTTAAAGTTTATGGTTTTTTATATATACTTTTTATATAAATTTATATTTTTTCAAGATTTGAAAGGTTTTTTAGCTATATATTTTTATTAGATTTAAGTTGTCCTAACATATTTGCCTTTTTCATATTTGTAGATATCTTCGCCACAAGATTTGCCGTAGCCATCGAAAGTTATTGCCATGTAAACTGATATTGAATGATTTTTTATAAATTTGTTAATATAACTTTTGGTTATAATGCCATGTTTCAAGTTGGTTGATTATTTTGGTTATAATATGAGGCTATGTTGAATTTTTTGTTACTATCCATTTCTATAGTGGTTTTAGTTTTTTAATTGCTTCTTTGATTTTTGGTGTGGTAACAAAATACGAATAATGATGTTTATGAAGCTAATAAAAGGCTACATATAATCAATGAGTGTAGTTTTTATTTTTAAGTTGTCAATGAATATTTCTTTTAAAATTGGTCATCGTTGTTAGTTTTGAAATATCATATTTCATATGGAAACGTGGAGATTATACAGTTTGAGTTGCACTGTAATATTAGCAATCTTAAGAAAAAAACTCATAAGATAGTTATTTGATTGCCTCCACAATTTACGCATTCACTTTATTATGTTTCCACTTGTTATGTTTCCACTCATTATGTTTCCACTTTTGTAGTCTTGGTCTTACTATTATATAAAAAGCACCTCCTTCCCAAACATCTTACACGTCAGCATAAAACAGTTTGACACTGTTGAGTGCAAGACTTTTATTTTCCTTATTTCATTACCCATTTTCATTTCTCCAAATATACAGAGAAAACATTCTCATCCCACACAAACTTCAACTCTCATCTCACACAAAGTTCAACACTTTATACAAAAACACCTACATACAAAACCTCACATCTAACTCTCATCTCACACCACCACCAAGCCACCACCACAGCAACCGACGCCACCACCACCCGATCCCATCACTACAGAAAAATCGACATCTGCCCTCCACCGTGGTCTACCAACGCCGGAACCACCAAGAGGGTTTTTACAGTTTTAGCTTTTTTATAGATCTACTTATAGTATTAAAGTTTTGATGGTATTTTTTGTAGATCTATATATTTTTTCGTAGATCTAATAGATTTTTTTTACAGTTTTGAGTTTTTTTTTTTTTGGCTTTTTTTATAGATCTACTTATAGTATTAAAGTTTTGATGGTATTTTTTGTAGATCTATATATTTTTTCGTAGATCTAATAGATTTTATTGTAGATCTTTATAAATCTATGTGCATTAACCTTTTTGGTATTTTTTTTGTTAGGGCCGCCGATTGCCGACGTTGTACCTGTTGTTTTCTCGCCGGAAATAGTGACCAAATCCGTCGCTGTCGCCGGAAAGCTTTCGGTCGCCGCTGGAAATCGTTGTTAGCAGGGAAAATATTATGCTCTATTCTTAAATTGTTGTTAATATTTGTTATAATTTTTCTATGAAATTTATTATGTAAATAAAGTTTAATATATACTTTTTATATAAATTTATATTTTTTCAAGATTTGAAAGGTTTTTTAGCTATATATTTTTATTAGATTTAAGTTGTCCTAACATATTTGCCTTTTTCATAGATTTGTAGATCTATCTTCGCCACAAGATTTGCCGTAGCCACCGTCGAAAGTTATTGCCATTGTTGATGTAAACTGTTATAGTAAGGGTGAATGATTTTTTTATAAATTTGTTAATATAACTTTTGGTTATAATGCCATGTTTCAAGTTGGTTGATTATTTTGGTTATAATATGAGGCTAATGTTGAATTTTTTTGTTACTATCCATTTCTATAGTGGTTTTAGTTTTTTAATTGCTTCTTTGATTTTTGGTGTGGTAACAAAATACGAAGTAATTGTTTTTTGGTTGATGTTTATGAAGCTAATAAAAGGCTAGAGGCTTTGGGGTTGCATATAATTTACAAAGCCAATGAGTGTAGTTTTTATTTTTAAGTTGTCAATGAATATTTCTTTTAAAATTGGTCATCGTTGTTAGTTTTGAAATATCATATTTCATATGGAAACGTGGAGATTATACAGTTTGAGTTGCACTGTAATATTAGCAATCTTAAGAAAAAAACTCATAAGATAGTTATTTGATTGCCTCCACAATTTACGCATTCACTTTATTACGTTTCCACTTGTTATGTTTCCACTCATGTTTCCAAGTCTTGGTGTATTTATTCGATGGCTGTGTTTGATGCATCAATAGAAAAATAATACAAAACATAAATATTTCTGTAACGCACAATAAAATTGTGATCCATCAAAAGATGTGGTGTTAGTATCAATTCTTATAAGTTAACCGTCGTTATTTATTTAGCAACCGTGGGCCGGGTTTAACACGGCCCGGAAAACGTCACTAGTATATATATAAGCAAAAGTGGGTAAGTTCACATTAAATTATAGATATTTTTTTTTCTAGAAAAGGCCATATAAAAATGATAGATTTTTTTTAAAAATAATTATATATATATAATTTGTTAAAAGAAGAGATTTTGGCTTGAGATAATAAAGTCAACCACGATATTTTGGAATACTAATAATTGACATTATTTTTGTCTTTATATTATCGTCAACTACGACGTGTCATCATTATTATCGTGTATCAAAACACCATCATTGGTGCTTTCTCTTTTTTTTTGGTTTTGATGCATTGTGCATATACTACTATAATGTACGACTTTTGTCCCAAAATAGGTGTGCAGTTTGACTTTTTGTCTATTTCTTGTTCAACTTTGACATTAGGGAGGGAGGAGTGGAAGCCTAATACCCTAATACCCTGAGGGTGCCACATCACCTTTATCCAATAAAAATCTTCCAACTCAAAACTACCACAATACTACCCTAACACTACCCTAACTAGTGGGAGTGGTACCCTAGTACCCGAATTCATTTTTTTTTAATACATAAAATCACATACAATATTTATAATAAAAACATACCATTTCATTAAAAATAAAAAACATTACATAATACTTAAAAAAACTACAACTTAAAAATTGAAACTACAACTTAAAAAAAAAAAAAAAACATTACATAAGTTGAAATTAAAATAACTTGAAACTACAATTTAAAAATTGCAAGCCCATCCGTGTTTGGCCGCAAGTTCACGTTTTTTGGTAAGAACTAATTCCAACATAGCGGGATCGCGAATGTGATCATGCGGCTACAAAAAACTTCAACTCCGTTGTGTATTCTTGAACTTCGCCCCTCGAGTTGTGTAGCCAACAATTGTTTCGCCATCTCGCGTTTTTCTTCCAAATATTGTGTCTTCTTTTGTGTGTAGGCGTTGATTTCATCCGCAACGCTTGAGATCGACGAGGAGGATGCGCTTGCTTCTTTTCATTTTTCTTGATTCAATTGGAGGGGTGGGGTCTTCATTCATGTCGGGAATGGTGTTGCTTGCCGCGTCATACTCCCCCGACATCCTTTTTGAAGAATTGCTTGCAGCACCGGCAATATCTTGAAAACATTCTTGCTCCAACCATTTGTCATAACCTCTGACAATCTCCCATGCCCTGCTATGAGTAAATTGTTTTTTTCTTGCTGTATAGAAATCCATTTCAGCTTGCCTCACCACGTCCAAGTTGTTGCACCCACTAGCCTTTTTTCTACATTATATACAAAATAATGTAATTGTAAATAAAAAGTACAGATTAAGTAAAATAAAAAAGTATAGCTAAAAACAAAATAATGTAATTGTAAATAATAAAGTATAGATTATGTAATTGTACCGCTTGGAGGTAGTAGCCGTTGAAAATACCCATGGCCGTGTTCATTGTTCTCCACTTGGTATTCAACGCATGAAATGTTCGTGAACTCGAACCCAAAGTTGCCTCGTAATGCTCGAGAATCCGTTTCCAAAAACCGTCGGACTTTTGTTCATTACCGACAACACCACATTCGGAGATTTGAACCCATGCTTTCGCCAAAGCCTCCTCTTGTGCCGGCGTCCAAACTTCACGGGGCCTCCTCCCGGCGAAAGCTTTTTTCTTCCCTCTCGGATCGACTTCTTGAACTTCCTCATCTTCGTCTTCTTCGTTTGGTAGTGGTTGTGTTTCGGTTACGTACTCTACGTCTTGACTAAGGTTTTCGAACGGGGAAAACTCGCTTGTAGCAGTGATGTTGTAGTGTTGTGGATTTATAACAACCCGTAAATTTCTGGATCATTACAAAAATATTTATTACGTCATAAAATTTAAATCAATTATTTTTACAAATACCAATAAAAATTTAAAAAAATTAGAAGTCACATCGTTCTTAAAAATAAGACATCGCATATACGATACTACCCACTAAATATCTTCCTAATAAATGTGAAATTATTTGTCTTTGGGCCAAATTTAAGTGTACATAAGCTTAAACCCTCGTTATGGGTAGTTATGCATATGGGCCGTCTTGCAGGTACGCATACAAAACTAAAAATAAATACTTAAATAAGTGAAATATACACATGTTGACATTCAATGATAATTTACAAAAGAAAAAAAGCGGTTATCCTGTAAATTTAGGAAATACGACATCCATCGTATTCTTACCAACTTGTTAAATAACGGAAACAATTATAATCCAAATTCAATGAAATAATAATGTCATATTATTACGTTTAAGAAACCGTTTCAAAAATATAATTTTTTTTATATTTTTGGATATAAATTTACGTTTTTCAAGATTTGACAAAATACGTTTACAATTCATACGGTCTAATAATAATAATACAAATAATACAAATACCACCTTTGTAAAGTCACTTTCTGCTCTATCACCTATCACTTAGCCTACACCCAAATTGATGTTTTTCTTTCTCCTTATCGTTTTTCCTCTTTCTTGTTTTCATCTCCAAGAAAACCACATGCCTATACCTATCTAAACCTATACTATATCATCTTTAATTATATGCCATGATGAAGACATCACTCATTTGTGTATCCCTAGGGTCAATGCCACCCTAACAACATTATTTAATCACCTATTACTTTGACTACCCATTTGACCTCATAATGGATCTTATGTCTTTCATGAAATGCTAAACTAAACCATGTCTAAATCTTGGTTGCCATACAATACAAAACAAACACCCTTGTCTTCCTACTTTCTTGAAACCAAGGAAGAACAACTATAGAATATTCAAAACTCCATACCTAGTTTTCCTTTATATATCACACTTCTAACACCAAAGTAAAACACACATACCATTCATCTTATCACTCACAAACTCATTTTGTTTTCTAGACTTAGTACAAGTACATTTAATGTTGTAAGCTAAACAAGCAACCTTCTTTTGCTACTTCTCTTTATAACCGAACACTAGTAAGGTTCAAATGACACACACTTTCTTTGAAACTCATTCGAAGCAAACAAAAGAAGTTAGAGCAAAGTTTTTTTGTTCTTTTCGAAAGAAAAGGAGTAAGGTTTCGTTTATAGTTTGGTTTGAAGCTCGTGGGTTTATAAGCTTGGGTTATAGTTATCATTGGGTTTCTTTTCTTTGGTCTTCATCGTTACTGGCATCACAAGTATCTACATTCACTGAAGAATCTAAAATTGTCTATCACTTTGCTTTTAAACCTCATGCATGCTTAAACAATATGTATCATGCGTAAATGTGAAATGAGTTTAAATACATGGTAAAGTTTTTGGCTAATTTGTGGAATATGCTTACCAATTAGTAGTTGTTTCATTGTCTTGTTCGACCTATACATTGCTCATCAAGCTTCATTTGAACTCATTATCTCGACTCATAGAGTCTCTTTGGCATATTTAGTTTATATTCATATTAGTTACCAACTCATTCAAGTGCTTATCGAACTTTCGAAACCTTTTTTTTCCAAATTTTATGTTCTCATATTTAAAAGTTTGTAAAACTTGAAACTCATTTTATGTTTGTGTCAAAAAGTAAACAAAAACTCGAGCCCTTATCAAGCCAAACACCAAATGCTTGTTTGAGAGCTTATTATTAAGCTATTGTCATAAGCTCAAGTGTTTAACAAATCTTAAGCCAACTGTTCCTTTGTTAAGTCGAAAAAGAAAACGAGAATCAAAAAGAGTCATCGCCGGTGATTTACCGAGTAAACTTGTAATACAGTAAACTTGTGCAAAATGAAACACATAGCGTACCCTTAAATGCATTGAAACGCGAAATGAAACACAAGAGAGCCCTTGGCTCAGATGGTTGCACGTCTTGGTTTGTGATCAAGAGGTCGCGAGTTCAAATCTTGGCGTTGGCGTTTTGCCCATTTTGTTATTTTAAAACTTTCACCCTTTTGGCAATTTTGGCCCTCAAATTCAAATGGTATGCTACTTATCTTAAAACTTTTATAAGTTTTATAACTTATATTAAAGACTTACATTTTCAACTTTAACCAATTTGACATTTCCTTAAATATTTTTATAAGTTTATAACTTATCTTAATCTTTACAACTTTTATATGTTTGATAAAACTTTATTTTACCACTTTGTCTTGAAAAATATGTTTAACATATATTTCTATTACGACCATAGCCAGCGTAAACTTAAAATAATATAATTGTCCAAATATATTATTTACTCATGACTCAAATAAATATATATTGTATATATACTTCCACCACTCAAAGATCAAACAAATTTAATAAATACAATACAACTTGTATTTATTTTCTCCTCGATAGTACTTAAATCAATATTCAGCCACCTTATAATGAAAGTTCGTTTAAAAATTTCCACATTATTCCAAGAGCCAAAACTTACAAGTATTTTCACAACTACATTTTTACGTACATCGATGATCTAATTATCTTGTGAAACATCCACATAAGCTACAATAACTCAAATATTTGAAAACTTTTATTTTTGAACCTTAAGCATTTCAAAAACACGAACAATTGTAACTTACAAACGTTGTTTAAACTTAACAACATGCATTTGAATACAAGACTTAGACTAAACCCATACCATACTTATCTAGGTTGTGAGTCGGAGCCGTGCACGTTTATTTCTTGATGTTAATTGTGATGTCTTACATTTCTGCAAACCAAGGTGAGTTCATAGCCCCACTTTTACTCTTTTTAACTGTTTTATAAACTCCTTGGGGGAGAATACATGCTACTACTGCTTTTATGATCACAATTTGCTTGAAAATTGTTCTGTACACCTTGATATTATGATCCTTTAAGTTTGCGCCAAAGTCCCTACATCATGAACCATTAATCACTTCGATGTAAGCAAATATCGTGGATAGTACTATGGGAATTGACGACTCGAGCTTCGGTTATCGGAAATAGCAAGCGCTATATTGGTATCTCTATGTAATTGGCTATTACATCTCGTAGGGCAATTTTATTTACTTACACCAGTAATTTAGGTGTATGCAGTTAGTTTGGTGTCATGAGCTTAGTGCAATAATATCAACTATCTTTTATGATGTATAACAACGTAGCCCATGGCTTATCTTAAACTTGAAAATCTTGTGATCAACTGCTTATTTACTAAACCTATGAATTCACTCAACCATTTGTGTTGACTTTTTGCATGTATTTTCGATGAAAACCGATAGCTAACTTTCTGGGCTTGCTTTGGCATGGCATGGTCATAGATGACTCGATTTCTAATGGGACCACATTTTGTTAATGAGCTATTCTTCCGCAACAATTCAACTTTTGTAAACTTTGTTTTACTACAATAAAGGAAATATTTTACGAAAAAGCTATTATTTCTCACTTGTGTTAAGATCCAACTGAGTAGCATCCCAAAAACTTTTTCTTCCGCTGCAAACCATTTTTGGGGGTGTTGGATTCAATTGAGGAGGACCCATATTATATTGGAAAAATTGTGGAGATTGGGGTTGTGGAACATAAAATTGATTCGGGGATGGTTGAGAATAAAATTGGCTAAATCCTAACGGAGTTTGGTTTGGTTGATTCGGGGATGGTTGAGACCGACCTTGACGCGAGGTGAAAGTTTTTTTACCTCTCCTTGGATCCATAGTTTGGTGTTTTTGAAAGATTAGTGTGTGTTGTGTGTTTTTATTTTGAAAAATGAGGTGCAAGTTTAGGTGTTAAATAGGAGTGAATTTTTTTTTTTTTTTTTTTTTTTTTTTGGCTGAAAATAGCCGTTAATTAACGTTATACACTTTTCCAACGTTCACTTTTCCAACGTAAACCTTCGGCTTCCCAGCTCGAATTTAATACCCGCCCCCTAACCCGCACTACACGGAATGGTGTAGCCGAGCGGGTTCACGAGCTCGCTTTGCAACCCGACGTCCACTCCGTCTGGCCTTAAATACTTTTATTTGTGTTATATAATATTTGATGCAAATATATATATGAATGAATTGAGTTTTAAATGTAATTTCATTGGCATAATTTTTATCATGTATTATATAACACAAATAAAAATATATTTAAAGTCAAAGTTGAACAATAAAAACTTCAAAAAGTCTAACTGGATACTTATTTTAGAATGGATGGAGTATAAAAATAATAGATTAATTTCATATATCACCCTACTTTCATGATTAATTTCATATATACCCAAAGTGCAAGTATTGAATGCATAATGTACAATGTTTTTAATGCATGTTTGGGTATATATGAAATTTCCATCTAAAATGAGGGGAAATATGAAATTGCCCCTAAATAATTGTAATGCTTCAATTATATGCTATTGTTGGTTATTTGGTTACACGAGTTGTGACGACTCTACCAGCTAGCTAAGTATAAAAAGTGGTGTTAGGCGCTCATAGTTTACAAACAAAATCAAAACTTCATATATACATGGGAGCATCCGACGACATGAAGGTTTTGGAACGAGTTCCGATTTCAAAACCTCCGTTCGAGTACAATGATCTCAAGAAAGCAATACCGCCACATTGTTTTACAGTATCTCTTAAACGCTCATTTTATGAACTCTTCCATAATCTTTTCATAGTGTGTACCCTTTATTACATAGCATCAAACTACATTCATATTCTCCCTAGATTCCTTTCCATTATTGCATGGCCACTCTATTGGATCTTTCAGGGTACTAAGCTAGGCGGATTGTGGATGTTGGCCCACGAATGTGGCCATCATAGCCTATTTACTTATCATTGGTTAGACGATACTATTGGTTTCTTGCTTCATAGTTTTGTTCTCACTCCATACTTTTCGTTTAAGCATAGTCATCGTGCCCATCACACCCACACGAATTCCATAGAGTACGATGCGAATCATATCCCTAACTAAGTCTGATATCTTGTACAGAGAGATTCTGGACAACCCAATCGGTTTAGTGTTCACAATCCTGTTTAGGCTGACTCTTGGATATCCATCATATTTAATCTTTAATTATGGTGGTAGGAAGTATGATGAAGGGTTGGCAAGTCACTTGTACCCACAAAGTCCTATCTTCAAGGATAGCCAACGTGGCCAAGTTTTTGTATCCGATGTTGGGGTTTTTGTTGTCCTCTATGCATATTACCGAGTTATGATGACACAAGGTGCGAGTTGGGCATTTTATGTCTATGGAGTTCCTTGGTTTATTATGGGTGCTATTTTGATGGTATACACTTATCTTCAACACAATCATCCTTCGATCCCTCACTATGATTCAACCGAGTGGACTTGGATGAGAGGTGCTTTGTCAGTAGTCGACAGAGATCTAGGGTTCATGTTAGTAAAAAACAAAACGGATTATCATGTGGTGCATCATTTGTTTCCTGCCATTCCACGCTACCATGCACATGAGGCCACTGAAGCCCTCAAGCCAATCTTAGGTGACTATTACAAGTACGATGGAACTCCAACTATACAAGCTCTTTGGAGGGAAATGAAGGAGTGCATTTATGTTGAACCCGATGATCAAGATAATGATAAAAAGAAGAAAAGTGGTGTCTACTGGTTCAAAAAGTAAGAAAAGTGGATTATCATACAACTTAATACTCAAGACACTTTCCATTTTTATTTCGTTCGTGAGAATTAGACAACAGTACAGATGTATCTATACTAACTAGCATGGTACCCGCGCAAAGCAGCGGTTCGGAGACGAATGTTGTTTAAGAATTTTATGATTTTACGTATTTTGCCAAATATTATTTAACGATTTTCTATAAAAGATAGTTTCTAGAAATTGTGTATTTATGTTGTGAGACTATGAAGAATTAATAAAACATATTATTACATATGCAAATTCAAAAGTTATTAATTTTAACTCTAAAAATATTATATTGATCGTATTAGTTTTATATTTTATTTATTGTAACATGCATCCAATTTAATGTTATAATTTAATGTGAAATTAATGTGTTTTTAAAATTTTAATTTAAAAAATTACTAATAATAGCAAGTGTGTAAGCTTAAAATTTTTAAGACTTCTAAAAATAAGAGTAAAGATAAAGAGTATATTTTTTTTGAAACATAAATCTTGAAGTTTAAATCTTGAAACTTAATTTATTTACTTTGCCTAAATTAACGTAAGTGCTCTTACACTTGAAATTTTTAAAAAACTTGGTAATTTAAATTATGTTTTTTGCTAATCAGTTTTAAACTTGACAACTCTTTTAAAAACAAACACTAATTTCAAAAAAACACACGCTTTGTAGTTCAAAAAACACACGTTTTGCATCACGGGTCGAACCAGAATCACGATTTCGCAAGTATAATTATTTGTCGCTATACACCGTCACTTAAGCAATTATACGTCTAATATAATCAAATGTAATAACGTCTTGTATTCTAGGTTCTTTCTTGTGTTCAAAATTTTGAAAATGCTCAAGGAATCAGCTGGATGAGATACGTTGAACTGACTTAATTAATTTTCTACTTTCAAAATTTTCCCGAAGTACGCTACTATTTTTATCATAGTTCAAGTACTCTACTTACTCTTATGTCCTAATAATTCATAAATTGATCAGTAATTAAAAACGTAGGCTAGTTTTTTAACTGTTTGCTGAAATGGCAATTAGTTTTACAAACTAAGTGTTTTTAGTTGCTGTTTTCTGAACTAATTATCACGCTTATCAAAACTCAAATAATCCAAAAGTTTTGATGACAAACAAAACGTGATTTTCTCAAAAAAGCATTTTAAGTAACTATTGCAACGTGATTTATAGTTTAGGCTCAAATTACCAAAATCAACCAATTATCTAATCACTTGTTTCTTTTCACTGCATACTTTTGAAACTCTATAAAAGTTGTCACATGTAGAGATGTGTGACATGTGACGAGACGGAGAAGGAGGAGAAATAATACAAGCGTAAATTTGAGTGTTAACCTAATCATCTATAAATACTCTATTTTCTTAAAGCCCAATATAGGCCAATACTCTCCACCGATATTTTTATAAAGCCCATTACAAAAAGTAGTACTATATGCTAAATTACCGTAACAAAATAATGAGTTTATAAAATATTGTTATACCTTTCAAATTTACTAGCTTCTCAATTTTATTTCCAGTAACATGTCCTTTGTGGTAATTTTATATTTGACGTAATCAAATAATCTGATATGCCAAACACTTGAAAAATGATTATCATTATTCATATATCAAATAATCAAATAACATACATTTCAAAATCATTTGTAACATTATCATTATCCTTTAAAAATAACTATTTTAAATAAATAAAAACCCCTAAATGATACTCAACATTATCTAAAGCAATAATTTGCATTTCTTTTAGCCATTTCACAATTTCACTCTCTTTCTATTTGAAACTCTTAGGGGGGAGGGAGTGGTACCCTAATACTCTAGGTGACACATCACCTCTATCCAATAAAAACCCTCCAACTCAAAACTACTCAATTCTACCCTAACACTACCCGATTTGGAGGGAGTGGTACCCTAGTACCCGATTTTTTTTTTTTTTTTTAAATACATTAAATCACATACAATATTTAAAATAAAAACATACCATTTCATTAAAAATAGAAACATTACATAATACTTAAAAAAATATATAACATAACATAATACTTAAAAATAACTAGATTAAAATAAAAACCCACTAATCATCGAGATCGGCAAGTATTGGCAGTTAAGTGCGCTCCGTGAGATCATATCGAAATCGGTCATGGAGAACCGTTTAGTAACTCTACCACTTTTGTTTGAGAAGCACATCCATTATATGAACCGGTGAGATTGCCCTCCCTTCGCTCGACATCCTTTCTCGCCCCCTCTTGTAACTTCTTAAATCTCTTTTCCTTTGGTTCGGTTGGATACGGGTATGCTTTAACAAATGTGGACCACTTAGGATAGATTCCATCTGTCAAATAGTAGCCGCGTTTGTAAAAGCGTCCATTCACCTGGAATGAACTGTTCATCGTCGTTCCATTTCGATCTGTAAGATACAAATTAGACGTATTCAATACGTTGATATCGTTGTTTGACCCCGGGGGACCAAAAAAAGCATGCCAAATCCACATATCTTGTGACGCGGTGACTTCAAGTATAATAGTGGGAACACCATAGTCACCTCTTGTATATTGCCCTCTCAAATGTCTAGGACAAATTTTCCATTTGACGTGTGTACAGTCGATGCTACCAAGCATCCGGGATGTGATGCAGCTTACTTCATGGGCCTGGAAAATGCGAGCAAGGTCGTGTGCTGTCGGCCTACATAGGTACTCTCGACCGTACAACTCAATGATGGCCTCACAAAAATAATCAAGACTTTCACGTGACGTTCTTGCATACATGCATAAATAGTCATCATACTCATCGGGGGGATTGCCGGTTGCGAGTTGCCTAACGGCCGATGTGTTTTGTTTCGCGCGTCATAGCCTTCTTGAAAATATGGGTATCTCGCTTCAATGTCGCCCACCATTTGCAAAAACATGCTTTTCTCCATTTGAATTTTTTTTTAAAGTAATCTTCGTTGTACTTTGGTGTTTCAACGAACCAATCATTCTCTAAAGTTTAAAGGCCTATTTCCCGTTGACGATTTACGCTAGTTCGGCTAGAGCTTGCCGTGTCTTCAAGATACTGAGCCGCTTGAAGCATAAGTTGCAACGAGCTACCCGTAGATAGCTCGTTAGGAAGAATCGGAAGACATTTTGGTAATTATTTTTTTTTTGAGAGATGAGTGTGTGTTTTTTTGAAAAAAATTAGTGTATGTTATTTGGTTTTAAAGGGAAAAAAAAATTTATTTTTATTTAAGGCTTAAACTAGCCGTTAGGCTAGTCAACCCATTCCAACGGTCGAAATATTCAAATCATTCCCCACATACTCGCTCGGCTTCACAAACCGATTGCTCAACCTGATGTGGAGGGGGCGGTGTACCCGCTCGGGTATCCCTACCCGATGGCTCAACCCGAACCCACTCCCTCCCCCTTATACCTTTGGTATGTAATTCTTCCTTATGAACCTCTCACCTATATGTAGTGTCAAAATAATAAGATGATACGTGTGTCAGAAAGATAAGTAGAAAGAAAACATAAAAATATATAATGCACCACAATGTTTAACTTCCAAATGTCAGAGCTAGACGTTAAGTACGAGATTTCGCTAAAAATGTCAAATAATTAAAAAGTTTATGTGGTAAATAAGCATAAGTAAATATACTAGTAATAATTTTAATTTAAAGAAAAAATCAATATAGATCACATATTTGACGCAGATTCAATAAACCAATCATGTTAATTCATTTTTCTTTATTAAAACAAAAAAATAAAATAAATAAATAAATTCATTTTTTTTAAATTAAATATCTCGCAAACCGTTAATCGTTAAGCGAGAAAAATCATACTATCGCGACGAGAATTAAATTATTTTTTTTATAGATATGCACTTCTATATACTTTCGACTATTTTTTTTTCAAAATTTCCGCCTAAAAAAATCACATGTGATTCGAAAATGATTTTTAGAAATCACATGTGATTTTTCTCGCTAGAAATTTTGAAAAAAAAGATTCATAGAAAGTATATAGAAGTGCATGTCTATAGAAAGATAATTTAATTCTCGTCGCGATGCTGTATTTTTCGTACCTTGAAAATTTACCGCTTGCAAGATATGTTTGTTCTTAAAAAAATGAAAAATATTTTTTACTAATTTTGATGAAAAAATTGATAGCTAAGATTGATTCATTAGATCTGTGACAAATATGAGATTTATATTAATCTTTAATTCTTTTAATTTATCAAAAAAGGTTTATTAGTGATATTGTATCATAATGTTGATTTAACTTAATACACTTACATATTGCCGTTTGTGTTTTATATATGCCACTTGAAAATATTACCATATCGTGATAATTATATTCTCGTTTTCAGTAATTTAGCCGTATTTAAAATGTAAACTTCGTGTCCACATAGGTTAAAGTTTTAAAAATGAAATAAATAAGTCTTTATTGAACGTACATAGTAAAAAAATTATACTTATAATCTTATGCAAATTTATATATTGTTATTTTAAAACAACATATACATTGTATTTTTTAAGATATAAAGTATAAAGGGTATAAAGTATAAGGGGGTATTTGTTTATAATCCAAAGTTATTAAAAAAACATGGAGGCTTATAATATTACACTTAACTCTATTTAATTTTTAAAAATTCATTCACTAAAGTTTTATTAATTACCTCATCTTTTTTTAGTTTTGTTTTCATAAATTTGACACCTATATTTTTATGTGCTTTTTTTATCAACCAAATTTCTCCACTAAATTTATTAAAGTTTGACAAAAATCAACTTAATTTTAACTTTTATTAACCAATCACATCACACGATTTTGCTTACGTGGCGAAATCAAGCTCTCTTATTAACCCAATTGTTTTTTCAACAAGAATGAATTGATAAAATCATTCCAAAATAATGTAATTCTTTTATTATATAAAAGATTTATTGATTAAATATATATAAAAGTCAATGAATGGTTTTATGATTGACAAAAATTTCGTTGAATTACAATAAAGTGACAACAAAGTGGTCTTAAAAAAATATAATAAATGAAAAAGAAATAGAGAAAACACTAAGCTAGTAAGACCCGTTTTCTGCTTCCCAATTGTCAAGGGTCTCAATCCATGATTGAATCCTTGATTTTCAAACCAAACATATAAACTCTATCATTATTCTCAAATCCTAATCCTACTCGCTCAAACCAAACGCCACCTTATACTATTCTTCTCACAATATTCCAAAGATTACACCCAACTCCTTATGACGCGTTTGGTAGAGAGAAATTCAGAGAAAAGAAATGAAGTAGAGAATAAAATCTCAGAGAATAGAAATCAGTAGAGAATTGTGTTCAATTCTAATGTTTGGTAACAACAGAGACTTGACCCAAAAAATAAAAATTATTTAAAAAAATAATTTTCAAAATAATTTTTTAAACTTATTTTTTTAAAAAATAATTAAAAAAAAAACTCATTTTAAAAAAAAAACTTATTTTTTTAAAAAAAATAATTTAAAAAAAATATTTAAAAAAATATTAAAAATAATAATTTTTTAAAAAATAAATTTTATAAAAATAATTTTGAAAAAAAATGTATTTTTTAAAAAAAAACTTATTTATTTTAAAAAATGTATGTATTTATTTTTAAAAAAATAATTTTTTAAAAATAATTTTGAAAAAAAATGTATTTATTTAAAAAAAAACTTATTTAAAAATAATTTTTAAAAAATATATTTTTTTAAATATATTTTCTAATATATATATATATATATATATATATATATATTTTTAAATGTAAAAAAAAAAAAAAAAAAAAACATTTTTTCAAAAAAATTAATCTATTTCTCTAATTTCTCCACAAAATTAAGAGAAATGAGGCTACTTAAATTACACTATCCATTTCTCTCCATTTCCCCACCAAAATCTCATTTTCATTTCTCTCCCTTCATTTCTCTCTACCAAACATGAGAAATGAACTCATTTCCATTTCTCTCCATTCATTTCTCTCTACCAAACACACCCTTACATGTTGCATCAGGAAAGAGATTGTCTCAAGTTGTAAAAACAACTTGAGTCAAGTTGTAAAAACAACTTGAGTCAAGTTGGGGAAGTGTGATACATTAGATTTGATTCAATGACTCAAATTAAAAGAAGTCATTTTAATTTGAGCCATTAGATCAAATTCAATGGCTCACAAACGTCCAACTTGACTCAAGTTGTTTTATTTTTAACTTGAGACAATCTCTAGATCAACACGGAATACCGTTAGGCTTATATTAAGAACCACATAAAAGAACATAAAACGAAAATGTGTTCAATTTTTTTTTTTTTTTGTCTATGATTCACATATGAATATGAACATTTAAGGTATATTAAACTAGTATTAAGTTTATACCTTGTAAGACACGTCTAGAAATTAAACAAAAAATCTATCGGTAGTCATCGTAACTTCAGGTGTTGTTGGATTCAATTTTGACTATCCCCGAATTTAGCAATTTTTATGTTTAATTTGTGTTTATAATCGATTATTTTGAATTCACAATCATACAAGGAGTAGAAAGTTTATAGGTATTTATGCCTCGCGCTACTACAAAAAAGCATTTAGAGCCCAGATCAAAAGGCAATGATGGTTTTCAACTAGGTATGGAGGGCACTTGTTAGAGCGCCAAAATCGTGAAAGCTTGAAATCGAGTAACAAACGTAAAAGCTTAAAACTAAATTCAATTTGTTGGCGAAGTCTTCATAATGTAGTTTCGCTAACTTGATTTTGCTTGTTACGCATCTTGACGCTTGAGAAATATTCCACTTACAACTCGAAATTCATATGATGAAAAATTTAAACGAATTTGAAAAAAAGAAAAAAATAATAAACAACAACAAGTGAAGTGATATTTTTTTCTTATGTGAATAACACAAAGAAGATATAGAAATTGTGAAGGGTATAAATTTTATTACATCATCATCATAAGAAAAGAAATTAAATGAGACAAAGAAAAGAAAAGAAAAGCATATTTCATGATCAACAATGACGACAAGACAAGAAAGAAAATAAAAGATAGATAAAAAGAAAGAAATTAAGAGATAATCGGTCCACGACAATACATATTGATGGTAAAGGAGCTACAACATCCTCTCTATCAACACAGTTCAAACTTTCATCACAAGACAATGTAACCGCTCTCAATGCAAGAAGACACAGTCTCCGCAAGATACATATTACACAAAGAAGAAGTCTAATTACTTGTAAATGTACAGTGCAGTTAGACAGCTAGTATAGTGTGACGTAATTAATTAGATAGTTTGACTTTTATCTTTGACTTTTCTTGTATCTTGGATAAATACTGCATTTGCAGTTCCATTTCATTTTAATGTGAAATACTTCAAAATAACTTTCTCTCAAATCTCAATATGGTATTAGAGCAAAATCTGCTCTAACACACTCCGGCCACCATGTAACAAACTCCGACCACCATTCAACAAACTTATGTAACAAACTTTAACCACCATACAACTAGGGGTGGCAATTCTCGACACGACACGATAAACGACACAGACCCGACACAAAGTTAAACAGGTTTGGGTAAAAAAAAATAGGTCAACTCGTCTAACCCTTTTAATTAACGGGGTTATGTTTGGGTTAGGTAAGTGTTAAACAGGTCAACCCTAAACCCACTTAAGTATATAAACATCTAAAAACGAAAATATATAACTTGGGTTTTTATGCTGGATTTGTATTAGCTGTATTTTGTTATGTACTTAATATGAGTGAATTACGATTCTAACTCATATATGATTGAAATTGTTGTTTAGTTAGTTGTATTTAGTTTTTATTATTTTTTACATTCTTATATCATTTTTGCATTTAAACTAGTTAAATTCGACAAACCACCAACTTTATTCACCGTTTGACATATTTACTTAAACATGTTAAAAGGGTCACAATGCAGGTCTGGGTTAGGTTGAGTTTCTTGACACTATTAATAAATGGGTCGTGTTTAGGTAGATGTTATACTAACGCGCCAACCCATGAATTCGAATAGGCCAACCCAAACACGACTCTATTCACACCCCTACATACAACCACCAGAAAACCACTGTAATCACCAAAAATTCACCATAAGGTCATTTAAATCATCATAATTACAATAACACAAGCAAAACTGATCAAAATCAACAAACTCATCAAAGTTACCAATAATAGATTTTCATACCAAAATTTCAACAAACTTTCTTGACATTTTTTCACTCCATTATCAAAAGCTTAAAAACCATGGCTGTTCTGGCAACCTCTAATGATTCATCATCATCAAATCCAACCAGAAACACTGATGATGTCAATTTTGTTCATCATCCCTTGTTTTTTCACCAAATTGACCACCCTGGATTGGTACTAATCTCAAAGAAATTAACTGGCTCAGAAAACTACTATACATGGAGGCGTGATGATAACACTGAATGCTAGGAACAAACCTAGCTAATTTGTGGTGAACTTGAAGAACCACCAGGTAACTCATCAATAATATGTTTATGGGAGATAGCAAATGATATGATAATATAAGTGGACACTACTCATAACTTGATGGACACACGATCTATTATATTTCCAATGATTTAGTTCAGTTGAAGCAAATTAAAACGCCCATTAAATTGTACTATCATAAATTGAAGGGATACTGGGATGAGTTAGATGCATTAGAGGCTATTTATGTGTGTACTTGCAAGTGTAACTGTGAAAATGGAAAGACAAATGGTGAAAGGGAGCAAAGGAAAAGGCTGATTAAGTTTCTCATGGGGTTAGATGATAGCTATACCAAAGATAAAAGGATAGATTATGTTACTGCAACCATTACCAGTGGTTTCTAAGGCCTATAACATGTTGAGACAAGAAGAAAAGTGTGGAAAAGTAGAAGGGGGGTTGAATAGTTTTACCAATTTAAAACTTCCTTTTAAATATTTAGATCGACTTATGTCAATCCATTTGATTGTTTATGTTGGACGTTGATAGATGGATATATAAACGTGAAATGAAATATAAAGAGTAAGAAGCACATCACCACAACACAAGTTATTTATAGTGGTTCGGCTACAAGGACACCTTCCTTGCCCTACTCCACTCCCCGAGTCACCTACTCGAGAGTTCGTAAACACTACACCAACTCCTTGTGGCGGAGAAGCCTTCACAACGCCGCAACCTTTTTCCGGTACAAAGCTAAATACCGAGTTCTTTCACACCAAGGCGAACCACACCTAACACAACGTCGCCTACCCTTTATTCGGTGCTAGGCTAACCACCGAGTTCTTTCACACCTTAGGAGAACTAATCCTATCACAACGTCGCCTACCCTTTATTAGGTACTAGGCTAAGCACCTTAGTTCTTTCACACCTTAGGTGAACTACACCTTCACGACACAACACCTAATCTCAAGGAGATCTACTCCTTGTTACAACACCATCAAGGATATCACCATCCTTGTAGATAAACAAGTACACATATGTATAACGATGCACCTCATCGACATACTCGACCTAAGCATTCTCCCCAAATGCTACTTGATTTGATCCTTTGGCATCCTTCACTAATGCCTTTGACACAACGCTTGGCACCCTTCACTAATGCCTTCGTCTTGACACCTTTAGCATCCTTCACTAATGCTTTTGACACAACGTTTGGCACCCTTCACTAATGCCTTCGTCTTGACACCTTTAGCATCCTTCAATAATGCTTTGACACGGATGATGAGCACCTTTCACTAATGCTTTCATCTTGACACTTTCGGCATTCTTCACTAATGCCTTCAACCCAACATCTATGGAGAAAGGAAGAACTATCAACAAGAGAACCTTAGTAGTCTTGATGATGACGAAGCATGGCAACTCATGGACTTGAGCTTGCACGTCTTCAAGAGGTGGTGATATCTCCTTTAAGAGGAACCTAGTAGATCACACAAAAACAAAAGACAAACTACATAGATCACTTAGATCTGAGGTTAGAGGGTTAGAATACTTTGGGGAAGTATGTGTGAAAAACCATGTGTGAAGAGAAAGAAATGGCTCTCTATTTATATAGAAAATTCTCTTCGCTCCCCGGATCCCACGGATCCCTACCACAAGGGATCCGGCTAGCACAAAGCTAGGGATCCGTGGTCCGCGCCTCTTTGCCCATGGGTATTTTTGGTTATGGGTCATGGGTCATGGGTTATGGGTTGATCCATGGTTTTCTTTCTAGATACAATGAACTTGGTTAAGTGGTATATATAAAACCATGGGTTATGGGTCAAAACCATTTGCTAGTATTTTACCCATTTAGTATATACTTGTATTTACCCATTTTAGCATACACTTAGTTTTTACCCATTTTAGTATACTTAGTTTAAGTATATGTTTAACCCAATATGTAAACACTAGTTGTTGTACATATGTATCTAAATCATAAATCACTTATACTTTTTAGTGTTTTATGTGACAACTTAATTGTGTTAGAAAACTATTAACTCAAACTATTTACGTACTCTATTTGTTTCGTTAAATGATTTTACTTTTGTTATCGACAAAACATTAGAAGATCGTAAAATATAAATAAACGTTTTTACGGCTTATTTGTATTAACAATCTCCCCCTTTTGTTGATGACAAAACATAAAATTATTTTAAGGAAAAAGCTAAAATTCGTAAAATTTGAATTTGTAGTTTTTACTTTCTTCTTCCCATTTTTGTCGAAACAAAAAGTGTTAAAAGAAACTAACACAATTTTTATAAGAAAAAAATGTAAAAATGTAAAAGAGAGCAAGTGACGGGAATGGTACTCGTCTTAACTCCCCTTGACGAGTCCATCCCTATGTAAGCGCGCCAAGGACATAGCGTAAAATAAACTAATTGTGTTTGCAACTAAGTTTGCAAATGGTTCGTCTAAGTGACGAGAACGTGCTTCCCCTTGAATATTGCAATGTTGCAATGGGGTGTCATGAAGTGTAATCCAAAATTGGATTAAGTTGCCAATGATTTTTGCAATGTTGTTTGACACAAAGCTCCCCCTAGCTTTATGGTGTCAATATCTTCATGTGTATTTTGAATAACTACAAAACAAAGGTTAGAAAAACAAGAGTATAGTGCATAATTTCCTGCAAAAGAGACGGAAGTTAGTATAAATTTGTACCCTGTACACGGATCCCACGGTTCCCTTCTTGAGGGATCCGTCTAGGCAAAATGGAGGGATCCGCCGCTGTTGACAGTTTCTTCATCAATGAAGATGTGTCAAGTAATGCTACTATGAGGATAATATATATATGAGCAATACAGATCACAACGCACAACACATAGCAAATAGATGTCCATTCAATAAAACAGGAGATAACCAACTAAATCTCTAAAACTTAAGAGAATGAACTAGCCCAACATGTGCTACTAATGCTAACAATTTACCCCAAACTTAAGATTCGACGAAAATCTTAATGATTTCTAATGATGAGAAGAGTTTTCCTTGGCATTTTGAGCTTGTAGTTCATGTATCAATTTATCTAGTTCATGTATCATTCTTTCCCTATGTTTACAATGATCACAATCCTTGTCATGGTTTTGATTTTCTTGAAGTGAAAATTCAAGTGAAGTGGGTTGAGGATCTTCAAATGGTTGTGAGGTGGTTCTAAGCACTAATGATGTTGGTTGTGTGTTTGGTTTAGTAGGATTAGGTGATGAACTCCTAGTGAGAACACTCTTCTTCTTAAATGGTTTCCTTGGTGTGGGAGAGATCCTACCATTGGTGGACTTAACCAAAGATGATCCGGTTGAGGAAACTTCTTGTGTGATTCTAGTGATCTTCTTGGGTGGTCTTTGAGTGGATGAGTTAGCACTAGGGGCTTTAGTCATGGTGATGATGGTACAAGTAAGAACTTCTTGGATGTGATTGAGAGTGATGGTTTTAATCCTAAGATTATTTGGTTTATTGAAGGATGATTTGAATGACAAAAATTAAATTATTGACCACTTGGAGGAATAGGCATGCTCTTGGGGTTTTGATCAGTTCTAGGAGGATAATTAATGAATTCTAAGGTGGTTTAGAAAACCAAGAGGTGTTTTGAATATGGAAGTTGATTTTTTGCTTACTTACGGATCCCGCGGATCCTCTCAGCAGGATCCGCCGTTAAGAACCAGGGATCCGGCGAACAGACAGGGCTTAGATGAAATCATTATTATTAATGGATTTCAAGGTTTTTGACTCAGTTTGAAGTCTCTAGCTGTTGGAAGTCTTAACTATAAGTAACGGTGTTTGATGACTAAAGTGTTCTATGGCTTATAAAGGAAAGATCTTGGCAATTTGCATTTAAGACTTAATCCACTAATGTCCTTGGTAGTGTGATGATCAACATGCGCAAGGTTGAGATTCAGAGTTTCACTGATCTTGGAACTCATTTAAGATGGAGTGTTTGTGTTAGGAAAATGAGTAGAAATGATTGTTTTAACAATGTTTGTCATAGATCGTCACCAATCCCACGGTTCCCTCCTTGAGGGATCCGCTAGGCTAATCCTAGGGATCCGCTCGCCAGCTTATGACAGATTTGAAATGAGGTTTCTAAGCTAAAGCCTATCTTAATTTGAGTGTTTCACAAATTTCCTAAAGTGTTTAGGATGAAAGGGTACTTGAATGATTAGAGGTAATAAGTGTTGTAGCAAATGATTGCTTTTTATGGAAGGGGGATGGGACAAGATGACTACCAATGGTTGTCTAAGGATAACATTAAGAGTTATGAAGGTGTCAAGTCATAAAAATGATCCTAGTGATCAGATTTAGGCTTGAGGTGATATTAAGAAAAATTCTTAAAACTACAAAAATTGAAAAACTAATTTTTGTCTTATCTTTGAGATATAAATGACTAGAAGCAATTTCCTAAAATTGCTTAGCTTATCTTCTTAAGTGTTTTGAGAGGTGAGAAATAGTTTGTGAGTAGTCGAAGCTGAAATATGGTGAGTTTAGATGTGTTGATAAAATAAGACTAAGATCTTAAGTAAGCCTTTAGTGAGTCTAAGCCTTTCTCATCCTAGAAGTGGACTTAGTTGGGTTCTAAAATCATATGCTAAGCTAATGTGATGTTATCTAGAAAGCAATTTTGATGTATTGAATGTCTTGTATTCCGATGTCACGGATCCCACTCTCCCTCGGGAGGGATCCGGCTAGGCTAATCCTAGGGATCCCACATCTGCAGATCGTAACCAACACGAACCTACACGTAAATGATGCGCAATTTATGCACACTAGTAAATCCACAGATAAACAGAGAAACAAGCATGTTTATCACAAAACACTAGTTAAAGACAATATCCAAGTAATCATAAACCGAAAGAGCTAAAATGTAATCATTTAAACATAAGATAAAGAAAACAAGCACAATCCTATTGTCTCTTTCGTCAATCCTTTCTTTTCCTTTTTGACTGCTTAGTGAGGTTGTATGCGAGGTTTTGAATCATGCCCCTCAATTGCTTAAATTCCGCGGTCTCGTTTGGAATGGTCGGAAGTTGTTTGTGGTATTCAAGGAATTCCAATTTGATATTGGCTACGGGGTCGACATCTTCTTCATATTCTTCTTCTTCATCGCCGAGGGAGTCCGAGAGAGCTTCCGGTTGCTCTCTATTGACCATGAACCGTTTAGAGGGTCGTTTGGTAAGAGGTACCATGACGTGGTCGGAAAGATAATGATCATCGTTGATAGGAGATGGTTGCAATGTACCAACATACTTACAAAGTCGTGTTAGGAGCATACCATACGGAAGTACCATGTTGGAAGCTTTGAATACCCCTGCCATTCTCCTTACCATGTAATAGGCAAGATTAAATGGCCTTTGATGGATAAGACAATAGATCATTTGCACAAGACATGCGTTTGGATGATCTTTGTTTCCAACTAGGCTAATGACATTTTCCCTAAGGATTTCTTCCCATTTTCTAAACATGGGGTGCATTTCAGAAAGTTCCATTTGAAAGGGATTACGGTGAATGAGCTTCTTGTTTCGGTCGAAACGGGATTGGTCGGTTCTTATTTTGAAAATAGTCGGATGGTTTCGGGTTCATCAATAGGAGTGTTATAGAATGGCTTAGGATCAAGTGCAAGGTTTTGAGCGTTAATTGCCCAATCTTGAGAGTACATACAAATTCCTTCACAAGGAATGCGAAGAGTTTGAGCAAAGGTGTTGAGAGGAAGGGTGAAGTTTTGTTTATTGATGATGAAAGTGATTGAAATGCTATCATCGACGCTTCAATGATCCTAAAGCTTTTGTAAAATTCAAAATGAAAACCGGACAAATTTGTTCATCTATGTCAAGGAGACAATCAAAGTTGATTGTCGAGAAAACTTGACTAATGTCGGTATCTTCAAGGAAACATTCCTTGACTACACGACCTTCGTGGATAAGTCGCTTTACAAGGCTTTTGAAAATTTTACGGTCGGTTTTGGTCAATCCCTTTTTACGATAGTAATGAGTAAGGTAGTGGACGGTGTCATGATGATCTTGTTGAGTAGCTTTGGGCATGGTTGGTCCTAAAAATACAAATTTTCCAATTAGGTAAAGTTAGTTGGGATGGGTTTATGGTTTTGATTTGTATTAACAATGTTGTGAACACAATGTGATTTTGTTAAAAGCCCTTTTCATGATTAATTTAAAGAGCCCTAATTAAATTAATTGATTAAAAAATAAGAAACCATGAACCCTAGGATGAGGATGATGAAAATTAGAACAAGTTAATGTAATTACTTACAATGATGTTCTAGGAAGGAATACTTGAGAGTATGGAAGATAATGAGGATGGATTCAAAGAGTTTAGTGCTTTGGTGTTATGTGAATAGAGGGAAAAGATCGGGTGAATTTTTTTGAAAGCGTGATAGTCGAAGTTCTGCTCCACGTTCCTCCGGATCCTTTGTATTTGGGATCCGCTAGTACAACTAGAGGGATCCGCCACCGGACGAAAGGGAGTTGTTTGGTATTATTTTTGTAGTAGGCTTATAAATTAGCTTGCCCAAAAAAAATGGAGGTATTTGATGAGGATTGTTTTTGAATGATGATTTTCGATGAATTACATATCGAGGGTTCATATGTGATGACGGCGTTAGTTTGACGAGAAAAAATAATATCATCCCCTATGTTGAAAAAAGACTAAAGGTGACGAAAGAGACTTCTAATGATGTTAGTGATTAGTTAAGCAAAGATAACTTATGACAATAAATGGGACTCATGTAACCTATCTAGTGAAGAGTAAAACATACCTCTATGCTTCTTGATTTGGTATAATGCCAAAAATACTTCATGAGCTTTTAAAGTAATCCTTTGTACTTGGTGTACATAGGTTGTGATTACTTTTTAGATCCTTCCTTGAATGTTGACTTCATTAATCTTTGAATGAAGACTTTGAAGAGATTCTAGCATGAAGATTTCTTAAGAGCAAAAATGATTAGAATCATCTATCAATGTCCAACAAAATGATTTAAAAGAAAATATGACCAACAAGAAAAAATCCTTCTTTGTAGTTTTCAAACATACACGGATCGGATCAAGTCTTTAAAGTACAACATACTTTAAGAAACTTGGTAACGAAGCTCTTATGCCAATTGTGGAAAACTAGAAGGGGGTTGAATAGTTTTACCAATTTAAAACTTCCTTTTAAATATTTAGATCGACTTATGTCAATCCATTTGATTGTTTATGTTGGACGTTGATAGATGGATATATAAACGTGAAATGAAATATAAAGAGTAAGAAGCACATCACCACAACACAAGTTATTTATAGTGGTTTGATGAGTGTCTAAATACTCATCATTTTTGTACTATCTAGACTGCAAAAACATCTGAAAACACTCTGAAATGCATCAAAATGATGAAAATATCACAAACAAGTGTTTTACATGTTTTAAATGCAAAATGCCAAAATCGATGAAAACGTATCAAGTTTGCATAATTGGCGCTTTAGTCCCCCAAGTTTCAAAAAGTTGTCAAATATAGTCCCCGGTCATTCCAAAACTTATAAAAGTCATAAAAGGTCCTTGGGATTCACAAGTTGTAAGAAATTGTCCTTTGAAGTTTAAAATCACAATTTACAACTTTGGTCCTCAACTTACAAAAGTGTCAAAATCAGCCCTGGGTGTTTAAAAAATGGAAATTATTTAAACTACACCCTTGTACTATTCAAATGTAGCATATTTGGTCCTTATATGATAAGTTTTGAGAAAATTACAAGTTTGGTCCCTGGAGTTTGAAAATTGTCAAAACTAGTCCTGGTTTATAAAATGGAATTTTATGCAATATTGGCCCTTGTACTATTTAAATGTTACAATTTAAGCCCTTGTGATAACTTTGAAATGTGGCGCTTCACCCTTAACTTTGGCTTCTAATTACATGATTTGGTCCTTGTGGATTTACTAGCTAAAACCAAACGGACACCCTTGTTATTTATCCAACCCAAGACAAGTCCAAATCCAACCCCTACTGGCCCATCTTGAAAGTCCAAAGCCCAAACCCACGCTTTTAAAAATATACCACCATTACCTGCTTGTCTCTCACACTTGCCCGCCAAAACCAGCACACCTCTCCCTTGCCTCAAGCTTCTCATTACCACCACCTTTCCACTTGCTTCTTCCACCTTCCAAATGTATAACAACCCTCCACCTCCACATACACCAAAGCGCATTAATTGAAGAAACCCACTCAAGACTTTTTGGCCAAAAGAAGAATCAACTGGCCATGATCACTTTGACCTATCCTATGGTGGGAAATGATCGTAGGAGAGAGGGAAACTTTTGGATGTCCATAAAAGGGAAAAGAAGCAAGGAAGAAAAAGAGAGTAGTGTAATTTAGTTTAGTTAAATGTCGTTTTAATAAATTTTCAAATTCTAGTGTAAATTTAAGCTTCCAAGTAATCAAGTTGTTATCATTTTCTTGTATGTTAATCCTTTTTCAACAAGAAATTTCAAGTTCTCGGCCATTTTCATTGTGTAAATTTCATATCCAAAATTCTCATATGTCTTAAAGTTATTTGTAGCTATTGTCTTGGACTCATAAACCCAAATAAGCTCCTAAGATAGCTTATAAAAGCTATTAGATACCTTAAAATCAGCTCTAGTTATAAAAAGTAAAAATACCAAAAATACAAATAAATTAGTGAAAAATTAAAAATCTATGGTGAAGATGATTAACAAGTTGGAGCAAGGTAGATTTTGGATTGCCTTGGGTTTAGTGCTTATTGGGAAGCTTTAGGTTGTGTTTGTATGCCTTGGTTCTCGCTTTAAGCTTGAAGCCACTTGTAAGCCTCTTTGATCATTTTTGGTAATTCATCAGATACCGCTTTTATTATAGCTTATCTCTGTGTTATTTGTGTTTATTTGGTGTGTTTTAGTGATATTATAGTTTAATATTACATACTTGTTCTTTTTGATTTATAGTTACTAAAAACTTTATTTTAGCAAATAATATAGCATAATGGGTATTTCTTAGTTTTATGTTGTTAGTATTGTTGTTTAGTGTTTAATTAGTCTTAATAAATGTTAATTTAAGGTCTCCAGATTCCAACTCATGGTCTTAATCGCTTCTGCTTTTGAAAAGTTTCAAAACAAATTTCCATAAGGTGTGTTTGGATAAGCTAGTTTAACTGTGTTTAAGGTTGCTTATGTTATTGCTTTTGCTTTTCTTATGTTTCATTAGTTCTTAGTAGCTCAAAGAAACATAAAAAACCAGTCTTCATTTTGTGAAAAGTCAAAATTCCTTTTGATATCTTCTTATTATTTGTCTCTGTTGGATTTTAAGTCTTATGATCATGGTTTTGTGTTAAGAAGTTGTTATACTTGTTCAAACTCAGTATTTATACACCTTAATACATCAATATCGCTTTTAAGATCAATCACAAGTTCATATAAGTCAAACTTTCAGCTTAATCAAAAAGTCAAAAATGCTCAAGGCACCGCTGAGTTTTCACTTTCACAAGCTCATACGAGCTTCTTTGTTATTTAGCTTAAGCCTGTGATTTTTGGTTCTTTTGGAAAGCCAAATTACCTAACTATCTCAATGTCTCAAGCTTAAGTTTTTAGTTTGTAGCTTTTAGATAGGGTCGCAAGTGCTTATTAGTTGGTCCCATTTTCAAAGATTCACCGAAGTTTTGACTCGTTGGTTTTTCAAATTCTTCAATAGCTTTTCACAAGCTCAGATTGTAATCCAATCAGGTGATTTAGCTTTTTGGAAAGCTTAACTGGTCAACTTGCTTATTCCAGTTTTTGTTTTAAGTTTGTAGCTTATTTAAGTGCTTAAAATTAAGCTCAAAAGTGCCTAGTGATTCATAAAAGTGTCATGTGCACCAGTTGAGATAAGTGCTTATTTAAGTCAGTTTTGTGCTTATTTTTAGCTTATTTGCATTTTCAGCTTGTTGTACTAGCTTATTATCGTAAGATTTAACTCATTTTGTTTATTGAATAGCTTATAAGCCATTTGGCTTGAATCTTTGGTTTTACTTCCATTTTAGCCAACTGTTAAGAAAATAAGCTCTCACAAAGCTTATTATTGGTTTTCATAAAAGTCACAAGTACAAAAAGTGCTTATTTTTTAGTGGCTTAACAACTTTGTAAAAGAAAAATCAAAAATAAATGTTTTTGTAAAAGGGTGGGAGGCGTGCTCGAACCTCGTGACCTCCCAACCTGAGAGTGATAGTGTGTACCTCAGATAGCCAGCTGTCTCTTGGGTCTTTGACCGGTTATATCACGACAATTTAATACATAAGTCTTCCTTGCTCAATGTTTCTTATACGAGCTTAATAGCTTATTTCCAAATTTTTATTTGAAATGTGCCTTTTCATCCTTTTCATTTTTCTTAGTTTTGTATTAGTATTAAGTAATTTATAAAAAGTTTCGTGATTTTCTCAATAGTTTTAGTATTTTTAAACATTTAATTAGTGTAAAATCTTAATTAATTCATAATAAAAAATATAAAAGTCAAAAAATATAAATCTTTTTTCTAAAATTTTCTTTTATCATATAGTACGTAATAAAATTGTTTTTACACTTGTAGGACTTTTATTTCATAAATTTTACGCTTTTGCTTGAAGCACTCAAGGCTGTAATTTTTTAGACTTAACGACGCTTTCATTTTAAATCTAGTTTTTAGGTAATTTGAGTTTACGCTTAGTTTAAATAGTTTATTTAAGTGATTTTATTTTATAAAATCACAAAAACATCATTGTAAAAATAGTGATAGCGCTTATTTAATATATTTTAACTTTTTAATTTCTTTTAATTTGCATTTAAGCCACCGTAATTTGTAGATCTTTTCTTTAGGTAATTATCCATCAAAATCCCATCGATCACTATCCTTAGTGATCATTCTATCATCTCAAGTTGTTTAACACCAATTCATCCTCCTGCGGGGACTTAACGACCCGTGAATCCTCAGATTCCTCTGATCTTTATTGCATTTGGTGTTTGAGCTGTTTTAAGTTTATTACGGTTGGCCATTCACAAGTGGCTAGCTTGAGTGATTAAACTTGACGGTTCAGCACAGATCATGGTTCGGCTACAAGGACACCTTCCTTGCGCTACTCCACTCCCCGAGTCACCTACTCGAGAGTTCGTAAGCACTACACCAACTCCTTGTGGCGGAGAAGCCTTCACAACGTCGCTTAACCTTTTTCCGGTACAAAGCTAAATACCGAGTTCTTTTACACCAAGGCGAACCACACCTAACACAACGTCGTCTACCCTTTATACGGTGCTAGGCTAACCACCGAGTTCTTTCACACCTTAGGAGAACTAATCATATCACAACGTCGCCAACCCTTTATTAGGTACTAGGCTAAGCACCTTAGTTCTTTCACACCTTAGGTGAACTACACCTTCACGACACAACACCTAATCTCAAGGAGATCTACTCCTTGTTACAACACCATCAAGGATATCACCATCCTTGTAGATAAACAAATACACATATGTATAACGATGCACCTCATCGATTATACGACCTAAGCATTCTCCCCAAATGCTACTTGATTTGATCCTTTGGCATCCTTCACTAATGCCTTTGACACAACGCTTGGCACCCTTCACTAATGCCTTCGTCTTGACACCTTTAGCATCCTTCACTAATGCTTTTGACACAACGTTTGGCACCCTTCACTAATGCCTTCGTGTTGGGAATTATAAGTTTAAGTTGATAAAGACAAAAAGAATGAAACAAGAGGGACTTAATGTGACAAGAAGGAAACCTACAAAAAGATGGAAGGACTTGCTTGCAAAAGAAGTTTTATTTATTAGTCCTTATCCTCTAGTATATAAAGAGGACATAGGTGTAGGTTTAATATAAGTCTTCCATAATGTAGACGTCTAGTAAAGGTGTGTGTGTGTCCTAGGCGTATGTTCATGTAAACGCCTAGGTTATTAGTTTAGTTAGTAGACGTGTTCCTATAAACGTCTAAGGTTAGTTAGTATTAGTGAATGAAAACCTTGTTCAATAACAAAGTATTGTTTTGATTATTCCGCTGCTTATTATCTTTGTTATTGATCCCTAGCTGAGCTTATAAACGATCTTATCAATTGGTATCAGAGCCTGGGGCTCGTGATATTTAGGGATCTACAAGGTTTTCTTGAAGAAGAAGGAAGAAAAATTCAAGTCGTCAAAAATTGTAATACTCTCAGTAATCGCTTTACAGAAGGCATAACTTTTTATTGAACCGTTGGATCGAGCTAAAGATTGAACTGGATCTTCTTGGTATATCTATCTTTAATCTCACCAAAGGGATTGTCAATCGGAGTCCTCAATCAAAAGATATAAGCAGTCAGAGTCTGCTGCTGATTTTTCGTAAGGTTACAACAAAGACTGTTTTGAAACGGCGATAACTTTTTCGTTAACCGTTGGATCGGGACGAAATTTTGGGTGGATGTTCTCTATATACCAATCTAACTTTCCACCGAAGGGATCTTCGACAGCTGTGGAGTTTTTGACTAGGGTTCAACGGGTTGTGCAAAGTAATTTTGCGACCCCCAAGTCACAAAATTTCATTTTTAGTAGAATTGGTTTTGCTATTCAAAAGGGGGTTGCGGCACAGCTTGTTGCCCGTTTGCCTGCCATCTTATTGTAATCCGTTATTACAAGTAATAATAGAAATTCTATCTTTGATCTGAGCTTTTAATCAAAAGATATTAACTATCGAAGTTGGCTGTTGAAGGGATTTTTTGAAAATCAATTATAAGTTATTTGGAGATATTCGAGTGTGGTGCGGTCTATGGGTGTTACGGTGGATTTGTGTTCTAATTGGTTCATGATGTTGACTTCACGTGATGTTAATTGTCATATGAATTGATTTTAACGTAATTTAGATTTTGACGTGACGTAATTGGAGATCACAATTGGTCTTGCGAATATATGCGGGCCATGTGTACTCGTTTGTCAGATTGGTCCAAACTTTAATATAACAAGGTTTTGGTCAAACGTTGCTCAAGGATTAAAATAATTGACCATGTGGGGTTTTTTTTTTATTGGCTGCAAATTGCATGGTTCACGTGGGAGCATGGTACCATGGCTACTGATTGCTCATTTTTTTCTTATTATTTGTGTACTGTTCAAGCACGTGGATATTGGTATGTCACTTTCAAATTGGTTAATACAGTTTGGATCCGTTATTGTTTGAAAGTACTGGTTGCAATTCGAAAGTACTGCAAATTTTTCAAAGTACTGTTGCTCTTGCTGTTGCAAAGTACTGCTTCAAGGTACTGCAGTTTTCACACGAAAGTAGTGTTTTGATTAAAGTACTGTTCGACCCCGAAAGTACAAGCACTGCTCTTTGATTTGCGACAGTTTAGCAACAGTTCAGCAACAGAATTTGTGTCGCTAACTGATTTGGGAGGAAGGAGTAATCATGATAGTGACACATTAGCGACAGTTTAGTGACAGAAAAAAGTGTTGCTAATAGGACTGATTTGGAATTAAGGGGAAGTCGAGCATATTGTTATGGTTTTTAGATATCACACACACAGGAGATTGGTCACACACACAAGGAGTTTGGTTTTTGGTTATTTGTTCTTAAAAAGATTCAAAAAGGCTCGTATTTGATTCATTGAATAATTGATTACGAAGAGTATTATTTATCACTTATTTGAAGGTGAAGTGAAATTACTTGGTTTGTTTTCTTATCATCTAGCTTGATGAATCTAGCAATGTGTGATTTTTCTTATGATGCTCTATGCACACATTGGCTATCACTTGAAGGAGTTACATTGTAGTGCTCAGTGTCTCATACTAGTTGAGGATTCTTGTCAAGGGATTGCGGTCTACTTATATTTGATGGGTATAAGTATGGAGTTCCGTGGATAGTACAGATTTAAGACACAAGTTTGAGAAATTCTACTTCTTCATCAAGTTTGTTATATTTGGTTTTCTTTACAAGTGATCATTACAAGGAGCTTACCGATTTGAAGAATCAAGAAGATGGTTAATATATGAGTTTTTAAGGGAAGCTTATTGTTAAATGTTTAACTATCTACATGCATCACTCAAGGGGAAGTGTTTGATTTTTACTACTGCTGATCATTATTACTACTGCTAGTTGGAGTTTTCTACTGTTTTGGATCCATTTTTCTTATGATGCGTAATGGTGGGTGATTTGAAGCATTGGAAGTCTTAGATTGGAAGTATGATATTGGTTCGTGGTGGTCAAGATCATTATTTGCATACGTTCCCTATTTGGATAATAACAAAAAGGGGAAGAGATGTTTGAGTGGCATGGCATGGATTAAGGGGAAGACAAAGGAAGACATACTTGTTTCATTCATGGCGAGATCCCTAATCTCAATTTCTCTACTTCGTCTAGGGAAGTTCGTTCAAGAATGGTTTTGTCATTATCAACTAGGGGAAGATTGTTGGGAATTATAAGTTTGAGTTGATAAAGACAAAAAGAATGAAACAAGAGGGACTTAATGTGACAAGAAGGAAACCTACAAAAAGATGGAAGGACTTGCTTGCAAAAGAAGTTTTATTTATTAGTCCTTATCCTCTAGTATATAAAGAGGACATAGGTGTAGGTTTAATATAAGTCTTCCATAATGTAGACGTCTAGTAAAGGTGTGTGTGTGTCCTAGGCGTATGTTCATGTAAACGCCTAGGTTATTAGTTTAGTTAGTAGACGTGTTCCTATAAACGTCTAAGGTTAGTTAGTATTAGTGAATGAAAACCTTGTTCAATAACAAAGTATTGTTTTGATTATTCCGCTGCTTATTATCTTTGTTATTGATCCCTAGCTGAGCTTATAAACGATCTTATCACTTCGTCTTGACACCTTTAGCATCCTTCAATAATGCTTTGACACGGATGATGAGCACCTTTCACTAATGCTTTCATCTTGACACTTTCGGCATTCTTCACTAATGCCTTCAACCCAACATCTATGGAGAAAGGAAGAACTATCAACAAGAGAACCTTAGTAGTCTTGATGATGACGAAGCATGGCAACTCATGGACTTGAGCTTGCACGTCTTCAAGAGGTGGTGATCTCTCCTTTAAGAGGAACCTAGTAGATCACACAAAACAAAAGACAAACTACATAGATCACTTAGATATGAGGTTAGAGGGTTAGAATACTTTGGGGAAGTATGTGTGAAAACCATGTGTAGAGAGAAAGAAATGGCTCTCTATTTATATAGAAAATTCTATTACGTTCCCCTCGGATCCCTACCACAAGGGATCCGGCTAGCACAAAGCTAGGGATCCGTGGTCCCCTCCTCTTTGCCCATGGGTATTTTTGGTTATGGGTCATGGGTCATGGGTTATGGGTTGATCCATGGTTTTCTTTCTAGATACAATGAACTTGGTTAAGTGGTATATATAAAACCATGGGTTATGGGTCAAAACCATTTGCTAGTATTTTACCCATTTAGTATATACTTGTATTTACCCATTTTAGCATACACTTAGTTTTTACCCATTTTAGTATACTTAGTTTAAGTATATGTTTAACCCAATATGTAAACACTAGTTGTTGTACATATGTATCTAAATCATAAAATCACTTATACTTTTTTTAGTGTTTTATATGACAACTTAATTGTGTTAGAAAACTATTAACTCAAACTATTTACGTACTCTATTTGTTTCGTTAAAATGATTTTACTTTTGTTATCGACAAAACATTAGAAGATCGTAAAATATAAATAAACGTTTTTACTTTTTACGGCTTATTTGTATTAACAAAAAGCAAAAGGACATTTCTAAGTCAACCCTTATGTCAATTCCCACTGCTATCGACACTTACAACACCTACAGGAACACGTACAACACTTCAAGGACATCAACTTCAAGCAACACCACTGGTCAATCATAAGGGTACAAAAGAGCACATAAAAGGATTAACATGTACTAATTGCAGGAAAGAAGGCCACTATGGAAATGAATTTTATAAGATAGTTGGATACCCTCCTGGTCACCCCTTACATGGAAAATTCATTCCACCTTCTCAAAGGACTCAGCAGGCACACAATGGTTCTGTGAATGCAGTGATGGGAGGTGAAAAAGCTCAACATGATAACCAATCAGATCCACTAACTTCTGTTGGCACATCAAGCAGTCTAACTGATCCTTATGTCTACACCAAGATGGATCAACTACATAATCAATTGAATCAGGTACTCTTGATGATGCAGAACGAAGACATAAAAGAATTCACAAATATCAATCTCCCTCACATGGCAGGTAAGTATATTTTCATTGCATCTTTTTCATCTGGTATTAAATATATATGGATAATTGTCAGTGGTGCAACTAATCACATATGTACTTGTTTATCAATCATCTTTGACCTACAAAAATGCACTCACCCAATCATAGTTCACATTCCAAATGGAAGCACAACCACAATCACAATGATTGGTTCGGTCCTAATTAAACCAAACCTACTTCTTAAGTGTGATCTTTACATTCCATCTTTCATATACAACCTTATCTCAATCAGCAGGATCATTAATTCTACACACTCATCAGTCACTTCCACTCACAACCAATGTATATTTCAGGGCCTTGATGACATAAAGACCATAGGAAAATTACATGGAGGACTTTACACACTAACACCGCTTCACCTACATCAACTGGAATCTCTACTTAACCCTCTTCCACAGTTCTCAACAATACAAGTTCAATTTACCTTGGCAGGCAAGGCTTGGTCATCCATCATTACAAGTCATGAGGAAAATCAAATCAATTTCACCCCTTTTTCATTGTAATTCTGAATCAAAGTGTACAATTTTTCCGTTAGCTTAATATGACATTTTACCTTTTCCAACAAGTAATTCTCATGCTAGAAGTATGTTTTCTCTTGTTCACATTAATGTACGGGGTCCTTACAAACATACAACAATCAATAAATGTATCCTCACAATTGTAGATGATTATTCTAGAGCAACATGGACTTACTTACTCCCTAGTAAACATCATGTCTGCATAATATTTCAAACCTTCATCTTATATGTTAATACACAATTCAAAGAAAAAAAATCCAAATCACTAGAAGTGACAATGGCATAAAATTCCTAAATCAATTATTCACAGAATTCACTCAAACTCATGGAATTAGTAATCAACCCTCATGTCCATACACCCCATAACAGAATGCCAGGGTTGAAAGGAATCACATACAACTTTTAGAGATGGTCAGGTCCCTCTATTTCCAAACAAAATTCCCTATACACTTAGGGTGTGTTTGGTAGAGGTAATTCAAATCAAAGAAATGGAAATGCCATGATTTCTATTGTTTGGTAGGGTGGAGAAATAAAAAAGCGGATAAAATGAAATTCTCTAGAATTGGATGCCTTTGTATTTTGGTTTCATTTATTTCCATCCATTATGGTGTGGAAATCATATTTCCCAACCCAATATTATCACGTGCATGTCACATGTTGCACAAATATTGATACATCTCCACCCTACTTGCTCTAGAGATTGCCACCCACGACTGCTTTTCCTCACCCCTTTTATCTAGCGGTATATCATTGTTTCCGATGACCTGTTCATCCTCTCCGTCAAACATCAGTTGTTTTAAAAATTATTGATCCATGAATCATCATATCAGGTTAGGTAAAAAAAAGAATTGTTTCGGCTGAGTAATTGTTGAAGTCGAAAAGGGGTTTCGATATCCATTCGTTGTGTCCAAAACTAGCTTGTATGTTCTGATGGGCCTTTGATTCGGTTAAAACACACTCTTGAGTTATTGATTTATGCAGTTAAGACTATCACATTTTTTCATGTTCTTTATAATATTGATTCCATCCATCTCTTTGTATTTTCAGTTTGATGGCATAGTTATAGATTTATTTAATTTGATTCTTGCCTAACTGTTATACATATATACGTCATTTTTTTTCTTGGTTCCTTTTTGTTTAGATTATGTGTTTGATATATGTGCTTTGTTAATGGTCATAGTGGTGTGACTGGTGTCTACAGAAGCATAAGTAGGCAAATGGTTTAGATAATTCTTCAGTGTCAATTTTTCATCGTTACCAAACATTAGAATTTTATCAAAATTCTCTACCAATTTCATTTCTCTAAATTTCTATTCTCAACTTCATTTCATTTCTCTAAATTTCTCTCTACCAAACGTGCCCTTATGGAGTTATTGTATCCTAGCCTCCATTTACATCATAAATAGACTGACAACTAAAATCCCAGATTACAAAACCCATATGAAATGCTCTATTACAAACCACCCAACCTTGATCACCTGAGAAATTGGTTGTCAATTAAATGCCTACAGACGCACCAATGACAAACATGGCACAAAATCAACGCCTACTGTCTTAGTAGGTTATCCACAGAGCCAAAATGGCTACATCCTTAATGACATTTTCACACTCAAAAGACCTTAAACAGGAGAAATGTCCTATTTAAAGAAACATTTTTTCCGTTCCACACAAAACAACTTAACCAACCCATTGATCCATTCCAATCCCCACTACAATATGATGATATCCATTTACTAAATACACCTTCAACAACCCTACCACAACTATCAAACACACCTCCACCCACTACTCCTCCAACAAACATCAGTACCACACCAACCAACTTTGTCCCAAACACCCCTTTCCCAAAAACTGTTAAGGAACCAACCGAACACCTTCTAATTCACCAACACAACCAGTGAACATCCCACCACCACCCCTACCCACCAGAACATCCACTAGAACTAAAACACTCCAAGCCACTCTTAAAGACTTTCACTATAAACTACCACCTTCGATCACAAACAACATTGTCTCCAAATATCATCACTCTAAATACATTGACTACCTCAACCTCACTCCTACTACACATAAATTTATTCCCAGTACAATTGCAATCATTGAATCATATTCATTTACTCAAGCTTCTAAAGAACATAATTGGATAGATGCTATGAACAAAGAACTTCAAGCATTGGAGCATAATAATACTTGGTCTTACACTCTATTTCCACCTTGCAAGACACCAATTTCAAGTAAATGGGTCTACAAGATCAAGCTCAATGCCAATGGCTCTATTAAGAGATACAAGGCCAGGTTAGTAGCCAAAGAATTTCATCAAAATGAGGGCATAGACTACACTAAAACTTTTGCACCAGTTCCCTAAATGCCAACTGTCGAAACTCTAATAGTTTTTGCGGTACATAATGGATGGCAGATTCAAAAATTGGATGTTAATAATGTATTCCTCCATGCTGACTTAAATTAAGAGGTTTTAATGTATTCCACAAGGTTATCCACACTCTCTACCTCCCAACACTGTCTGCAAGTTAAATAAGTCCCTATATGGTCTCAAACGAGTCAATAAACAATGGTTTGAGAAACTCACCACATATACACCTAGGATTAAGACAAAGCTATGTGGTCACTTTACTTTTCACCATTTCACACAAGGTTCAGTAACTTATCTTTTAGTCTATGTTAATTATACTCTCCTAACTAGCAAGGACTCAACCTTTCTTCAACACATCAAAACTCAACTGCACAAAATGTTTAATATCAAATACTTAAGTTCTATTCACTATTACATGGGAATTGAAGTACTGGGGAATTCTATTGGTCTAGCCATGAGTAAAGGAAATATGCTTTAGACTTGTTGAAATATGCAAACACTATTGACCTCAAACATGTTAAAACTCCAATGGACCTTTTCAGCAAGCTCAATGATATTGATGGTGAACCCCTCACTGAGCCTACACTTTATAGAGCTATTGTTGATAAACTGCTTTATTCAACCATCACCAGACCATATTTATCATTTGCAGCTTAAGCACTCAGCTAAACTCTTATTCCCCAAGAACACCTCACTTTACTGCTATATAAAGAGTTCCCAGATATAATAAAATCTGCCCTGGACAAGGGATCTTCTTTCCAATCTCAAATTCCATGGAACTTACAACATACTCTAATAGTAGTTAGGCAAGGAGTGCATCTACAAGGATGACAATCTCTGGCTATGCTATCTTTCTAGGCACTAGTCTTAACTCATGGTAATCTAAGAAGCAGTCCATGGTCTTAAGGTTGTCAATTGAGGCAGAATACAAGTTACTAGCTGATAGTACTTGCGAGATTACTTGGCTCAAGTTCCTTCTAATAAGGATTTAAAGAATACGTTTTTAGGGGGTTATTTAAGCCCTAAATCGACACATTTTATATCCGTTACTGATTAAAATCGTTCCTTTTCACATTTTAGGTCTTTTGGAAGCAAAATGTTGGAATGAAGCATATTTGGAAGAAAAGGAGCGAAAACATGAAGAAAATGGAAAAGTTAAGATCAAAGGTACTCCAGCACACCTGACGGCGTCCCAACCAAATGGAGACGTCGTCCCTCTATTGAAGACTTGATCAAAAGTGCACGCGACGGCTCAGCAGAATTTCTGGTCCTAAAGCCTGGCGGCGTCATGCCTAAACTATGGAAGGCGTCACTCACAACTTTTACATCAGACGCCCATGATCTAAGATTCAGACGACGTCGCTACTGAAGACTGACGGCCTCACACATCTCAACTGACGCCATCCCAATGATGACTTGGCCCAAACAAAACCCTAATGATGGTGACCTGACGACGTCACTAGCAAAAGGTGACGCCGTCGCGATTGTAAATATATATATAGAATTCGATTTTTCTGTATTTGAGGAGGTAGAATTTTGGAGAGAAAACCCTAACTCAGTTGTAGTCTGACTTGGACAGTATTCTAGGGTACCATACCCTATTTTACATCACAAGGTAAGTTTGTTTATCTAATTTGTCATTATGTCTACCCCATGTTCAATTGATTGTGTATATGCTTGCTAGTTTAACATGTCTAGCTAAATTATTCTTGTGTTTGCTTATATCTATGAAACCTAGTTATTAATTGTTGTTAGGTTGTCTCTTGTCTTAATTGGTAGACGCTAGAGTAAGGAAACTGGCTTCTTCTTTCATTGTTGCGAGCTTGAACGTCCTAAATAGCAAAAAGCCTTTGAGTGCACATTAGGCCATTCGTTGTGTTTATTGCGTGATTGTAGCTTTAGGATAGTAGTGTATTTGGGGGAGTTGCTATTGCACTTGCCGATCCCAGGTATTCTAAAGGAGAGTTGCAATTCATAGAACTAGGGAATTAGGCACCACCCTAAGATTAAATAGAATACAACGCATCAATTAAGATAAAAAAAAGTGACAATTCAACCGACCAATAAAAGATAACTAGGGAGTAATAGCATCTAAGTGAACACATCTTTAATCATCATACGAGCACACCTCAATTAGCATAATCTATCCGTAGTTAATTAGATAATTAGATAATTAGTTAAAGTAGTGAAACTGGTAGAAGTATCACCCCCCAATCATACACCCCGAGATTTTTACCCTTGCTTTCTAAAAAACCATAAAAAGACTAAAAATAATCTTCCTCGACCCTACCTTCTCGTCATATATCTCTTTCTAGCATTCCTATTCCCCTAGAGAACAAAATCAATCCCCGAGGCTTACCCCATACTACACTACAACGATTAGGTTCACTGCATAGAGGGTTGAAAAGCTTGCTCATAGAAAAGGAGGTTTTCTCGACCCCGAACCCTGTACATCACCTTCTTAATGCCTAGTCGTTAGTTTTGATCACTGAACATATATTATCTAGCCGTGTGATAAAGAGTTGGATAGTTCCCCATTACAAAATTATTCTCGATTAAGAACAAGAACCAGGATAACAGGAGATCCATCAGGTTCAAACCCTCCACCACCGCCAACAAAGGAGTTAAATTTGACGTTTCAGTGCCTGTTGCTAACGTCAACTAATTACACCATATGGAGGATGCGTATGGAGGTGATTCTTGGAATTCATGGAGTTTGGGATGTGGTTGATCCAAGCTTAGATGATCCAAACAAGAATAACATTGTTAAAGGTTTATTTTTTCAATCAATACCAGAAGACTTGATTTTGTAAATCGGAAATTTAAAAACCGGGAAGGAGATGTAAGAAGCAATAAAGACCCGTAACCTAGGTTCTGATCGTCTGAAAGAAGCTAGGATTTAAACCCTAATTACGGAGTTCGAGAATCTGAAGATTTCATATAACTGTACTATAAATGCATATGCCTCAATGCTATCGGGTATTGCTTCTAAATCAGCAAGACTTGGAGAAGTCATGTCAGAACACAAGCTGGTAAAGAAGTGTCTCACAAGTTTTCCTAGATGTTTTGTCCATCGTGGAAGCCCTAGAACAGGTTTTAGACCTTAAAGAAACGGGGGTTGAGGATGTGTTGGTAGATAGAAAGCGTATGAAGATAGAGTAAAAGAAGAATATAAAGCAAACGACGCTCAATAAAAGTTGCTTTATGCTAAGACTGAAAATTCCAATAGGAATAATGACTCAAGTGGAGGAAGAGGACGTGGTTCAAAATATCAAGGTCATGGTCAAGGATGTGGTAGGGGCAACTATAAAAAAAAGGTCAACGTGACTCCTCGAAAAACCGTGAAGATAATAAGCAAAAGGGTAAGAAACAGGAGCAACGTGATCTCTCACATATTAAGTGTTATCGTTGTGATAAGTATGGGCACTTTGTTTCAAGATGCTTGGATCGACACCAAAACCATTAAGTTAACCTCAATGAGACACAAGAAAGAGAGAGATGTAAATCACGAAGAAGGCGCATTCTTTATAATGAACCTTGTTCAAGAAATGATTTTCATGAATGAAGAAAAGTTTACTCCACCAAAGATCGAGTCCAACACTGAGGAAGATGATGGATGGTATTTTGACAACGGATCAAGTAATCACATGACAGGTAATTACTAATTTTCTGAATTCAATGAAAATATAATAGGTCGTGTAAGATTTGGAGACGGTTCGTTCGTAAGAATAAAAGGAAAGGTCTCAATTTTGTTTCAAAGGAAAATGGGAAACAAAAGTTGCTGAAAGATATTTATTACATTCCCGCTCTTCATAGTAATGTGATAAGTCTTGGACAAGCTTCAATATCCGATTGTGATATTTGGATACGAGGTGATTTCTTAACCATGCGTGATTATTGTGGAAATTTTCTAATTAAAGTCCCAAGAAGTACAAATCGTCTTTACAAGGCTCAACTACAAGTAAGGAAACCTTATTGTTTGCAAGCTAACATTGATGAAGAGTCGTGGTTATGGCATGTGAGACTTAGTCATATCGGTTTTGGTGCGGTGAATTTGATGCATGAGTTAGCTAAAGGGGTACTGGTTATTAAGCATCAAGATCAAGTATGTGAGTCTTGCATGGTTGTAAAACAAATAAAGAAGTCATTCTTGAAGAAAACAACATATAGAGCTTCACATATACTTGAGATGGTTCACGAGGATATATGCGAACCAATAAATCCTCCCATTCAAGCAAGTAACTCTTATATCCTACTCCCTCGGTCCCCAAAAGAATGTCTACATTATTATTTATGTTTGTCGTAAAAAAGTGTCCACATTTTATTTTGGATAGTAATTATGACTGATTTTCCTACTTTAACCATATAATCAAAACATGCAGTAATTACGCATTCCTAATTTCTATATTAACAATGAGGGTAAAATGATTTTTTACCAATCAAAACTAGCATTGATTACACATATCATAATTTATCCATTTTTTGTAAATGGACACTCTTTTTGGGACGGATGGAGTAGTTCTTATCGATGATTTTTCTAGGTACATGTGGTATTTTCTTTTGAAGCACAAAAGTGACACGTTTGGAGTAATCAAAAGATTCAAGACGTTGATTAAAAAATGAATGGGTAAAGAGATTATAACATTCCATACGGATAGAGGTGGTTAATTTACATCACATGGCTTTAATCGGTTTTATGACCAAGAAGGAATAACACATATGTTGACGGCTCCCTATGCACCTCAACAAACTAGAATAGTGGAATGACAAAACCGTACTTTACTTGAGATGACAAGATGTCTCATGAAGGAAAGAGGTGTACCAAATCACTTTTAGGGTGAAGCGGTTTGACATACAACCTACATAATAGATCGAACACCTACACAAGCATTGGTAGGAGTTACGCCATAAGAGAAGTTTTGTGGAGAAAAACCGAATCTTGAAGACTTGAAAGTGTTCTGTTGCATTGACTATGAAAGAATAGTCTCGAAGCACTTGAAGAAACTCGATGATAGGTCGAAACCATTGATTTATCTCAGAAAGGAGCCAAGATCAGGAGGTTTTTGTCTCTGCAATCCACATGAAAATAAATCCGAAATAAGTGCTCGCATGATTTGTGATGGAAAGAGATGTTGGAATTGGAAAGATATCACCAAAGAGACAAGCGAAGTAAGTCAAGAACAAGGTACGTTTACTATTATTTGGAATGGTATACATCGAACTAACTTTGATCAAGTGATGAACAAGGATCAACAACCTGTTGTAAACGAACTAGCTGCTACTGTTCACGATGCTACTATTCACGATGCTACTATTCATGCTACAATGGTCAATGATCAGGTTTTGGTAATGTTGTCACTCCCATTGTGTTATGTCGTTCAATTGGAAGCAAGGTTTTACCAACAAGTTTAGGTGATTATCATCTTAACATTAATGAACTTATGTTGACAATTGACGAGGAACCAAGGAATTATAATAAAGCCAAATTGGAACCGAAATGGCTCAAAGCTATGAAAACTGAGCTTCATTCTATTGTTAAGAATAAAGCTTGGAAACTTGTTTCTTTGCCTAATAATGTTAAACCGATTAGGTTAAAGTGTTTATTCAAGATCAAACAAAACGGGGATGGCTCAATCAACAAATACAAAGAGTGTCTAGTTGCTAAAGGCTATGTACAACAACCCGATATTGACTTTGATGAAGTGTTCCCGCCAGTAGCTCAACTCGATACTATATACTCTTGATTGCTCTCACAGCCGAGAAAGGATGGAAGATTTATCATTTGGATGTCAAAACGGCTTTTCTGCATGGTGACTTAAAGGAAGAGGTATATGTTACTCAACCCGAGGGATTTGAAAAACCAAGAGAGGAGACAAAAGTGTATAAGTTAGCTAAATCATTGTATGGCCTAAGGCAAGCTCCAAGGGCATGGAACAAAAATCTTGATAGTACTTTAAAGGAGATGGGTTTTCAAGAATGCATGCAAGAAAAAGCGGTTTATAAAGGTGGTAACCAAGGGATAATTTTCATTGTTGCGGTTTATATAGATGATTTATTAGTGGCTGGGAGAAGCTTAGATTGCATCAATGAGTTCTAGGAAAGGATGGCATCTCAATTTGACATGTCGGATCTTGGTGAGTTAACTTATCACTTAGGTATCGAAGTATCACAAGAAAAGAATTGTATCAAGATCAAGCAAGAGAGGTGCGCACTGAAAATCATAAAAGAATCTGGTATGGAAAATTACAATGCAACTTTATATCCAATGAAAAATGATCTTAAGTTGTCGAAAGCTGAAGATGAACCACAAGTTGAAGCTACTCAATATAGAAAGGTAGTAGGTTGCTTACGTTATCTCTTGCATACTCGTCCAGATTTAACATACTCGGTTAGGGTAGTTAGTCGATATATGCAAAGTCCAAGAGAATCACATGCTCAGGCTATCAAGAAAATCCTACGCTATCTTAAAGGTACAACTTCATTTGGAATTGAACACAATCGGGTTAATGATATGAAATTGGTGGGATATAGTGATAGCAGTCATAATGTTCATATTGATGATGGACGTAGTACTACTGGACATATTTTCTATCTTGTTACATTACCTATTACATGGTGCTTACAAAAGCAAGCTACCGTGGCATTATCTTCGTGTGGAGCTGAGTTCATGGCAGCCACTGCAGCTGCGTATCAAGCAATTTAGATAAGGGAGTTATTGGTAGAAGTGACAGGGTTTGGAAAAACAAAAGGTGTTAGTTGGAGTTGATAACAAATCATCAATTTCATTAACAAGAAACCCGATCTTTCATGGTAGAAGCAAATACATCCACATTCGATATCACTTCATTCATGAGTGTATGGAGAACGAGCAGGTTATAATAGATCATGTATCCGGTGAAGAACAAGGAGAAGATCCATTGACGAAAGCCTTGACGCGTACAAGGTTCAAGGAAATGAGATCGTTACTTGGTGTGCAAGAGTTAGCCTCTTCAACTCATAATTGATGAATTCCTAAATGAAGTCTGATTATGGCTGATAGCTTGGATCATGTTTCTATAATGATAGTTGGAGTGCTAGTCCAATTCGTCTAAGTTTATCCTAAATGTGGTCTGTGAGGATCTAAACACTCTTGAGACTTGTGTTATAGATACTTTGAGGGTATACCAAGTAGTATGCTGAATCTACTACTTAGTAATTTAGAAGACTAATGTGTGTGATGTATACGAATGAATGGTATAGTGAACAATGAATTAACAAAATGCTTCAATATTATTATTGATAATAATACGAGTGATCTCAACTTATTACTAGGGTTTACAACCTTGAAGCTTAACACAAGATGCGTGTATGACTACTAACCTAGGATCTCCTTTTATAACACAAGGAGTCCTTTACAAGATAATTGTCACTATATAATCATATAAGATATACAATATCTATTCTATAAATACAAAATGCGTATATATTATCTAAGCAGTACAAACTCTATGTACTAGAATTACTAAATCAGTTAGTACTGCTAGTTTTGTCTTCAGCAGTCCCGTCTGTATGCTTGGCAGTACTAAGTTTATTAGTACTGATGGTTTAATTCCAAACAATCCTCCCCTAAACTTATGCTTTCTCTGCAAATCACTAAGTTTCTTCAATTAAACTTTAACTCTGATGATAGGGGGATTCTTCCAAACAACTACTTCTTCTGAGCTATCTCCTCAATCTTCTGTAGCAGCTTGTAGGCCATAGGAGTTCCTTTATTTGTATAAGTAGTCAATTTAGAATCAAGCATCTAAATGGCAATAATAGTTGAAAGTGGATAATCTCTGTCAATAAGCATATATATTCAATTTTCACTAAGTTCCACAACATGTACTCCACAATACTCAAATAATATCCAACTTTTCACCATATAGTCATCCCACTAGTGATCACTTGCATCTGGCTCAGACATGCACCTCAGAGCATGCCAAATAGCAAGGTTTAGTGTTCATGTGGGTCTTGTAGAGCCATATCTGAACTTTACAATCTTCCATAGGGCTTCCCGATCTTCTCTATTAACAAAATGCAGCAAGTAACCAAAGGGTGGGTATTTGCTTTTGAAGCCATTAGATCTTGTTAGATATGTAGTTCTTAAATCCATCAGATACTATCTGCCACTCAATTATGGGAAACTTGGCAGTTATAGGAGCTACATCAACTACATCTTCTTAAATGACCAGCTGTTCCAGTCTCTTTTCATTATCACTTAACTTCTGTTTCTTTGCAGCTTCAGATTCAATGGTTGATGCAGATCTCTTTGTTCCTGAAAATCTTTCTTCTTTAGTCATTGGAACAAAACTCTGAATCTTTCTGTAAGCATTGAAATACAGTCTTTCAATCTCAGCATTGGACTTTCCCTTAAATTGAATTGCTTTCCAATTGTCCTGATGCTTGAGATATTCCTTCATCTGGTGTATGATCTGAGCTTTTGTTGGTGGCTTTGGTATTCTCTTTTCTTTCTGACCTTTCCTGATGATATCAATTAGTTCATTCAAAGCAACTTCTCTTTCTTCTGCATGGATTTCTTCTCTCTGTAGATCTTGTAACTGCTTTGCTGCAAGCTCATCATTAGCCTCCCTTTCTTTGATAATCTTTTGCTCTTCCATGAATTTGGCAACTTCTGCTTCATGAACGTTTTTAGCAACCTCAACATCATGGTCTACTTGTGTCAAAACCTTCTTCTTTACTTTCTCTGGTTCTTCAGATTCTTCTACTATGCCTTTTTATTTCTCCAATGCATAAGTACCTTCAATAACATCAGCAGTACCTTCTTCAGTATCAACAGTACTAACTGGTTTCTGACCACTGGTAGCAGTATCACCAACATCTTCATCCAAATAAAGTAGCTCTGTTGGTGTATCTTGATCAACTGGTTCATCAGCAAGATGTTGATCACTACCACTACCCAAACCTTGATCACTACCACCCAAATTTTCTTCAAAATCTAGCTTCCTCCCCTTATTGTGAGCATCTGTTTTCCTCCTCTATTTGAGAGAATCATCCAAATCATCATCTCCATCATCAAAACTTGGAGAGTCTGTTGTAGCATCCTTTCTCTGTGCCTTTAGAGCCTTGACCTTTTCCTGCAACTTCTTCACCTTTAGAACCAAATTCTTGTATAATGTTGCATATAATGTCTTTGTATCCTTGAGGTCTTGCTCTAAAGTATCCACCTTGTTAGTTAGCCTGGTACATAGTTCCATCAATTCCTTTAGTTTACCACTGCCTTCAGCACTTCCAGATGTATTACCTTCTGGGAGAGGTGCATCATGAGGCATAGACCCAGTCTCAGTCCTAGGTGGACTATCAACTGAGCCACCCATTTGTTCCATGTGGCTTGGGATTTCATCACCTTTGTCAAGTCTGGGAGGACTTGGCACATTAGATGTTGCCATAGTTGAGGTCTTAGTAATGTTAGCACTGTTCTGCCCAGCTACTAAACTTGAGACAGTAGTGTCAGCCTCTTCCATTATGCCAATGGTAGTCTCATCTGCTACAGGGATGTGAGTAGGACCACTAGGATGAAATACCTAAGTGACCTATTTAGATTTCCTCCTATAGGTGTGGATAACTGGAGGTGTATAGATAATAGTGGAATCACAATGAGTATGTGTTGGGGTTCAGTTGGGTTTACTGACCCTTCACCCTGTACCTATGCAAGTTGAGCCAGCATCTCTGGCAAAAGTGGTATTATTACCCCCATTAAATTGCTTGTTTGCCATTGCCATATTAGTAAAAACTTTTTGTTGCAGGCAAGGGGTTGGGAAAACAGTTTTATGAGATGATAGTTGACTCTTTTTAGCTATCAAAATGGTTTGGATGAACCTTGGGTACATCAAAAACTTTGTTGGAGAGTCCACATTCTTAACCATATGATTAAAAATAAAATTTGAAAAATTGAAAAATCTGTTTGTTGCTAAACACACAAGAGCAGTAGCAATGTTACTACTGAACTGCTCCCATGAGGTTCTTTTTGCACTAAGACAGTGAAGAAGAGTGTGGATTAAAAACCTCCATTGAGGATAGAAACATCCTTTTTGAAAAGTTAAAAGTTGTTTGGATGTGTCATACCCCATTCTTGAAAGAGTTTGAAAAATTTTTGGGTTTGGAAAATCTATGATACCATCTGAATCATCTAAACAAAGATGTCTCCTTAGATATGGTTCAGTAACATATATTGTTTGGCCATCCACAATTGCACTAAGTGCAGGAATTTCCGTTTCCTCATCATCATCATCATCAAGTGTTGTGACAGTAGCAGTCTGCCAAAACTATTTGATTTGAGAGGTATATAGAGTGGGATTAACAATCAAAGCATACCTGATGTAGGAATGGTTGAGAAAATCCACAATCTCATAGAAGATAGGTCCATCCCCTTGCTCTATTTTTGTCAGATAGTCAACTTTGTTGTGATTCTTTGCAAACTGAAGGTTTGCCACTATGGGTGAGATATAAAGATAGCAGTATGATCGGATTAGGTGAATTAAAGGTTTTGTAAGCCAATTGAGTTTTTAGCACCAATAGTTAGGGTTTGAGAATTATGCGAATTTGACAACTTATTCGAGAAGATAAAATCTTTGAGAGTTGGAAAGAAGATACGTATAAAAAATATTAACCCTATAAGTATGGTAAGGGAACAAAAATTACTCAACGGCTAACTTTGTAAAACGGTTAAAACTCAACAGTACCAACGGCTATTTAGCAGTACCAAGTTTTATAATAGCAAGAAAACTTGGCCTGGCGGTACTAACTTTTTGAACAAATTTTTACTGAGCAGTATAAACCGAAGTAAGGTTTAAAATAATACGGCTCACTCTCTTTTAAAATAGTACTGCCCACATAAGACCAAAATTATAGTTTTGATCAAACTACCAGCTATCAACAGATTTGATGTGTCTTTACCAAGAGCCATTTGCTCTGGATGTTGGAATCACTCCTAAACCTTTATTCAAGTGTTAGTTACTCATATGTAATAGGTAGCTTTATTATGGCCTTTATGTTTGTTATTAGCCTTAAGCTTATGTAGAAGGCCCATGAGCTTAGGCCCAAGCCCATAGGAGAAAGGGAAGGAGTAGGAGTGTTTCCCTAGCTCCTTGCCTATAAATACTATGTAATAACCCTCACTTGAGGGTTGGTTGTTCAAGTTTTCTTTTCACATACTCCTACGCATAACCGGTCTAACATTTACGTGTGTGTGTGTTTGGTTTACTTGTTCAATCGCCTCTCTATCTTTCTAGGAAGCTTGTGTTGTAAAACTAGTGACCTAACAGTGGTATCAATCGCCAAATAGTTGGGTGAACACGTTTGTTTTTGAAGTTCTTGTTTTCATTCTTACGCGTAAACGTGGTCAAAACTTTGGCTCGCTTAAAAACTTGATTTTTTCACTTTTTAATCCAAGATTCTTGTACTTTCAATGTTTTAAGGTGTTAAAATAACTGTTTTTGGCAAAAAGTTTCAAACTTTACGCGTGGATTTAAGTTTTTAAGCTTGTTTTTGTTCGTGGGTATCGTTCTACGCATAACTGTTTTAAGAGCTTTGGATCATCAAGTTTCACACTTTTGTGTCTTTTGGTGTTATTGAAGCTATTTCATCACACAAAAACTGGTTTAGAAACATATTTGGGCAAAATCATTTTTACGAGTAAGTCTACGCGTAAGAAAACCCTAATCTTACGCGTAACTTTATCCTTGGTTTGATCTTCGATTTCGTGGTTTACTCCGTGTTTTCTTGCTTGGATAAGCCTGAAAATACGTCGACTTTGGATATCTTTTGCATGTGAAGTGTAAAAGATCACTTGGGATAAAACCCTAAAATTACGCATAAGCATAAAGCTTACGTAGAAATCCTACGCATAAGATTCATCTTACGCCTAAGCCAAGTCTTACGCATAAGGTAATCCTACGCATAAGTTTCTACGCCTATCTTTGTGTCTACGCGTAACTTTAGAGTCTTTTCCATACTTACGCGTAAGCTAAATCTACGCGTAACTCTTGATTGTTACGCGTAACTTTGGTGTTTTACGCATAAGTGCTACTTGGCTATTGTGATTTCTACGCCTAAGGATACTTCATCAACAAAGGTTCATTCGACTACAAAGATCCATTTTTACCAACACAAGTTTATCAACATGTCACAACCACCATACTCTAACTATTTCCCTTACACTTATCCTCAACGTCAACAACAATTAAGTCCACAACATCAACAATGGAATCAACAACAAGCAATTTATCAACAACAATTTAATCAACAACATACTCCACAACTTGCTGCAATTCCACAACCTCAAATGGTTCAACCACCACCAAGTCTTCAAGTTCAACCGTACACAAATGACTTCAATCAACATCCATCAAGGAACACTATGAAGGAACCCACTTGGTTTGCAAAGATGTTTGAAGCTTTAAGCAACCAACAATCAATTCATGAGGCTGGATCACTTGATAGACCTCCAATGCTCACTCCACGAAACTACGATCAATGGGTGATAAGGTTCTTTAGGTTTTGTGATCTAAAGAAGCCACATGGAAAGTTCTTAAAGAAGGTTATCTTGGAAGGTCCTTTTGAGATGCCTACTTGTCATTGTACCGGAGATCCAAATGCCATTCCACCAAGAGATGAACAAACAAACATTGCTACTGTTGCAGACTTGAATCCTCAAGAACTTCTACACTATGAAGGAGATGAGCTTGCAATGGAATATATCCTCTTAGGATTACCAAACCCAATTCTTCGTAGTGTTGATGCTCAAAAGACTGCAAAGAAAATGTGGGATCATATTCGTCTTCTTATGGAAGGATCTGTACTCAATCGGGAAGATTTGGAATCCAAAATTTACTTGGCTTATGAACACTTCATGATTGAACCTCGAGAGACACTAGAGTCCTATCATCACCGATTTTCGGACATCATCAATGATTTGGATAAACACAACATCATCATGCCAAGAATTGCGGTGAATACTAAGTTCTTGAGTAGTCTTGGTTCTGAATGGGAGAAGTATGTCATTTTTCTCCGTCAAGCGAAAAACATGCATCATTCTACATATGGATTGTTGTGCGATTACTTGAAGCCTCATGAAAAGGAAGTTGATAGGGAAAGGATTCTCCGTGCTCAAATTGCTCCACCGACACATCCGGAAAATCAACAACTTGCCTTATATGCTCAAAGCAGTTATTCTCCTCAACCAGCAACTCAACCAACTGCTACAATCACACCACATGATCCTTCATAGCCTCAATCTCAACAAACTCAATTGGTTCCATACAACAACAACAATGCTCAAGCCCTTGTCAGTGAAGCTAATGAGGAATCCGATCCGTTTGAAGCATTGCAACAAGGATTTGCTATGATTGCTAATGCCTTTAGCCGTTATACCAACAAATCCAACAACCGTATTCGTTCCTCATCTAATACAAGGAATCAAGCTGTTGTGAACAATGGAAGAGTTGAAGTTCAGAATCGTGGTTATGGTCGTGGATGGGCGGTGGTCAAGGGTTTAATCGTGGGTAGGAATAACAATCGAGCTCAGTGGTGGAAGCAGGAAATGCTCGAATGGGTTGAATGGTCTTGATGCTACAAGCGCAATGAGAAGGGACACCTGGCTAATGCATGCCCAAAGCCAAGGACTAGGGGCCGTGCTTATTTCAAAGAGGCTCTTCTTTTGGCTCTTAAGGATGAAGCTGGTGGAACTCTCACGGACAAAGAATAGAGCTTTATGGCAAATCTTGACTCGGATGATGATATGGAGGACTTGCGGGCCAATGCATTTGTTATGTTGATGGCTAATATGCATGAGTTACACATGAGTGACACAGGCCCAGTGTATGAATCTGATGGCTTGTCTCGGTACCGAACAAACCATATTTATCTCGATCTCATATCTCCGCCAACATCCGAATCCGGCAAGGCTCGAGAATGTTCAAAATGAGTCGTCCACATCTCATTCCGACGATTTTCAACTAGACCCGTAGTTATATTTGACGATCAAGATGACCAAACGGTTTCCCTTGATAATCAAATTGACTCCGTGGTTATACTTGAGGATCTCAGTAATGATCATGTTGAGACTCACGTTGAACACGCCGAACTTTTGCCTCATCCCGATTTTGCTCGTTTAATACAAGACCAACAAACCATAGTGGAAAAATGTCATGCCATTAATCGGGACTTGAAATGCAAAAATGCACTGTTAACCAAGGATTTTGAATGTTTACAAAAGCAACTCAACTTTTTCAAAACTCAAGAAAAGCGTGAAAGCGGTTTTGAAGCGACCTTTGCCAAATCTTATCAAAAGCGAAAAATATTTAGAAAGACAGATCGTGATCTAGCCGCTTCAAAGAATGCTTTGTTATGCGAAATAGAACAAGCTGAAACATGAACATAAAAAGCAAATTAACGCTCTCACCTTGGAAAATCAAAAAGCTAAAATGAGTTGTTAACTTGTCAAAAACAGTTCTCTGCATACAAAAAGCATTCAACGAAGCGAATAGATGATCATCTTGAAGAAATCATCGGCTTGCAAAACAAACTTAAAGAGTTTAAAAATGTTGTTTACAAACATGGCGAGTCGGTCACAACCATTGAAAAGTTTACTTTAAAACCCAATCCAAATGGATATGGACCGAATCTTGCTGATTACAAACCTAAGCTTTCAACCAAAGAAATTCAAACCAAATCCACGAAGTTTCCGGTCGAGAATATAAAGTTGATAATTACATTTATGAGTGTTGTTGAATATCATCGTCAAGAGGAATTAGATGCAGAAGGCGAGAGTCGATCAAAATTAGAAAAAGTTGTTTACAACAAACCTTTTAACTATTCAAAAGCGGTCACTTTCATCACACCAGCGGATTCTTCTAACACACCAAGGGTAATCATAAAAACACATGAGTCTTCTAATGTTAATCCCCAACCAGATTATGCACAAACTTATGGTCCTTTACCTTCCATCAAAGAAGTAAACTCAAAACACGAAAATCGCAAAATTCTTAGATATTTTGACATTTTCATGGTTGACCTCAAAACTTTACAACATGAGATAGAATATCATTCCGAAATCAAAGTTCAACACTTTCAATCGCCTCTAGCGCGAGAACAAAGAGACATTTTTAGAAAAATCTTTTACCAAATGTTAAAAATTTGAAAAGTTGTGCATTGTCTTGGGAAAGGGACTTTCATAAGGAACTTGGAATGATGAAGGTCGTTTTAGAAAACGAAACATCTATTTCTAACACTAAGCGTAAAAAGAAACTGTTGAGAAAAGATGTTGATCGACTCTTGGAAGATGTCATCTGTGCCGATGTCCATAATGTTGTGTTATTGAATTCTTTGTCATATGAATTTGATTATATCTCTGCGATATCTTTTTTTACGTGGTAAATGTTGAGAACACGATAATGTGCTTGGTCGAGTCCTTAAAAGTTGAAAACAAGCGATTGTCAAACGAACTTTCAAATGCAATACGTCGTCTTAATTGGTGTCAAAAGATATTCACGATCAACAACTTGCTTTTCAACACAAAATCTCCCGATTGCGTGCAAAATCTTACGATCCTAAAATTGAGCAACTGGATGATCAAAGCGTGTCTTTTAAGTGTCAAATCTCAAAATATGAACAAGAACTTGTAAAAGTTAAAAGGAATATGGTGTCATATTTGATTTACTCAAAAGACTCGTGATGAAGCATCAAATGAACTTGATCATTATCTTGCACACACTAAGGAAGTTATGCATTTTCTTTGGAAATGTTATCGAAAATCAAGATCGATTCACACTATCTTCAAGTTAAGAGAAATGTTAGGAAAGTATGAACAACTTCCGCCAACCATCATTAAGAGATTAGCACCAGTAACACTTAGTAATCATGAACCTAGAATCCCTACTACAAAATCACAAGTTACTAACGTGCCTCCTTCTCTTGAAAGCAGAATAGTTGCGTCTTTTCCAAAGCGTCCGCACTTCACGCCTAGGAGCACTACATCGAAGAATAGGAAGTTGCGACCTAAGAAAAGATCAATCAGAATGCTAAAGTAGAAGAACACCCTAGGACTATGAATAAGACTCACGTTGCTTCCACTATAGATATTGCGTCTCGCAAATGTAATAGAAATAGTGATGTAACGAATGCTAAACCTTAAAGTACTTTTGATATTCATCGATGCACCTTGTGTTATTTGTCATAAAAGTATGAATTCCGATTGTCATGATAAATGTGTTGCTAAAGCTATCATCTCTCGTTTAAGGAATCCTAAGAACCAGAATACCTCTAGGCCTACTAATCTTTCTAAGTGCATTGCTTGGTAGACCGCCCTCTTTAGATTCTAAGAAACGCATTCTTTGTCCCTGTAGCTCAGTTTCACCTCCTAGGAATGTAGTACCACCTAGTGCATTCACTAAGACTAAAGAAAATAGTAGTTGGAGATGGCCGAAATGGATATATAACACACTAGGATTTAAGTGGATACCTAAAGCTATTGATGTGTGTATATCTACTATACTTTCTACGGAACCCTCTAACATTTCGGGTTCCACATCTACTTCTATTCCATCTGTGTCGTCTGTGGGTAATGCAGGTGTCTGAGATCATTCTCTGGATTGTTGATAGCGGATGTTCCCGACACATGACGAGCAATCTTAAAGCTGTTATCAAACTTTATTGCAAAGTTCATTGGCCTTTGTCGGGTTCGGGAATGATCACTTAGCGGCTATCATGGGCTACGGAGACTACATCAATGGGAACATCGAAATAAGCAGGGTTTATTATGTGGAAGGCCTCGATCACAATCTGTTTTCCGTGAGGTCAGTTTGTGATGGAGATTTGGAGGTTGCTTTCGGGGAGAAAACTTGTTTCATTAAGTGATCTACAAGGAAATGACCTTATATCCGGCTCGCGTAATTCAAGTCTTTACACTATCTCTATGCAAGACATGGTTGCTTCTTCTCCCATCTGCTTACTTTCAAAGGCAACATCAACAAAATCCCGGCTATGGCACCGTCGTCTCTCACATCTAAACTTTCAAACCATCACCAACCTTGCTCGACACAAACTAGTTGAAGGACTCCCACGATTTCGGTATTCTAAAGATCACCTTTGCTCACCTTGTGAACAAGGCAAAAGCACTCGTGCTCATTTTCCTTCAAAGGTGGAACACAGCTCTCGGCATGTGCTTCATCTTCTTCACATGGATTTGTGTGGCCCGATGCGCGTGCAAGCGATCAATGGCAAACGCTACATCTTAGTAATTGTTGATGACTATTCACGCTGGACTTGGGTCTACTTTCTTTGAAGCAAAGATCAAGCTCCACAGATGATCATCACCTTTCTTATGAAAATACAAGTTCACTACTGAAACACCGTTCGACTAATCGAACAGATAGAGGCCTGAATTTGTTAATCAAACTCTTCGTGAATTTTATGAGAAAGTGGGAATTCAAAGACATCGGACATCTATTGCACGCATACACGGAACAAAGCGGAGTTGTTGAAAGCGAAACCGAACGTTAGTGGAAGCGCAAGAACAATGTTAATCAATGCTAAACTTCAGATTACTTATGGGCGTATCTCTGCATGCTATACTCAAAACCGTTCTATGATTACAAAAGCCATACAACAAAACACCTTTTGAGCTTGTCCACACAAGAAAACCGAATCTCAAACACTTTCATGTATTTGGATCTCTTTGCTATCCGAATAATGATCGTGATGACTTTGGAAAGCTCAAAGCCAAAGCTGACATTGGAGTCTTTATCGGATCCTGTGATAATTCAAAAGGTTTCGAATCGGAATCGTCGTACAAAACAGGTGATGGAAACGATTCATGCTCATTTTGATGAACTTACGCAGATGGCTTCTAAGTATAACTGACTTAGAACCGGACACAACCGCTTAAACTTCCCCAAACCCCATCATCATTGAACAAAGCCCCCACTTACTCGTCAACAAATGGAAAGGTTATTTGCTCATTTGTTCGGTGGCGATATTGATGAAGCGTGCTCGGGTGTATCCATTTGTTTCCATTGCTCAACGATAATACTCTTATACGATACACTGCTACAACAACTCTTGTTGAAGAAGCACCACCAGTTGACTCCAACACAACAGTTGAACAAACCGTTTCTAACAATGATGAATCCGGTGATGATGTTCGAATGAAGTACCCCCACCTGCAGATTTTGATCCAAATGCGTTCTTCAACCCGTTTGCTAATGAGGCTGCCGCACCGATGTCGCGGAATCTTCAACAAACCATTTGAATCCTCAAAATCTGCACAATGTATACCAACATCAACCCTCCACACATAGATGGACAAAGACCATCCTCTGGAAAATATTATTGGCAACCCGAATCAACCAGTCGTTACAAGACAACGTCTTCACTCGGATGGTGAACACTGCATTTATGCACTCACCGTCTGCCAATCTCGAACCTAAAACATCAAAGCGCAATGACAAAAGACAAGCGGATTGAATCCATGCAAGAAGAACTCAACCAATTCAAGCGTCTTGAAGTATGGGAACTGGTTGAAAGACCAACGGAGGTCTACGTCATTGGTCTCAAATGGATTTGGAAAAACAAATTGGATCTTTGAAGGAAACGTTATCGAAATAAGTCACGTCTGGTGGCTAAGGGTTATCGTCGGGAAGAGGGAATAGACTTTGAAGAATCTTTTGCTCCGGTTGCTCGTCTTGAGGCGGTTCGGATATTTCTCGCGTTCGCGGCTCATATGAATATGACGGTCTATCGGATGGATGTCAAAACTGCGTTTCTCAATGGACAACTTAAAGAAACGGTTTATGTCAGCCAACCAAATGGATTCGTTGATCACGAGTTTCGAATCACGTCTACAAAGCGAACAAAGCTCAGTATGGTCTCAAACAAGCTCCTCGGGCATGTACGATAAGCTATCATCTTTCCTCATTGCTAATAATTTCACCAAAGGTTCGGTTGACCCAACTCTTTTTATACAATATCACGGGGCACATATCTTAATTGTTCAAATTTACGTGGATGACATCATTTTGGGTCTACACATAAAAAGTTTTCAATCGCTTTTGCAAAACTAATGAAGAAAAATTTTGAAATGTCCATGATGGGTGAACTCACGTTCTTTCTCGGACTACAAGTTCATCAATCACCCGTGGTATTTTCTTGAGTCAGTCCAAATATGCCCTTGAATTGTTAAACAAATTTGGAATGAAAACATGTGACACCTATGCCACACCAATGGCTCATACCAAGAAGCTAGAGGCTGATTTACATGGGAAATTGGTGGACCCTACAAAATACCGTAGTATTATTGGATCTCTCATGTATCTAACGACTAGCGGACTGATATTGTCTTTGCCGTATATCTTTGCTCTCGTTATCAGTCGCGACCAACTGAAACCCACCTCTCCGAGGCTAAAAGAATCCTCCGATATATCAAGGGAACCATTAACTTGGGGATCTGGTATCCGAAGGATTACGGTTTTGAACTAATCGCTTTTGACGCCGACCACGCGGGATGCTTAGACTCACGGAAAAGCACTTCAGGAGCTTTACAATTTCTTGGTGATAAAGTGGTGTCATGGCAATCGAAGAAGCGAGGATTGTACATCGTTGTCCTCAACGAAGCGGAATATGTAGCCATGTCGGCGTGTTGTGCTCAAGTCATTTGGATGAGAACACAACTCAAAGACTATGGTTACGTATTTGACAGAATCCCGATGTCTTGCGACAATCGGAGTGCAATTGCAATCTCGTGCAACTTCGTTCACTTTCGAAATCAAAGCACATCGATCTTCGATATCATTTCATCAAGGATCACGTGGAGCAGGGTACCGTTGAATTATATTTTGTGGGTACAGAATACCAATTGGCGATCTTCTCACCAAAGCCTTGCCTCCCGCTAGGTTTAATGAGTTGGTCCAACGGATTGGTATGAGGTGTTTGACTCAAGAGGAATTGGATGACCTCCTAAAAGCAGTCTTAAAACACTGTCAAACACCAAAATATCTTTCGTACATAAATTTTTCAAAAACAAAATACAAAAATATAAAACCGATAAAACAACAAAAATATTCTTCTAATCTACTTTTCTTTCAACATGGCAAGTACATTTCTTCCGTCAACACTCTAATCTTTCAAAATTCAAGATTTTTCGATCAAGTGTTGAGGGGAGAAAACAAAGATTTAACTGTTTCAAAACATCGTGTACTTGCATGTTATCATATCTCGGTTGTTTCTCTTATCAATGGTGGTAAATTTTATGGTTCAATGACACTCCTCGGACTAAAATTTATAACCTTTCATTATTTACCTAAGTCAAGGGGAGTGTCGTCATGTTTCTTTCTTAAAATCTTTGTTTGGTAACCAAAATGGAAGTTAAATGGCTTTGTATGAAAAAGGAAAAGGTGGAGGGACCAAAACTGTCAAAATGTTAAAGTCATTTTAATAAAAAACACTCTCCACCTAACTATTCCATCACATTTAATACTTACACCAAAAAGGATCCTCGCCTAAGAATCGTTTGACAAATCCGTGTTTCAGATCATCAATTTGTAAGTGATTTCATGTTTATAACATGTTTTTAAGCAATGGTTTTGAATCTTTCAATAATCCAACGGTTTAACTTTATGATATAGTCACTTTTGTGTCTTACGCGTAGCGTAGAACACAAATCATAAAAGGGTGTTTGTGGTTAAAAAAAAGATTGTGTCAAAACATGTATTTAACATCAATGATACTAGTTTCAACCTCAAAATCCACCCAGAAACACGAATTGATGATTTTTGAATATTAGGGTTTATGAGTCGATTTGGGTGTTTACAAATGTGAAGAGTTTTGTTCAAAAAGATTGTTGTGTAATGTTTATATGATGATGAATTGATGATTTCCAAGCTCTATAACCACCCAGAAACTCTAAATGATTAAAATTTGGAATTAGGGTTTAAAGTTCATAAGTTTGGGCATTTTTGATTCTCCACGATTTAGATGTTATAACTTGGTTTATAGACTCTCACAACATATTAGAACTGCCAGAAATTGTTTGGTGCAAATCCCATGGCTAGAAATTATACGCGTAAATCATAACCCTTAGGGTTTTGACCTACGCGTATGACTTTCTACTCATAACTGTTTAACTAATGTTCATGCCATGATTTGTTGTTAAAATGAATTCTTGTGTTAATATTGATGAGTTGATGAATTTATTTCGGGCTTGCTACGCTTAAAATTCAGAATCAAGGTCATTTGAATCTCTACGCATAAGGATTACCCTACGCGTAGTCATGTTACGCGTAAGAATAAATCCTACGCATAACTATTACGCGTAAGGTTCTACAATGGGACTACACGTACCCTATGAAGGATATGCGTAGATGACCTCTACGCATAAGGTCTACTCTTACGAGTAAGCCTTACGCGTAAGGTATAAATACGCCTCTGGCGTAAGCTCTACGCATAAGGTCCCTTTTCCTACGGCGTAACATTTCTTACGCGTAAGTTAAGATCCTACGCATAAGCTTTCGTATACGCGTATGTCATTTACGCTTAACTTTGCCAATTCTACGCCTATGCCTTGATTGACCTTCATTATGAATTGTTACGTGTACAAACTTGTTAATAAACTTATCATAACGTCACGAATCCAATAATGTCACTAATAAACTTAAGCGTTTGATATGTTGTGAACAATAAGTGATAACATAAACTTTAAAACTTAAAGTTAACTGACTCACGAAACATTTCCGCGCGTCATTGGACTATTGGACAAACAAGTGACTTAGGACTCGTAACAATCATTGACACTGTACATTCAATAACAAGACAATAAGACCTTCGTTGACTAACATTATGTCTTTCGATATGTTGGTTCTTTTGGCTAATGTTATTTCGAGATCACGACATGGTGAACAAATGAATGTGGATGCATCGAAGTTCTTACAATTGCTTGATATCTTTCCAGAGGGTTATCCGAGAAAGATTGGAAAGAACAACCTTAGGGTTGACTTTGACACCCTCACATGCTAAGAATCTTCTTGTCTCATTGTAGTGGATATTCTCAGGAATCATCCCTACCAGAACATGCTCTCACACTCTGCCACGGTTCAGAGGTCTACATTCAACAATTCGGGATTCTATGCGAGAGGATCAAAGGTCAAAGTCTGTGAAAGTGACACTTAATCACAAACAAGTCACTATCACTCCTGCAGACTTACGGGCTGTACTTATCATTCTAGACATCGTGCCAACCGACTTCTTTGCTACACCTCTTGAAGAGCAGTTCGCAATTTCTACTTAATATTGGCTATGATGAAGCGTCGGGGAATTATTAACAAGCACTCTCGCGTGGACCTTAAGAACATTCCTCAACCGTGGAGAACCCTCTACATCATCATTACCAAGTCTGTCTCTGGTGGCGGTGGCTATGAGCATCCCAAGCTCATGGAGCGCAAAGTCTTCGGTCATTGATCAATAAGAAGGACATTGAAATCGAAGCACTGATATGGGATGACATGATGTCATTTCACAAGAAGCTTGGCTCAAAGATTCCCTATGTCGGATACACAAAGCTTTTGATCCGAGAGCACTTGGCTTAATCCGATATTCCCAAGAGGCTCAATGACCCTGACAATCACGACGTGTTGTCCAAACCTATCCTTTCTATCAGAATCAAGGAATCGACAACCAAGAAACAAGGTGCCGTCTTTGCTGATCACCTTCTAACCAATGAAATCAAAAAGCTTGAAACATACAAAAGGTATCAAGTAGCGATGCGAGAAGGCAAAGTTGGTCATCTCGATGAAAAGCCTTCGGAACTCCTACCGGAGAACCGAAGAGGAAGTTGGAAGTGCAATAAGGACAGAGAGTCAAAGGAAGGTCCCAAAGAGGAAACCTACTCCAAAGAAGAAAGTTCCTTCCAAGGAAGCTGCTCCTATTCCTACACGAACACAAGAGAAAGCTAATGGGCGAGGACTCTGAGGCTACTGAATCGGATGAAGAGACTTTCTACTCTGAATGCAAAGTAACACCTCCTTCGGTGCCTAAACCTCCAAGTCCACCGGTGACAAAGGAAAAGGGAAGACTCACGTACTTGTGCCTATGAATGAAAGCTCGGATGAAGAAGAAGAGCACCTGGATACCTCATACAGGAAGAAGTTCAAATTCCTTAGACTCCAACACGTTGCAAAAGAATTTGCTAAAGAACAAATGGGTGGCCGGAGGGTCAAGTGGTGTGCTCAACCTTCACGGATCGATGCGGTTAATCAACCCGATAAGGGATCTCGTGCCACCACTTTGGTACAACAACAGACACGTGTCGAAGATACTCTTGAGTTTGATTTTGAAGAACTAGAATCGAGAAGGAGAAGGTTAAAGGCGATGAAGAAGCTGCGTCAAAGCCAAAGCGATGAACAAGCTAAGACTGGCAATGAAGAAGATGTTGAGTATGATACGTTTCTTCTAGATAGTCATGCACGATCAAAGGAAGAAACTTCGAACCACCAAAGGACCGAGTCTCCTCACATCTCATCATCATCAGATTCTTCTTCTCACTCTTCACCACCACCATCAAAAAATCAACCAAATCATCATCCAATCGTGAAGAAGCCACCTCGATCTTGGATTTCTCATACTCATAAAAGAATTGTAAAATTTGTCCAACAAGTCAGAAAGAAGGACATGCTCTCAGAAAAGCTGAATTGGTTTCTTGACCAAATCACGATATCTACATGATGAGAATGACAAGATGCGAGAATGAAAGGGAATACATAAAGAAGCTCATGCGGGATGATCTACAAGGGAAAATGGGCGAGAATGATCGAAGGCTACACTCACAAGTACCTTCTAGATATCGTTCCTAAAGTCATAAAGGAGATGTTTACAGAACAACTATATCCGAATCTTATGCGAGATAGCCAAGCAAACTATAAGATCAACACCCTAACCGTCACAATCAATCCATCGATCTTGTAGTTTTCTCGGATAATGAATTGGTGGCCAAGCTTGTCACACAAATGTGCGAGCGATCAGGACATTTACTTCGATGAAGGAAAGTTGTTTCAAGCATTGTTGGACTACCAACTTCAAGAAGCATGGATTCGAAGTGAAAAGTCTAAGCGTCCTAGAGACGATGAAGATAAGGATCAGGATAAGAATGATGAAGCTAAGCGACAGAAGAAGTCTGGTGAATCATCTTCTATGCCACCACCTCCCCAACGGCCTTCTGCTCAACAAAGGTCTCCTCCTCGTTCTTCTACAGATAAACCTCATGATTACGAGACACCACCCGGACTCAAAAACCGGTGATTACTTTGAGTATACCGGTGGTGACGATGAAGAACACCATGAGCCCCTACAACAACCCACCTCTCCCAAACAAGTAAAGAAACGTGAACCCTCATCTAGGCCTAAGAAAAAGAAGAGAAGAAGCCCAAGGCGGGCGTCCTATCATGGCTAGATGAAGATAACCCAGAGGAATTTGAATGGTTTTCTACACTTGTCAATTCCACTCCCTACCCTGAAGAAGGTCAAGATCGGTAGACGGTAATACATTGGAGCATGCTAAGATTATGCAAGAAAAGTTCCATGTGAAGAAGATGGCGAAATCCGAGTTGAGGCGAATCAAGAATGAAGCTTTTCAACTGTGGAAAGCAGCTCGAGAAAGTGCCATCGAGGTTGAATATCACCTTGAAAACATTGCTCGAGCTATGTCTAACAACATGGATTGGCTCAACCCAGAAGCAAACATCGACTTCACTAAACGGGACAACCCTCCATACTACACACACTGGTCAAAACCTCTACCAACAATTGGCCAATCAGATGAACCAAGGATTCCATTCCGATATTTCTTCAACAAAGACTTGGATTTTCTTCTACATGGTGGCGATGGTTCAAGGAAATACGCTACATCACTGACACTTCCATTCCCTGCTGACTATATACTCAAAGCGCATAGCCATCGAGGCACGTGCCAATCACTTGTTCTCCAACAAAGTGGAAGCCTACGACCGAGATGCATTGTATGGGATTCATCATTGGCGGAGCGCCGAAGAATCTACTACGAAGTTGCCGGTTGAAGTCTCAACATGCGGTATTGATTCTAAAAGTATCGTTGCCATCAAACACGTCGATCTTTCATCTAAGTGGGACTACACCTTCCTAAAGAATATCGTGGTCAAGCGACAAGATGAAAGGGATTATGCATTCTCGAAGGCGACTTTGAGAATTTGTCTATCAACGACATCGAAGACATGTACCTTGCCAAAGTACGAGGTGCGTATGAGACAATTCTCCACTGCGAGTACAGCGTGAATTCATCAAGTCAGTGCTCATCTTCATCGAGGCGCATAGTTATCAAGAGCGTGTAGAAGATCTCCAGCTGGCGGTTGAATCTTATCGGACCGTGTCAACTTCACTCCACCGGCTTGATCTTCCGACATCAACCGGCTTCCACAATATACGCTCATCGGCAAACCTTTGGCGTTGTTTACGCGGTGAACTTCAAAGAAATTGCTTGATGGCGTGCAGAGATCTTCATAAGTTTGGAGATCACACTTTGAAGATGGTTAGGGGCGGATTGGCTTACCGGTTGAAGGATATACACCAAAGATGGGTCTCCTAGCGATGGAATTCTCAGGATCGAAGGGACGTGAAGAGGATCATCACCATGATTGATGATCGGTTGTATAGAAGGGATCGATTAGATTTGGAAAGCTATGTTGGTGGTCGACCGGGAGAAACATCATCGGCTTTCAAGCGCCCGACTCACACTCTGGCGACATCTCACGGACTACACGGTACCCCTTGAATTGCTTCTTTCATTACATATTTGGATGTATGATTTATTATGTCAATGGCTTGTGCACACATTACATTGTACAACCCGTACTTGTAAATAAAGGACCCGTGGTGCGTCGATGCCACAATCCTTATATAAGGGCGAAAGCTTCTTACTTTTGAGTAAAACCTATCAAACCTTTCACTTTTCAAGGTTTTGCTCAAAGAACAAGTACTTTCCCTTATGATTTTCAAAACCTCAACCGTTTATATCACTTCGTTGAGGGGTACTTGAATTAAAACTTTGTTCAAAAATTGTTCATAGTGGTCATTCTTCCAACACTTTCGAAATGGTCATATTTATTCTCAACTTTTCAAAAATAACATCATATATGCCATTTTTGAGGGGAGAAAAATCGTGATAAGAAATATGTTGTGTCAATGCAAATGAATCTTTGTGCTATAGAGTTAACCCATGAATTGGTGAGATCTTAAGCTGTTAGTAACTTCGAAAAGACTTGTCGGGGCGGGTAATAATTTCAAGCTAGTTCGCTAGTGATGTAAGCGTGTCTCGCAAAGGACTTGTCCGAGTAGAATGTACCATTCGAGAAACTCTTGGTAGACATGAACTCTGGCGGGTTTGACAACCTTTCGAGGATTGTCTACACCTTCAAGGTAGTTATTAGAGCTAGTTGTCACCTAAAAGCCGACAATGCAACTCTTTAACTATGCCACGTAACCGTGTCTCGCGGGGGAATGTCTATCTTGAGTTGATCAATTCAAAATGCGTGCGCTCTTTCCTCACTTTGTGCATTTTAACCGTTAAAACTCTTAAGCACATGTGGAGGGGGAGTATTTATGCAAAATCTTATCTCAACAGTGGTACTAAAATGTTTTCATTCACAAACACTTTGAGAGATTTTTCACAACAATGGTTTTATGGCAACATAGGTTAGTCATGGAGTTATAAGGTGACTAAGGTTAGAATTAACCGTCCTATGATCGCCTTGAGCGGATGGATCTACCCAGGACACCACAAATAGTTAGTATTTAGAAGTCCTTAGGTATGATTATAAAAGGAGAAAATGAGAATGGGAGAAAGAAGGAGTTGAAGAATTAAAAGAAATGCAAAGAAAAGGGTGAAAAGAAATAGCCCTCCAGATTATTCAACTTAGGGCAAACACTGGGTTCAATTCATATGCTCTTGGTTGTCACTAGATGACACCGGTATTGAAGATTAAAAGTCGTCATGGACCCGGTGGCGCATGCACTAAACCTTCTTAGCCACTCAAGTTTCTCTCAAACGAAGCTTGTTTCATTCTCACAGGGAACCCTACGTAAACTATCGGCTTTCTCTTAGAGATTTTTGGTATTGAAGAAGGAGACCCTCTCCCTAGTCTCGCTTTCGGAAAACCAAAACGCACTATTGAGTCTAGAGCCACGAGATTCATCAATAGATATCTTAGGTACACTTGTATCACTTGATATTCAACAATAAGAATTTCAGTGGCACATTATCGAGTCCTTCACAGATCTTAGCAATCATGCGAGAACATTTATGAGAGGTTCACATTTGTGATCCTCGGTGATTGAATGGAAACTCTGCCGGGGTCAACATCAAACGACCACGGCGGGTCTTCGGCAACTCCCGTGGATTGCGCTTAGTGGTCTCAAGCGGTCTGATCGTGAGGTGATGATTGTGTACCTCGACTCATCGAATCGTAGGTGTACTTCGGTACATCGTGTTATCTCACTTGTGGGACTCCAGTTCAGGAGCGGCCTTTGTAAAATTAGAGTTGTGTTTTCACACTATCTTTGTTAACACTCTCGAAGTTCAAACTTGTAAGTGTCGGAATCCGCTTATTACTAACCGTTTTAATGTTTTCTTCTTATGGAAGCTCTGGAGCGGAATGATCGTGCTGATTCTTCTCATGCTCACACCAACATCATCACTAATGGAAGTTCTACTCAAAAGCAACACAACAGATCGAGAATGATTCTTCGTCAAATCAAAGAATCTACAAAGTTAAAGACTTAAAGAACTTCATCGATCTTGAATTCAAGCGTCAAAAGCGTGTGAGCATGTTGAAGAATGGCGTGGACACCTTTGTAGCATGAAAGCGGCACTGAGGCAGACTTGATCTGGAACAACAACATACTATCACTTTCATCACAAAGAACAATGATCAAAGAACAAAGTTAAAGATGACGTCAAAGCATAATTGTTCAAAGAAAACTATCTCGCTACACTGGGAGATGGTTCAAATCAAGGCAATTCTTCTCACAAGAAAGAAGAATGTCGGAAGACGTCAAAGCTACTATTACATCAACGCCTTCATCGTTTTTCATCACCAACACTTGAGTGTTTGTTACTCATATGTAATAACACTTGAGGGGGAGATTGTTGGAATCACTCCTAAATCTTATTCAAGTGTTAGTTACTCATATGTAATAGGTAGCTTATTATGGCCTTTATGTTTGTTATTAGCCTTAAGCTTATGTAGAAGGCCCATGAGCTTAGGCCCAAGCCCATAGGAGAAAGGGAAGGAGTAGGAGTGTTGCCCTAGCTCCTTGCCTATAAATACTATGTAATAACCCTCACTTGAGGGTTGGTTGTTCAAGTTTTCTTTTCACATACTCCTACGCATAACCGGTCTAACATTTACGTATGTGTGTGTTTGGTTTACTTGTTCAATCGCCTCTCTATCTTTCTAGGAAGCTTGTGTTGTAAAACTAGTGACCTAACACTGGACTAGCCAAATCTTTACTGTGAAGCATGGTGTCTTGATAACCATATAGTTTTTGGCATACTATCAGCCATAAACGGGTTTGATTAGTCTTACCAGAAACCGTTTGCTCTGGACTAGTCAATTCTTGATGTTTGTAAGACATGGTGAACTGATTACCATTTGTGGTGTGATACAAGTCACACAATGTAAATCTACAGCTCAACTCACTCATTATGCTTTCACAACCTGTTAATGTTAGTCCAAAACCAAGAAATACAAAGCAAAGTATTTCCTTATGGCAGTACAAAGTATGACTAACAGGACAAATACAACATACAAAATTTGCACTAATAGTACAAATTATACTTAGCAGTACTATATGATACAGCTAGTAGTACAAATCCTTTTTAGTTACAAAAACACTAAGAAATTAAAACATTTAAGGGTTAAGCATCCCAATACCTGTTACCAACTACTGAAACCTCCCTACATCAAACACTTTAGTTAATAAATCAGCAAAGTTGTGTTCAGTATCAACCTTAACAACCTGTATTAACTTCTTCTCATTACAATCTCTTATAAGATGATGTCTGATTTCTATGTGTTTTGTTTTAGAATAATGAACTGTATTTTTAATAATACAAATGGTACTGCCATTGTCAATATAAATAATAGTACCTATAAAGTTATACCCATAGTCAAGCAGTTGGTTCTGAGTCCAAAGTACTTGAATGTAACACTAACTTAGTACGCACTTATATTACGCTTGGTTGTAGGGTGGCCACATGGTCTGCTTACATCGCCAAGAAACCAACCTATACGCATAAGCCCGACAACCTACTATTGTTGATTTCCTATCCAAACTGGCACCAACTTAATCACTGTCTAAATATGCTACTAGATCAAAAAGAGAATCTCTAGGATACCATATGCCCATCTTAGAATGGCCTTTAAGGTACCTAAAAATCCTCTTCATAGCTGTAAGGTGAGAGACCTTGGGAGTAACCTGAAACCTTGCACATACACACACTGCAAACATAATATCTGGCCTGGAGGATGTTAGGTACATGGAGACCCAATCATGGATGCAGAGGTGTGGACATCAACATCTTCTCCCGACTCATCTTTTCACCAAAGGTTTCTCGGTGTCAAAAGGTGGGTGGCTACTCTGCATCGTGAATTGAAACTTCCTCGAATATCGGCCATATATTTATCTTGTTGATAAATATACCATCTGGTCTCTACTTTACTTGTAGCCCCAAAAAGAAAGTAAGTTCTCCCATGGAACTCATCTGGAATTTGTCATGCATTAGCTTTTCAAATTTAATACACATCTCCTTCTTTGTAGCACCAAATATAATATAATCTACATACACCTGTACAAGTAGGATATCTCCTTTGAGCTTCTTGATGAACAAGGTCTGATCAATCTTGCCCCTTTGAAATCCATTTTGAAACAGGTATGTAGCTAAAGTCTCATACCATGCCCTTGGTACCTGATGCAGACCATAACAAGCTTTTACCACCTTATACACCTTATTTGGATGATCAGGATCAATAAAACCTGGCGGCTGTGAGACATAAACCTCCTCTTCAATTGTGCCATATAAGAAAGAACTCTTGACATCCATCTGGTATACCATGAATCCCATGAATGAAGCATAGGCTAAGAATAGCCTGATTGCTTCAATCCTAGCCACAGGTGCAAAAAACTCTTCATAGTCAATTCCCTCTTCTTGTGTAAACCCTGAGCCACAAGTCTTGCCTTATTTATGATAAAAATCTCCCTTTCATCTTTCTTCACCCTGAAAACACACTTAGTACCAATCACCCTCACACCCTTAGGTAAATAAAAAAGAACCCAAAGCTTCTAAATTTTGAACTGCAAGAGTTCTTCCTGTATTGCTTCCACCCACCTTTCTTCCTCCAATGCTTTGAAAACATTTTTGGGTTCAATCTGGGAGAGGAAACATCCAAACAAACAGATGTTTGCTTCTTCATGATTTCTTTCTTCATAAATAGCCATAAGAAATCCTTGTTGATCTTCAGTCTGTATTTGTCTCCTGGTTTTAACACCAGACAGTACATCTCCAATTACATTACCCATAGGATGGTTCTTGTGAATGTTTGTCAGAGAAATTGATAGAACATCATATGTGAGAGGAATGTTGTTGAAATCAGCTCCAAAATCATCAAAAATATTAGTAGGGGGAGCAGTACTAACTAGTGATTCATCAGTGTTAGCTCTTTGTCCACCAGTACTATCTTTTTGCTTAGCAGTACCATCATTATTTGTACTGCTTTTAGGAATGTCTTTGTTCTGAGCAGTTGCATCATCAGTATTGATCACACCAGCATCATTCTCCTTTGGAACATCATCAGAAGGAGATGGTTGATCATCATTCTTTGAAGAAGAAGCAACCTCAGAACTATCTTTCAAAACATGCACCAAAATGTGATCTGATTCTTCCTCCATGCTTGGTTCATATGTATCAACATATTCTTATGAACCTGCAAAATCATTAGTATTTGTACTTGTATTCACTGGTACATAGTTCATAGATTTGTTTAGAGAATCAAGATCAAACAACCATTTTGGTCCTTCTCCTACAACAGTATCCTTATTCTCTAGAAACTCTACATGCAAGGTTTCTTCTACCTTCCCGGTTCTAAGATTATAAACTCTAAAGGCCTTACTAACCGTAGAATACCCTACAAAGAAACCTTCATCAGATTTTCCATTAAATTTACCCAAATAATCCAAGGTATTGAGAATAGTGACATAACAACCAAATGGTCTCATGAACTCTAAGGTAGGAGATCTACCTCTAAATAAATCATAAGATGTCTTGTTTTGAGAATGAACCACTAAAACTCTGTTCTATACATAACAAGCAGTATTTACTGCTTCGGACCAAAAGGTCATGGGTAGCTTGGAATCAGCCAACATGGTCCTAGCAGCTTCTATTAAATTCCTATTTCTCTTTTCAGCAACCTCATTTTGTTGAGGAGTCGTAGCAACACTAAATTCTCTTTTAATACCTTTTTCCCTGCAAAAGTCATCCTTCACTCTATTCTTGAATTATGTCCCATTATCACACCTGATGATCTTCACCTTCTTATCAACTAGGTTCTCTACCTCTATAATGAAAGTCTTAAGAATGTTGGTAGTCTCATCCTTAGCTCCTAGGAAGAAAACCCAAGTAAACCTGCTAAAATCATCAGTGATAACAAGACAGTATCTCTATGCTGAATACTACTCAAAGATGTAGGACCAAACAAGTCCATATGAAGCATATATAAAGGTTAAGTAATAGAGTTTTTGGGTCTTGGGCTTACAAGAAGCTATGTTTGCTTACCTTTGAGGCAAGCCACACATGTCTGGTAATTTAGAAAACGTTTTTGAGGCAGTCCTCTTATCAAAATATCTTTTACAATCTTGTTAATGGTTTTAAAACTAATATGACAAAGTCTCCTATGCCATAACATGGACTCATCCAAATATGCTTTTGCAAACAAAAAAGTAAGATTCTCTTTAGGAACTATGTTTTTCATGTCTACACTGTAAAGATTGCCTTTCCTAGGAACTCTAAGCAACACCTCATTGTCATTAGGCAACTTAAAGTCTGGGGAGAGGATAAGGCACTTAGTGTCAGTAAATAACACAAAGTTATTTTTGTCACACGTCTATGACACACTAAAGAGATTGTATTTGTTGGGTTTTAGGTTCCTTGGATTTGATGAGACAAAATAAATACAAGAATGAAACAAAGGGACTTAAAGTGAAAGAGATGAAACCTACAAAAAGATGGAAGGACTTGCTTGCAAAAGAAGATTTATTATTTAGTCCTTCGTAGTATTTTGTAAACCCTAATCCTCTAGTATATAAAGAGGACATGGGGTGTAGGTTTTTATATATAAGTCTTCCATAACGTAGTCTAAAGGTGTGTGTGTGTCTAGGCGTCAAGTCCTCTAAGTGGACGTCTAGAATTTGTGTAGTTTAGCCTCAAGGATCTTTGATCCCTGTTACAATTAGGTAACACGTATTATTCTGATCAAATAATATTTGGAGGAGATTGGGTGAAAGTAAAACCTTATGTCAATAATATATAATGTTCTTATTATTTCGCTGCGTATTGCATATGTTATTGTTTAACCCTAGTGCTCTAAACGTTCAAAGGAGTCCTAACAAACTCCACAATTAGATATTGGAGTGCGATGGCATGGATTAAGGGGAAGACAAAGGAAGACAAGAATGTTTCATTCACGGAGATGTTTACATCTCAACTTCTGCTACTTCGTCTAGGGAAGTTCGTACACGACTTTGTTTGTTTTGTCATCATCAAATAGGGGAAGATTGTTGGGTTTTAGGTTCCTTGGATTTGATGAGACAAAATAAATACAAGAATGAAACAAAGGGACTTAAAGTCAAAGAGATGAAACCTACAAAAAGATGGAAGGACTTGCTTGCAAAAGAAGATTTATTATTTAGTCCTTCATAGTATTTTGTAAACCCTAATCCTCTAGTATATAAAGAGGACATGGGGTGTAGGTTTTTATATATAAGTCTTCCATAATGTAGTCTAAAGGTGTGTGTGTGTCTAGGCGTCAAGTCCTCTAAGTGGATGCCTAGAATTTGTGTAGTTTAGCCTCAAGAATCTTTGATTCCTGTTACAGATTTAGTGTAACCGTATTATTCTGATCAAATAATATTTGAGGCTTGGAGTGATTATAATGAAAAACCTTGTCTCAATAACATATGAAGTTCTTATTATTCCGCTGCATATTGTCTATGTTATTGTTAACCCTAGAGGCTCAAAACGATCTCAAGGAGTCTAACAAACTCCACAATTGGTATCACTTTAAGTCCTTCCATCTTTTTGTAGGTTTCATCTCTTTCACTTTAAGTCCCTTTGTTTCATTCTTGTATTTATTTTGTCTCATCAAATCCAAGGAACCTAAAACCCAACAATCTTCCCCTATTTGATGATGACAAAACAAAAAAAGTCGTGTACGAACTTCCCTTCCGTGAATGAAACATTCTTGTCTTCCTTTGTCTTCCCCTTAACAAAGTCGTGTACGAACTTCCCTAGACGAAGTAGCAGAGGTTTTATTTTGCTTTTAAAATAACCCAAACTTGTGTCTTATGTCTTGTACTATCCACGTGACTCCAAACTTATACTAACACCATATAAGTAGACCGCAATCTCTTGACAAAATCCTCATCTTCAATGAGACACAGAGCACTACAATGTAACTCCTTTAAGTGATAGTTAACTAGGTCTTCATCCATCCACCCCTTGACCTATGAAAACTAGATTTTGCAAGTCTTCTTCAACATCCTTTAAGCGAACAAGTTATCTTAAAAGGTGTATGATACTTTTAAGATATGATAAAACACATATCCAAGTAATTTCACTTCACCTTCAAATAAGTGATAAATAACCTCCTTTGTAATCAATTCTTCAATAAAACCAAAAGCGAGTTTTTTTAAAACCTTTAAGAACAAATACCAATCATCTTGTGTGTGCGAACCAAAATCCCATGTGTGTGTCACCAAAAATCTCATTACCAAAAACATGTACGGCTTCCCTCAATTCCAAAACCTCATCAAAGCATAAGCGAATACGCCAAAGAAACACCGTGATAGTGGAATTGAGATAACACTAGCGATGGTTTGAGAAAACACTAGGAGTGGTTTTTGAGAAAACACTAGAAGTGGTTTCAGTAAAACACTATCGATGGTTTGAAAACACTAGAAGTGGTTTTTAAAAACACTAGGGAAAGTTGCTTCTAACCATTAATCATAAACATCACACAATGTATAAACAACCTCCATCAAGAATTAGAACAAGTAACACAAATTCAAAAGTTTGAATATGCATGAAAACCAAAAATTGAATTATTAAACCAAGCCAACTGACTTACATTGAATAACTTTTGATAGAAAGCTCAGATCGACAATCCCTTCGGTGAAAAGTTAGATGAATATATAGAGAACGACCACTGAAAATTTCGTTATGATGTCCAGCTTGAAGACGTTATCGCGTTTTTAAACTCAGATGCTGCTTGAGAAAAAAAATACGAGGAATTTTGATTCGTAGTTTTTCTTCTTTCGCCATTCTTCGACCAATAAAACCTTGCGAATCCTAGCGAGCTCCCCAAGCTCTGATACCAATTGTGGAGTTTGTTAGACTCCTTGAGATTGTTTTGAGCCTCTAGGGTTTAACAATAACAATGATTATAAATATTATACGCAGCGGAATTAAACAAACAACTATGTTATTGACACAAGGTTTCATTCACCATCACCTCCAATTATATTAATAACGTGTTACCTAAATGTAACAGGGATCAAAGAATTCTTTGATCTTGGTGTTTAACTAAACTAACACTAACCTAGGCGTTTACAAAGAACTACACGCCTAGGACACACACACACCCCTTTAGACGTCTCCATATTGGAAGACTTATATATAAAACCTACACCCCATGTCCTCTTTATATACTAGAGGATTAGGGTTTACAAAATACTACGAATGACTAAATAATAAATCTTCTTTTGCAAGCAAGTCCTTCCATCTTTTTGTAGGTTTTATCTCTTTCACTTTAAGTCCCTTTGTTTCATTCTTGTATTTATTTTGTCTCATCAAATCCAAGGAACCTAAAACCCAACAGTATTTAAGCTCCTTCACATAATACACATCTTCAAAATCTAGACTGCCAGTCTTGATTGTACCTGTACCAGTATGTTAGGATTTAGTAAATCCAGTTGTTAAAGTGTCGGTCACCTCAAGTATATGTATTCGTTAGAAAGCTCGTAGTCATAGTTATTTAAAGTTAAGTAGTATTTAGTTTAGTAACACCGTGGAGAGGGTGGGTCTTTACCTTTACAGTATGCGATCCACGACCTTAGGTGGCAATTTGTGTAAGACTATAAATACTCTCTACCTCCCAAGGTAGAGAGTTGGAGCTCATAATAAGATTTTCAGTTTCTCTCACTAAGTTCCCAAACCTCTAACTATTTCTCTCTCTAAAACATCATTGTGTACGCCTTCTTTGATCATGGTTTGATGTGTTTGTGAAATCCAATATGTTACAAATGGTATCAAGAGCCATGGTTTGATCATCTCTCTTACATATCCTTGGATTTCTAGTGTTTTTAGATGGTTTTTGAGTTTGAAATAGTTTAGTGGTTTTTGCATCATTTGAATCATTGTAAGTGCTTGGATTTTGATTTGGAAAGCTTGAATAACTGTGGTTAGGCTTGTTTTGGATTGAAAAGTGTGTTTTTGAAGTTTTTCAAGGTATCGACTTGAGTCTCGTTGTAGAATTTCTTAAGTAGCTGACTTGCTTCATTTCTAGCGAGTTGTAGTGTTAGTCGTGGCGACTTGAGCTTAGCGACTTGTCTATTAGACAAGCCCGACAAATAGTACAAGTTATTGGATTCTCCACTACGACTAGCGACTTGCTTTCATTTATTCTAGCGACTTGTACTTATTGTTCTCGTGACTTCGACATTGCGACTTGGATACTTAGCGAGTTGCTCTTTGCGACTTATGCGCTTGCGATTTGGTGCTTTAGCTTGACTTGTGTTCGGACTTAGGTCTTAGCGACTTGATTCACGTGACTTGGGTTTAGCGAAGTTGCTACTTAGCGACTTGGTGCTTAGCGACTTGGTTCAAGGATTCTTAGCGACTTGGTTGAACTTTTGTTTCTAATACGGTTTTCTCCTGATTTAGTAAAATCCGGTAGAAAGAATCTATTTCGGTTTAATCATAGAGTTATAAAATCCCGTGAAATCTGTAAACATGTCTACCAACGTATCTACAATTATCTCATTGGCGAGGGCGTTCAAGCGAGCGGTTCGGATACTCGTCTACCCATGCTGACGAGGCCGACTACGACTTTTGGGCTCAACAAATCGGTGTCTTACGTCTTGGAAAAGAAAATGGGGTCAACATTCTCAAATCCATTGATGAAGGACCGTATCGGATTGAGACTACAAGAGACATAATTGATCACTGCTTAGCGGATGGAACAATGATCTTTGGAATGGATAGACCAAATATGTATGATGAGCTTCGATGATAAGGGAAAAAAGAGATTCGATCGATATATATCGGGGCTGCAAACATTATACTTGAGGTCTTCAAAGATATCTACAAGCTTATCAATCACAACCAACACTTGAAGCCAAGGTTGTTTGGGATAATGTCAAGAAGCTTCTCGGGGTTACGAATTAACTTAGGAAGGCGGAGAATCACGCGTATGATGAATTTGAGCACTTCAAGATGAAACTAGAAGAGAGTATCTATGAATATTACGTGAGATTCCACAAGCTTGTGAATGATATGAGGAATATCAAAATGACCATGCCAAATATTCAGCTGAAATCAAAGTTTGTGAACAACATGAATCCCGAATGGCACAAGTTTGTCACCTCTGTGAAAGCTAACTAAAGGATTGAAGAACACCAACTATATGAGAAGCGTATGCCTTCCTTCTTCATAATGAGAGACATGCTATGTTTGAGCGAAGTTCAGGCAGTTCAAATCTAAGGCGGGAGAGAAACTAGTTAGTCAAATGACTCTACGACTTTTACACCAATGTTGTTGGAATTACCACCAAAGCTTCTCAAGTCATACCCATGGATAATGGTAATTACTCATCCACGATCGGCAATATATAAGCCTCCCGACTCAAACACACTCATGGAAAACTTCATCAATCAAGCTGTCTCTCTCATGGATTAGTCAAAACATGAACTCTCTCCCACACACCAACAATAACCTCGACGGCATCCAATCCACACAATCAAGCAGGCCCAGCCGAGGAGAGATGGGAAGGTTATGGTGCAACCAGTTCAAGAAAGGCGGTATGAACAGGGAAGAGGTGGAGTTGGTAGAGGATATGTGGTAAATCAGAATAGGGAAGGAATGGAAATCAAGGACAAGCTAAGCCCGATCAAGTGCTACAATGGCGTGTGGTGGTGATGGACATATAGCTAGAAGCGCACATCTACAAAGCGCCCACAAAATGCAGTACTTGAGACACAGATGTTACTTGTGCAAGCTCGGAGGATAATGGGTTGTGTTGGATGAGGGTTGTTGTTGTTTCTGCTTGAGGGCTGCCAAGACATATGATGCGAGATGTGGATGAGCGGCAATTCGAGGGAGATGGGTCATAATCATCGAGATGCTTTCAAGAGTGATACCGAATTGTGATGCATAATAACTCGGCGTCGAGATGATGAACCTCTTGCAGGACAATTTTCATGGCTAGCATTTCTCCAATGGTCTCCAAAGGTCCCTCCCCGCGGCAAAATTTGGTCCATCCAAAGAAACAATCATCTCAGGTATTAAAACTATATGATAATGTTTGATCGACAAAGATACATGATAAAGTTCAATCGCGAGGAAACCCGGTGACTCATATATTGCTAATATGGGCAATGATAATATTGTCCCATATGATCAATATGTGACCCAATGTAAAAGTGCGATTGAACCAATCGATCATCTAATGCGTCAATGATGACTATATTTTGATGAATACAGCACTAGTGTTCCTAATGATTACGCCATCTCGAACTTAATACTTATAAAGAATAAGTTGCCATTTATGAACAACGTGCTAAGTTTGAGTTAACTACCCGTGGCGGGGAGATGGATGACCGTCATTACAATTATTAGAAAAAGTAATTTTAGGGAAGAAATACTTAAACAAGAGTTAGATTCCTTAAAAAGAAAAGCAACAAAATGGCTAAGCAAATACAAGAACTTCAAGAGAAAATGTGAAAGTGCTTAGCAATTTAATGCCAAGAATCAAAACTCTTAAATGAATTTTCCAACCTAAAACTTTGAAAAAAAAACCTTGAAAATAAATTGTTATGCGTACAAGGAAACACCATTGAGCTGCTCACATGATCCTCACTAAGCATAGAGTTCTAAGTAGCCGAACATAGTGTTGCGTTAGTTGATGAACCAAACCCTAAAATCACGAAGCTAGAAGAAACGCGAGGTAATCTATGATGGCAGTAAAATCCAAGCCTAGGCGAGAAACCCGGTTAGCGGCTGAGAATGAGGAAGATAAGGTTAGAAGAAGTAACTAGAAAGAAATTGGATGAAAAGCTTAAGAGCCCTTTATGCATAGAAAAGAAAATCAGTTATAAAACACTCAACTACTAGGATATTGCCTTTAACAAGTTTAAAACCTCAAACCACGGTGACCCACTGAACAAGTGTTTTGGAAAAGGATATGGACATGAAAAGTGATGAGTTTGTTGAAAAAATCCCCATGTAGGAGAATGCTTCACACGCCCTTTATCCCATCCCATTTGTAGTTCAGTCTATATGTAATTTTTTTCAATTATTTGTTGTTGATTTTTGAGAGAACTTGTGAAAAGATCACACACCAGTTGGGATAGCTGAAGGGGAAGGGGGTTTTGAGGCAAACTAAAAATGCTATTTAGGGAGTCATGCCTTTATTTAAACAATTAAGGTCAATTTGAGAGTCTTAAAAAGGGGATGGATTGATATTAAAGAAATGGAAAATTTGATGCATGATGGTTGAGGTTAGTGACTATGGCGAGAATTAAATATAAGATTGAGAGGAAGAACTTGCATACCTTGATGAGAATCTTATTTACGGTATATTACTCAAGATGTGTTTTTTTTACAACGATTATTGTTCCATTAATGCTTCTCAATTTCATGAATTATCATTTGCTCGAAAGTCTCCCATGATAGTGTCATTGAGCTTGAAAAAACTAACTCTAAATTGCATATGATAAAGTTTAGGCAGGGATGATCAATGGCACGGTGAAACAGTTTTCTAAATTGGAAGTTGAGCATCTTGCTTTGCAATTAAAATATCAACATCTAAAGAAAATGTTAAAACCTCAAATATCAAGACATCCTTGGATGCTCTGAATTTGATCTTTGTTTTTTGAAATAGCGTGATGAGCAATTCAGCTCATTTAGCTTACGATGGAGAAAAATTGAGAATCAAATTTCTGATTAAAGGGTGAAAGAGAACAATGTAGCGAGGGCTCCCCGATGCCTCCTCCTTTAGATTCTCGAGTTTTGGACTTTTCATCTTCAAAACTTGGTTAATGTTTTACAAAGGAAAATGAGAGTTTTTAGAGAAAATGAAAAGTTAAACAACACTTTAAAGAGTTATATATGATTCAATGAAAGTCACTTTCATTGACAAGAACAACGAAAAAACGCGTCTTTACAAAATTTGAGAATCGATGAGTCGAGGAAAAAGGGAAAATGCCACTTGTCTTTAATGAGAATGTTGCATCAAAATCATCTGCTGCCAAATATCTTTTATTTGGTATTAAATATATTTCTCCTCATCTTAGAATAGCAGACTTGTATTTCATAATTATCTTGCTTGTCTTAAGGATAGTCTTGAATGTCTTGTTGAAATTGTAGAAGAGGACTTCATAAATAAGCCATGATAGTGAACTTAGGTTTGCTTGCATTGAGATAAGCGATCTCAAGGATGTTAGAATGTTTAATAGCAACATCTCTAAATCCTTAAGTCGAAGATAAAATTTGTGATGCCTTGTTCCATGCCTAGTGCTAAGTATACAAACCATTCGATGCCGGAGGTATGAAAGTGAATTTCGTATTTTGAAGTAGTTCGGATCCTTGCACTTCTAGTTCGAGGTGCAAAAGTAGCAAAACCAACTAATGTTGAATTCCCTCTACGAGGGGGTAGAAGTATTGACACCAAACAAGCTGGGATTAAAGCCTGAAGCGGAAAGCACACAAAGAATGATAAGACCTTAGCGTGCTAGGAATGTTAGGTGGAAGAGTAGAATATCACCTTAGGGAGAATTTGAATAAAGCAGAATGGATGTTGATTCTGGTGGTAAACTCTAGCATCTTTTGATGTCAATGTGCTTATGCGACTTTTGGCAAAAACATGTAATGATGGTGCGTAGGTTTACATTTACTAATCTTAGTGTGGTGTGAATGATTTGATTATCATTTATCTGTCAAGATAGTTAATGAAAAAATTCAAGCTAAGAGGCAGAAGCAATGGCCCAGGAAGGTTGGGAAGGTTGCAGGGTTGTGGGCGTGGGATGTGATGGTGTTGAGTTTGGTAGAAACTATTCCTGCCCAAGGGGAAGTGAACTGCTATACTTTTAGAATAGGTCTATCACGGACACTAGCATTGCATCACATCCTGAGTGATTCCATTGTTTCTACTTACGATGGTGGGTGTTCCAATCAATGTTACTAACGAAATGGACCCGTTCTTGCGATCCCAATTATCCGATTATCCATTCTTGTACGTGTTTCAGCTAGCGGTCGTTCAAATGGATTACGCTGGTACCTGCGACTGAGTATTTCCAAAATACGCATATATATTTGGGGAGCAGGTCATGGCTCATGAACCGTGTGAGTAAATTCATGTCAGGAACATGAGGTCCGGAAGGAGCGATCATTTTGTGAGGTGCTATTATGGGTTATGGAGTGCGTGTGTGGTTGGAAAAGTGTATTGATTTCGGGTATATATATGTTGAAGGTCTTGGACATAATCTATTTTACGTTGGACCAATTTTGTGATCATTTGACTTAGAAGTGGCCTTGAGAAAACATACTTGCTGTTAGGAACTTGATGATGGTGGTATTTCTGGAACTTCGAGGGAGGAGACTAAGAGTGGTTCAAACCTATACACCATCATCTCGAGAAGACATGAAATCTTCACCCATCACACTTTTTGTAGCTGTCAAAGGCTTCTAAAACTAAGTCATGGCTATGGCACCGTCATCTCAATCACTTGAACTTTGGCACCATAAACAATCTTTCCAGAAAGGACTTAGTAAGAAGACAAATTTCAAATGTCAATGATGGGACAAATGTCATTTTTCTTGGGATTACAAATTTCACAAAGTCCCGAAGGCATCTTTATAAATCAATCTAAATATATGAAAGGATTTTAAAGAAATTTGGATTTGATTCTTGTGACCACTGTTGACACTCTGCAGATAAATACTAAAGCGGATGAGGACCACTCGAGGATTATGGTATACCAAGCGAAGTATCGTGAGTATGATTGGATCTGATCGATCCTCCAGATGAGGAACAGCCTTTGTTTGCTATGTGTTATCTCGAGAACCTATCACTTCGGTATCTTTGGTACCCAAGGAACCATCAATGGGACTTTGGTACGAAGGACACCGGTATGTCACCCCTAACGACCTATCTTGATGTTGATCATGGGGATGTCAAGATACCGCGATCGGAAATGCCCGAGGTGCTTTCGGTTTTGGGTGATAAACTGGTATTTGGTCGTCAAAGAAACAAATGAGTACTTCTATATATCTCTACAGGTGAATACATAGTCATGTCATCTTGTTGTGCCCAAATCCTTTGGATGAGATCCCAATTATCTGACTATGGCTTTGAATTCAACAAAATCCTCTCGTCTTTGTGATAATAAAAGTGCTATGCTCTCTCTCATGCAACAGCGTTCAACACT
>OU343223.1:262743537-262889793 GCA_910596185.1 Chrysanthemum makinoi
CTCGAGAAATGAGATGGAAAATACACTTTAACATCATACTTGAGGCCTCGTGTAAACCTCCAAACAATTTCTTCCATTCATTCTTGCCACGTCACCAGGAACATCTTGGTTCAGCCCAAATTGCATGGCGACCCTATGAGGTAGATATTGTTGGATACATTTTCCATTTATCCCAACCAAATTGTGATACCCTTAAACATCGAACCCATGACTCCATCTCTTCATCTAAACAATCACCAACAACAACCCACTTTCGTGACTTATCATCTATATCCTCACCATACGGCTGCCAAATAAAATCATCAAAACCACAATCAACAAACAAGCCAACATTTTCCACGCGTAATTTTTTGTTTTCCCATCTAGCAAACCTTGGATTGCAACTATCTACACAATTAGGACTAATTTTTCGAAATCTTTCAAGAATCCAAATTTGAACAAGTTGGAACGGAGCCCAAACAGTAACCTTTGTTTCATCATCATGACTATCGGTTTCCAAACTATTTTTTAACAATTTTAAATCTCGATAAATACTAGCTAAAACAGGAGGTGCAAGAGCAACCTTAACCCCTCTACCTAAACAAACAGCAGTTGCAAATACTTTTTAGTAAAGTGGTATAAGTTGAAGGAAAAACAAATCGATAACCACAATACAAGAAACGCCATGCTCGATTTCACCGCTATCTTTAAACATCTTCATCCATCCGTGATGTGGAACTTTATTACGCGGAGACCTACTAAACTTATCCCATGCTTCATCTAACCTCCTTAAAACTTCTTTCCCTTCATATCGTTGATATCAACAAGATTAAAAACAGAATGTCCTAAAACAGAAAAACCACCAACAACCATCATATCCTCTAAAGTAACAGTAACTTCACCCCATTCAAACACAAATGTTTTTGTCTCATGACACCATTTTTTAGCAAATCCTAAAATCAAGTCATCATTTTTAACAATTTCATAAGATGAGTTTAAAACAGCATTATATATTCCTGCTTTTTGCCACGTGGATTTGTGAAGTAAACACATACTATTGACCCAATCTTTCCAACCTTTTTGAGGGGTTCTAAACCCATTAAATGATACCTTTAAAGAACATATTTTCGGGTCAAATGAAGGGTTTAAAGATAAGGGTTTAACGTTATTATCCATTAAAGTAGCAGAAGAGGGTTTAAGAAATGGGGCAAGTTTTCGGGTCGGGTTAATGGGTTTGGTGTGTTTAGGTGATACCATGAGCTCTGATCTTTCTTCCATGATGGTATCTTCCATTGTTGGAGTAACTGAAGAAGTGGAAGGTTCAAGGCTAACAATAAAGAGTGAAAAAAAGGAGGAATTTTTTTGAAATGATTCTCTGAAAAAGTGGAAGTGGTGATGGGAATGGAAGATGGTACGACTTGACTCAAGTTGTATGATCGTGAGCCTTTGGATTTGATTAATGGTTTAAATCAAAAGAAATTCAATGGCTTATAAGGCTAGTCACAGTCGTGACCTAGGACGACCTGGGTCATCTAGCGCCACGTCAGCTTTTTTTTTCTAGCGACCAGACATGACCCGGATGCCCCAGTCGATGACCCATGATTTTTTTTATAAAATGAAAAAAAGAGAGAAAAGAAACAAAAAAACAAAAAAAAAGGGACAAAGCATGTTGAATATCGGTCGAAAATCGAACCGATATTCTATTTCTTGGCCACACAACCGATGTCGAGCCCGATCTCCACATCCGAAGAACTCGATGTCAAACATCGGTTATCATACAAAAAATGGGGTGCCCAACCGATGTTCACCCATCGAATGCGTCCAGCCTAATGTTCCATCTGAAGTCAAGTTGTACCTCTTAACTTGAAAGGATCATATCCCGATTGAAAAACGCCAAATATATAATCTTTAGCTTTTCAAGGTTAGTGCGGAGGGCGTGGTTGAAAGGTGTGGTTTAACCTTTTTTTTTCTTTTTTTTCTTCACATCAACTCTGCATCATAAAAAAAACACACTTTATTTTTTTTTAACTTTCTTTTAACCATTGCAACTTTCTCTTTCTCTCTCTCTCTCTTAAATTTTTTTTTTATATTTCTTATTATTAACAATACCCTTAATATGTTTCCTCACACAATACACACTCACACAAAATAAAAAATTATTTTCTCTCTCCAAACAAACTTTCGGGACTGCATTGCCGAATGGGAAAAAAAATTGTTTGCCGCTTTGAAAGGTGTGGCTTTTTTGTGTTTTCCCGAATGGGAATATGGTTTCTCATGTCCCACACCCATCAACCTTAATGATGCGTATAGTTATTGTACCTTTTTAGAGCATCTACCGAGCTTTAAATCCACATTTACCGATGTCTTAAAATTCGGGTCGACCCGGCTGGTTCAATCGATTGAATCGAAAATCAGTTAGAAGACCGGGCTGGATGTGGTCGATTTTTTGCTTATTTGAGAACCGATGGTTTTTCATTGACCCTGATCGACCCGGTTTGATAAATCCGACCGAATCATGACTTTTGTTCTTTTTTGTCTTTATTTTAAACAACAAAACCCTTTTCTGTCCTCTAAAACTAGCAAAACTCTATTGTCATTTCATTTTCGCTAAACTTAAAATTTGAGTTAAGTTATGTATTTGTATGAACAAGCATATGATTTGGAAAGTGTATGATTAAATTAAAAAGTTAAAGTGGCACTGACTGGTGTGGTTAAGTTTTAATAAAATAACAAATTAGAGTTATAAACTAATGTTAGTAATATATTCGATTTATTTAAAAAGTTCATTAATAAATACATGATTCTTAAAACACTATAAAGTCATCTCACTTCTATATTATTTTATAAATAATATACTAATCTTTGGTCAACTTTCTGAAATTGTTGATCGGATATTGACTCAAACTAGACGAATATTCGAACAAAACGATGTTCTATAGCGGCAAATAATTATACTTACGAAATCGTGATTTTGGTTTGACCCTAGACGCAAAATTTACGGGTTCAAATTGTAGTCATTGCGAGAAAAAATATTTGGGGTTAGAAACACAAAATGATAAAAGTTTAATGATTAAATAATATTTAAAATATTAATTTAGTTGTAGATGATGTTATCATTTTTAGTTATGGTATGCATTATAAGTAGTAGAGAAAAAAGGAACAAACATAGCAAAAAAGCCCTAAAAAGAATATTTCAACTTAGTATTGTTTTAACATATGCACACACCATTTCATGGGTGGTGTGGTGGGAATATATCTTTTTCCTCAAATATTATCAACAATGATACGCGTACAACGCGCGTTCGGGGTCAAAGGAAACTTCATTTTCTTCGAGCAAGTTTTTCAACCACCTAGGCAGTGAACCTAATCGTTGTAGTGTAGTATTAGGCTAAGCCTCGGGATTGATATCGTTCTCTAGGGGAATAGTAATGCTAATGAGAAATTACTACGCTAAGGTTGGGGTTGAGGAAGATTATTTTTTTTCTCTTTTTTATATTTTTTAGAAAATTGAAATGTACGAATCTCGAGGTATTGGATTTGGGGGTGGTATTTCTACCGATTACTCTACTATTATCTAGTCTAATTAATTAAGCTAAGGGGTAGTCTATGTCTAATTGATGTGTGCTTGTATGATGATTAAAAATGTGTCTACCTAGATACTATTACTCCATAGTTATCTTTTTATTGATGGTTGAATTATCACGTCCTTATTTTTAACGCGTTGTGTCTTCTAAGGTCGTAGGGTATGCTTTTTTCCCTAACTCTTTGGGAATACCTTAAAGTTATTGCCTACAAAATCTCTAGGATTCATAAACTAACTCTAAGGTTATCTTTGGATTTTTAGCCTACAATAACTCTAGGCGATTATAAACAATGTTCACAAAGACTAATCAAGCGTTAAAAACACAACGATGGCCTATTGCAATCCTAAGCCAATTACAATTAAGATAAGAGACAACCAATCAATGTTCAATAACTAGGTTTCATAGATCTAAGCAAACACACAAGTAAATTAGCCGGACATGGTAAACATGCAAGCATACACACATACAATCGAAGACATAATGAAATCAATGAAGTAGATTACTTATCTTGATGTAAAATAGGGTATGAGAACCCTAAGATACTGCCCAAGACAAACCAAAATCGTTTTAGTTTTTTACTCCACAATTCTTCCTCTCTAAAAGTCTAAAAATTCGAATTCTATATATAGAGTTACAACTGCGACGGCGTCATTCTTTAATTGTGACGCCGTCGGATCGCCGCCATTAGGGTTTCGTCTTGGCCAAGTCAACTTTGTGACGGCGTCACGTTGTGGTTGTGACACCGTCAGTTTCAGCTTCTGACGCCGTCTGAATCTGGATCTAGTCCGTCTGAGTTGTGACGCCCTACTCTTTAAATGTAACACCCCCAAATCTCGGTACAGCGGAAGGCTTAATCAAGTTTTCCGGGCGTTACGACTGGATTGGTATCTCACACAAATATAGCAAACAAGATAGTCATTTAACATTCAAAACCAATCCCAAATTTAAATATTCAAAACATTAATCCCAAAATGTAAATATTAGGCCCAAACATGATTTAGTAAAATAGGTCCCCATAATTTATCAGAGTCAAATATGATCCTTGAACCATGCCACCTTGCCAAGCTTCCACCGAACACGTACTTCAATCATCACTTAAATACCTGATAAAACATGCTAAAAGGTCAGCTTACGCTGATGAGTTCATAGGTTTAAACTCAATAAAAACATAGTGGACCTGTAGGAGTTGATTTGCTATGCGAGACTTAAGATAGATACACATCGATCACAAACCACATCATATCCAATATCACAACTCATATCGTATCCAAGATCACCACGGGCCCTAGCGACTCTAGTCTAGCACTGTCGTAGCAAAGTCTAGAACAATTGCTAACCTCAGACTAGGTCGAGATAGAAGTCTACTCTTAGCTAGGCAACAAGTTATAGCAATTAGGATTGCTACCCTAGTCTAAGGCAACAACTACCGCACATCTATCTAAACAGTCAAGCACATAAGCAAATCCAAATAGTTTTAAAGGTCCAAAAACAGTAGCATGATTCTCACCCCAATTTAGTTAAAAACGTAGATAAAAGTGGGGCTATGAAACTCACCTCAAGCAAGCAACGCACAAATAAACACTAGCACAAGATAACAGCTAATCACGGCACAGCAACTATCGACTCGGCACAACCTATTAATGTAAACCAATTTTAATATATATTTCCCAAAATCAATGTTATCTACCCCAATGTATTCCGTTTCTTTATCTCCAAAAATGTCTCGTTTCATCGTTTAGTCCTAGTGTTTGGTATCCTCATGTGGGTGTATCGACTCAATATGATGCCATGAATGCACTCAAACAACCAATATGTGACTAAATGCAACACAATGAGACATCTAAGCGACAAGCTCCATAGTCCAATAAGTTTCAGAATAAATAGTAGACCTTATCGAATTCGTCAACTCGATAAACTCAATTATTTATTCGTGTCGCTTATTATCCTATAAACCGGTCGCATCCTAAAGAGTCATAAGGATAATTCACCCATTAATAAGGTTACCCAACGCATTCCTAGCAGTGCTCTTATTAGATTCGTCCACCTAATAAGTCCGCTACCCACGTGGATCAACACTATTAATGTTAGGTTATCCGTAACCCATGCACACAACGTAAGTAAATAAATATTTGAAACTAGTATTAAATGCGCATAATTGGCATATTTCGATAAACGTGCACTCGAAACATTAATTACTTATTTATTATAAAACATTTCCATTTTTAGTCGTTAGTTCCTATTTAAAATGGTAAATAACAAGATAAGTCTTGTTATCGATATTTTTGGTATAAAAGCCTTTTTATTATTAATGTTTCATAGTTTATTAGCATTTTCATATATACATTTCGTCAAATTCCAATATTAGTTTCATATCGTTATTCGTTTCGAGTCCACAAGCACGAGTCATGACTTATCGGCTTTTAATCAACCAATAGTCCAAACTATACTAAAGTCCATGTTACGGCGTTGTCGGGGTCAACTATTGACTAAAATGTCAAAGTAACACCGACGTTGCTCAAAGTTGACAATATATATATCAAGTCCAAATAAAAGTCATAATAGCGCAATTCAATCCCATATCAACTCAAATCAATCTCGCCAACCAATTAACCAACCAAATATACCCGAAACCAATGTTATGACCCTAATGGTCATGACACGATCACGGTTAAGACCACGTGAACCAAACAAGCTGTAGAAGCTTTTCGGCTCCACGCGTCTCATCCAAACACCAACAACATCAACCCACAAGCTACCACAACGACTCGACCCGGACCCTTGGTCCATGTGGGTCACGTACGCCACCCAACCACACCCATACGTGGGTTTGGTGGCTTGTACGCCCCATATCCACAACCAAACACCTCCCAAATCAATACCACAACATCCAAACATAATCAATCAACCTCCAATCATTAACCAAACATCAAACTCATCATCTATTCCTAATCAAAAACATGAAACATGACCTAAAATGCAAAAACCCAACAATATGATACACCACATGATACCAAATCACTAGCTACATGTTTATTTAAGTGTTAATTAGATTTAATCCCATGTTTAAACAAAAACCCCTAAATTTTATAATATGTACGAGCCAAAAGAAGGCCATACGTGGCTTATTCAAGCTTAAACAAGCTTGACCCATGTTCCATTTACCTTTTCCAAGCCCGATCTACAAGTTTAAATTAAAACCCTAAAATTACGAATCTTAATTTCAAGATTTGGAGGTGTTAATGTAGGCTTTTGTGAGAGTTTTATATATGGATGGAAAGAGGAAAGAGAGATCTACAAAATGGTGGTGGAGGTGAAATGTCACTCTCCGGAGGGTGGCCGGAATCTCACCGAAAAGGTGGCGGCTATGGTGGTTTAGGGTTAGGGTTTTATTAATTTGGAGGAGAGAGAAAGTAGAGAGAGAAAGGTGTGTTTGTGTGTGTTTTTAGTGAGAGAAAGGGGAAGTAAAAGTGAGGGTGAGTGGTTTTATATATTTTGAGGGAGGGACTAATAAAAAAATGGTGGGAGATGGGAGGGTGGCCGGCCAAGGCAAAAAGAGAGAGGCTGGGGTCGCCATTTTTCGTAAACTATCCCGTTTAGGCGTTTACCCATTCCCGAGCTCATATATTGTTCCCAAAGTGTCCCACGACATTCATTCGACTTTCTATTATCGTTATTTATGTTTTTCCACAAGTTTTGACTATTTATTTGTCAATTTTCGAGTTACGGTCTAAAAGTTACGTTATTTCTCGTTTTAGGCTTTTATAGTGCCGAATCGAATAGTGCCTATCAAAAAGAGTTAAAACTCACACGATAACTCATCCAATACTAAAATAAATCATAAAAACCAATAGACGATATAAAATCAAGTCATGGTCGATAAAAATAGTGATAAAGGCAAAGCTCGGTTTAGTTTAACGTAATGAGGTTACCTAAAATAGACTCCCTAAATTGCCGGTTGTCACACCTCCCACCTCTCTGAAACCCGTCCGGTTTCACTCTGAGTTGCTTGATGTCATGAAAAGTTTAGGATACTTCCTATGGAAAACGTCCTCACGTTCCCAAGTGAACTCCGGTCCATGTCGGGAGTTCCAACGAACTTTGACAATCGGAATACGGCTATGCTTTAGCCGTTTAATCTCACGATCCATGATCTCAATCAGTTCCTCAACGAAATTCAATTTCTCATCGATACGAATATCTCTTAAAGGCACAACTATGCTTTCCTCCGAAAGACATTTCTTAAGATTACTAACATGAAAGACATTGTGTACACTGCTCAATTCGATGGTAGCTCAGGCGTGTAAGCTATGGTCCGATTCTTCCCGTGATTGGAAAGGGACCAATATATCAGGGATTGAGTTTTCCACGCTTTCCAAAACGAGTCACTCCTTTCCAAGGAGAAACATTTAACATAACACGATCTCCAACCTGAAATTCTAAGGGTTTACGTCTCCTATCGGCATAACTCTTTTGTCTATCTCGAGCGGTTTGCAAATGGTTACGAATCTGAACTATCTTCTCAGTGGTTTCTAGCACAAGTTCGGGACCGGTAAGTTGACTCTCGCCAACTTCAGCCCAACAAACAGGAGAACAACATTTTCGGCCATACAATGCTTCAAATGGAGCGGCCTTAATGCTAGAATGATAACTATTGTTATAAGAGAATTCGGCCAAAGGGAGATGTCTCTCCCAGCCTTTGCCAAAATCGATAACACAGGCTATAAGCATATCCTCTAAGGTCTGAATGGGTCTCTCGCTTTGACCATCGGTTTGAGGGTGATACGCAATGCTTATATCCACGTTTGTTCCTAACGCTGACTGCAAGGATCTCCAAAAGCGGGATGTAAAACAGCTATCTCGATGTGAAATGATAGATATCGGTACTCCATGACGCGATACTATCTTCTTAAGGTACAACCTAGCAAGCTTGTCGTGACTATCGACCTCGCTAATGGCTAAGAAGTGAGAAGACTTAGTCAAACGATCAATGATTACCCAGATAGAGTCATTGCCGCTACCTGTTCTTGGTAATTTGGTGATAAAGTCCACGGTGATTCGCTCCCATTTCCATTCTGGGAGTTTGGGTTGAACTAAGAGTCCTGAGGGTTTCTGGTGTTTGGCTTTTACCTTAGAACAAGTCAAGCACCAACTGACATACTGAGCTATGTCGGCTTTCATGTTAGGCCACCAGTAGATTTTCTTAAGGTCCTGATACATCTTATCGGCTCCGGGATGAATAGAGTATTTTGATTTATGCGACTCATGCATAATCAACTCACGGATTCCACTATGAAATGGTATCCAACTTCTGTCTTTGAAGCATAAGGTTCGGTCGGAACGCTTCAAGAAGCCGTTTTCACTTTCTACCATTCCATGCAGATTCTCGTAAGGACGGTTCTCTTCCGTCAATGCCGCAGCCTGGGCAGCTAAGATTTGAGATGGTAGAGGCAAAATAATGGTCATTCCTAGGTATCAAACGAGTAATGGTGGAATGTTCTCCTTACGACTAAGTGCATCAGCCACAACGTTAGCCTTACCAGGATGATAACGAATCTCATAGTCATAATCACTGAGCAACTCTAACCAACGACGTTGTTTCATATTCAGTTCCTTCTGATATAAGATATACATCAAGCTCTTATGGTCGGTAAACACTACACACTTGGTTCCATACAGATAATGTCTCCAGGTTCTAAGGGCAAACAATATAGCACCTAACTCAAGGTCATGGGTGGTGTAGTTTTTCTCATGCTTCTTAAGTTGTCGGGATGCATAAGCAATCACCTTCTCCCGTTGCATCAAAACAGCACCTAAGCCTTTATGCGAAGCATCGCAGTACACGACAAAGTCTTTGCTTCCTTCAGGCAAAGCTAGGATGGGCGCACTACACAACTTCTCATTCAGAAGTTGGAATGCTTCTTCTTCCTTTTCTCCCCATTCATACTTAACGTCCTTCTACGGGTTTGGTCAATGACTTAGCTATTTTGGAGAATCCCTCAATGAACCTCCGGTAATAGCCTGCTAAACCTAGAAATTGGCGGACTTCTGACGGGTTCTTAGGGGCTGCCCATTCCTTAATGGCCTCTATCTTAGCTGGGTCAACATGAACCCCTAAACTATCTATCACGTGACCTAAGAATTGCATGGACGGTATCCAAAATTCACACTTAGAGAACTTAGCATACAGCTTCTCCTCTCTCAACAATTCTAAAATGAGCCTCAAATGCTCTTCGTGCTCCTCACTACTCTTGGAGTATATCAAGATGTCTTCTATGAATACTATCATAAACTTATCCAGATATGGCTTACATACTCGGTTCATGAGATCCATGAAAACCGCTGGCGCGTTGGTCAAACCAAACGACATCACTTGGAATTCATAGTGCCCATAACGAGTCCTAAACGCCGTCTTAGGGATATCCTCTCTCGAACTCTAAGTTGGTGATAACCGGTCATCGTAGGTCGATCTTGGAAAAGACACTAGCTCCTTGGATTTGGTCAAACAAGTCATCTATTCTAGGTAACGGGTATCGGTTCTTCACCGCCAACTTATTCACTCCTATAATCAATACACATCCGAAACGATCCATCATTCTTCTTCACAAACAACACCGGTGCTCCCCACGGTGACGAACTTGGTCGAATGAATCCCTTCTCGACAACTCGCCAAGCTGTTTATACAGGTTCCTCCAATTCTCTTGGAGCAAGTCGATAGGGTGCTCGGGCTACGGGTGCAGACCGGTATCAACTCTATTTGAAATTCCACTTGTCGGACGGTGGAATCCCCTGCATCGCCGGGAAACACATCCTAAAACTCTCTAACAATGGGTACATCATTAAGGTGTCTTTCACTCCTCTCCTCGCTTTTGTTTTCAGAAATTCGAGCCAAGAAAAGACAACCTCCTCTATCGATGTACTTCTAGGCCTTAATACAAGAGATGATGCTCAACCGTGAAGGACTTACACAGTCGCTCCGATCTCCTTGTATGCTCAGAAATTTTCCGCCATATGGTACACGCACGATCTTCTCATCGCAGATGATGTGTGCACCGTTCTTCAACAACCAATCCATTCTGATAATGACATCAAAACTTCCCAAGATAACAGTTTCGTAAGTTCACAATTCACGCTCTAAAAGATCGAGTTGGGTTCCAAGGATCACCAAATAACGCTCGAATACATAATCAAGGTCAACAAGGATAACGTTATACCATAACAAAACAGCCAGAGACCTAATCATAACCAAAGGATGCACGTTCCAATACCCATAACTCATAGGCTTCAAGGTGGAATACATGAAAGGATATGGAGAGATCAAAAACGATCCTAACAACGATACTAATAAGACTGTTAGGTTCCCATTTATGTAACACAAGCATCAATATAAAGAAATGAGGTAAAGAAGGATCGGATGAACACAAACACAAGTATACGAATGACTATGTAAAATGATAAGCTTAGGATAAATGTGAAAGTGAACAACCAACCTTCAAATGAAGGTTTACAAGGCTATTTATAGGAGAGGGAGCTAGGGCAACACTCCTAGTCCCTTGCTTTCCTTATTGGATATGGGCCAAGGCTTATGGGCTTTCTACATAAGCCTTGCCTTTAATACTAACATAAAAGCCTAATTAAGCTAACTATTACATATTAATTACTAACACTTGTAATCAAGTTTAGGAGTGATTCCAACAATCTCCCCCTAAGTGTTGGTGATTAATGATTTGAGTGATAACGTTGTAGGTGCTGATGTAATAGTAGCTTTGACGTCTTCTGACATTCTTCTTTCTTGTGAGAAGAAGTGTCTTGATTCCAACAATCTCCCTAGTGTAGGGATCTTGTTTTCTTTGAAGTTTTCAGCTTTGACGTCTTCATTTTCTTTGTTCTTTGATCTTTGTTCTTTGTGGTGGTAGTGATAGTATGTTGTTGTTATCTGCATCAGGTCCGCTTCATTGCTCCAGTGTCTCCACGTCTTTCTCCAACATGTTCACACGCTCTTTAACGTTGGATTTCAGTACAGATGTAGTTCTCTTAGTCTTTAAACTTTGTAGATTCTTTGGCTTTGACGAAGAATCATTCTGAATTTGTGTTGCCTTTTGAAAGAACTTCAATTAGTGTTGATGTTGGTATGAGCATGTGGAGAATTTGCACGATCTTTTCCACCCGCGAGCATCCATAAGAAGAAAACATAAAACATGGGTTAGAAATAATCCAAATACAAGTTTGAACTTCGAGTGTGTTAACAAAGATAGTGTGAAAACACGACTCTAATTCTCACAATGGCTGTTCTGAACGGAGTCACACAAGTGAGATAACGCGATGCCCGAAGTACACCTACAGTTCATGAGTCGCTGATGTACACCGAAGCATCACCCCACGATCGTAGACCGTTTGAGACACACTAAGCGTAACCCACAAGGAGTTACCGAAGTGACCATTGCCGGGCTGTTTGATGTTGACCCTGGCAGGAGTTTCCATTCAATCACTGAAGATCACATGTGTGAACCTCTCATAAATGTTCTCGACAGATTGCTAATATCTGTGTAGGACTCAATAATCGATCACTTGCATCCTTAATGTTGAACGACAAGTGATGAAGTGTCAAGTGTACCTAAGAGATCTTTTGATGAATCTCGTGGCTCTAGACTCAATAGTGCGCTTTGGTTTTCCTGGCGGAGACTAGGAGAGGGTCTCCTTCTTCAATAATCTCTAAGAGAAAGCCGATAGTTTACGTAGGGTTCCCTGTGAGAATGAAACAAGCTTCTGTTGAGAGAAACTTGAGTGGCTAAGAAGGTTTAGTGCATGCGTCACTGGGTCCATGACGACTTTAATCTTCAATACCGGTGTCATCAAGTGACAACCAGTAGCATATACTACCCTAAGTTGAATAATCTGGAGGGCTATTTATTTTCACCCTTTTCTTTACTTTTCTTTTTAATTTTTCAACTCCTTCTTTCTCCGATTCTCATTTTCTCCTTTTTTTTATAATCGTACCTAAGGACTTCTAATTCTAACTATTGGTGGTGTCCTTGGGTAGATCCCTCCGGCTCTGGCGGATCATAGGACGGTTATTCATAACCTTAGTCACCTTATAACTCCATGACTAACCTATGTTGCCGTAAACCATTTTTCATGAAAATCTCTCAAAGTGGTTATGAATAAAAGCTTTTAGTACCACTGTGAGAGTTTTGTATTTTGCATAAATACTCCCCCTCCACACGTGCTTAAGTATTTTGACAGAAATTTGCACGGTGAGAGAAGAGCGCGCACTTTTGAATTGATCAACTCTAGATAGACAATTCCTCGCGAGACACGGTTATGTTGCATAGTTAAAGAGTTACATTGTCAGCTTTTAGGTGACAACTAGCTCTAATAACTACCTTGAAGGTGTGGACAAACCTCGAAAGGTTGTCAAACCCGTCAAAGTTCATGTCTATCAAGAGTTTCTCGAATGGTACATTTTACTAAGACAAGTCCTTTGTGAGACACGTTTACATCACTAGCGAACTAGCTTGAAATTATCACCCGTCCCGGACAAGTCTTTTCGAGTTACTAACATTTAAGATCTCGTCAATTCATTGGTTAAGTCTTTTTAGCACGACGATTCATTGGCAATTCACAACATATTTCTTATCACATAATTTTTCTCCCCCTCAAAAATGGCATATAAATGTTATTTTTGACGAAATTTGATATCGAATATGTCCATTTCGAGTTTTGTGGGAAGATTACCACGAAGAACAATTTTGTGAACAAAGTTTTTAAGAAAATACTCCCCCTCGACAAGTGATATTAACTTTTGAGGTTTTGAAAATCATAAGGGGAAGTACTTGTTCTTTTGAGCAAAACTTTGAAAATTTAAAATTTTGATTAGTTTTACTCAAAAGTAAGAAGCTTTCGCTCCTTTTATAGGATTGTGGCACTGAAGCGTACCACAGGGTCCTTTCATTACAAGTACGGGTTGTGCACTGTTATGTGTGCACAAGCCATAGTCAGATATAAATCACACATCCAAAATATGATAAGAGAAACAAATCAAGGGGTACCAGGAGAATCGGTAGTCCAGAATAACTCGTGAATGCGCTCGACGCTGATAGCCTGTGAGAGATATGCTTGGACGACCACCAACGAAACTCTCCAATGTTCGACGATCCCTCCTAAAAACCTTGCATCAATCCGCGTGATGATCTTCTTAACATCCCTTCTATCCCTCGAATTCCATCTCTTCGGTGACCCTATGCCGTCATGTATCTCCTTTAACCGATAAGCTAAACCGCCCTCGACTTTATTTAATGTGTGATCCCCAAAGTTGTGTAGCTCTTTGCACGCCATGAAGCAATTGTGGTGTAGTTCACTTCTGTAGACTACCCCAAATGGTTTCTTGATAAGGGTGTACTGAGCAAGTTGGTTTATGTCGGGAAGGTCGAGCTGTGGTTTTGTGAGGTTTACACATTTCTGATAAGATTCCATGGCAAGTTGAATGTCTTCTACACGTTCTTGGATCACGATGCTTCTGATGAAGATTAGTAATGACTTGATGTACTCGCGTTTGATAGTTATAGAGAATTTTCGCATTCGTCCTTGTACCTTTGCAAGATACATATCTTCAATGTCGTTTAGAGACAATCTCAGAAAATCCGCTTCACAGAAGTCATATTCCTCTTCGTCTTGGCGTTTGACCACAATTTTCTTAAGGAATGTGTAGTCCCACTTTGACGACAAGGAAACATGCTGAATAGCAACGATCCGTTTATCACTAAACACTTCCTTCTTCGACTTAAGAACCTGGCAGCTTTTGTAGTAGATTCTTCGGTGTTCAGGTCAATGATGAATCCCATACAATGCATCGATGTCATACTTTTCCACTTTGTCAGCAAACATGTGTGTGGCGTCTTCCTCGATGGCTATGTTGTTGGAGTATATTGCTGCCGGGAAAGGGAGTGTGAGTGATGTAGCGTATTTCTTGGAGACATCGCTACCGTGTAGAAGAAACTCTATGTCGTTGTTGAAGAAATAACAGAATGGAATCTTGGGTTGATCCGGTCGGCCAATGGTAGGTAGAGGTTTGGTCCACTGTATTATGGAGCTTTGTCCGTGCTGGTGAAGTCAATGTTTTATTCAAGATTGAGCCAATCAATGTTGTTAGACATGGCTCGTGCAATGTTATCAAGATGATATTCGACTTCAATTGCACTTTCTGAGCTGTCTTTAAGTAGTTGAAATGCATCATTCTTGATTCGCCTCAACTCAGCCTTAGTCATCTTCTTCATGTTGAACTTTTCCTGTATAAGCTTCACATGCTCCATTGTACGGCCATCTACCATTTCTTGACCTTCTGGTAATGAAGGGGTAGCATCAACTAGTCTAGAAAACTAGTCATATTCATCGGTAGTATCTTCATATAGCCATGAGACAACAGCGGTCTTCTTCTTCTTTTTCTTTAGCTTTGATGATGATTCTGGATTCTTTGTTGTGGCAAAAGAGGGGGGTTGTTGTTGGGGCTCAGGGAACTCTTCATCGTCACCACCAGTGTATTCGAAATGATCACCGGTTTTCTATGTTTGGGGTGGTAACTCGAGTCCCGAGGTTTCTCAAGATGCTTGGCAGAACGTGGAGGAGATCTTCTTTCGGTGGTCCTTGGGTGTGGTGGAGGTATGGAGGAGGATTCACCAGACTTCTTCTTGCATTTGGACTCTTTATCCTTATCCTGATCATCATTGTCTCTTGGGCGCTTTGGCCTTTCAGCTACCGCTTTGCATGAAGTTTTAAGTTGGTATTCCAAAGAATGCGTCAAAATTTACCTTCGTCGAAGTAAACGCTGTTGCATCGTTGAGACATTTGTAGTACAAGCTTGGAAACCATTTCTCAGCATCGAGAGCAACCGCAGCTCGTTGGGTTGATTGTTATTGTTAAAGGCGTTGCTTTTATTGTTTTCTTGACCAACTGCATGAGATTTGGATAGAGTTGTCTGGTGAACATCTCTCTTGTTACTCCAGGAACAGTGTCGATAAGGAATTTATGAGTGTATTCCCTAATCGTCTTGTTCATTTCACCCTGTATATCTCGATCGAGAAACTTCTGGATATGTTCCCGTTTTCTCGACATCTCGTTTATCCCATTTTGAAGAAGATTGACTCGTCAATGAAGTTGATTGAGTTTCTTGTTGACTACGTTCTTCTTCCTCACTTGCTTGACAAATTTTTAACAATCTTTCTCTGCTCGGGATGCCCAAGTGTCGGTTGGCTTCTTTATCGATCCGATGCGGATCCGGTGGTGCCTTTGGATGGTGGAGGTGATGAGTGAGAAGATGAATCTGATGATGATGAGACATGAGGAGGCTCGTGGTCCTTTGGTGGCTCGAATTTTGTTCCTTGCTTCTGCGGGACTATCAAGAATGTAATCATTGGCTTCCTTTTCCGCTTGAGCCTTTTCATGTGCCTTAACCCTAGCTTCTTCATATGCTTGAGCTTGAGCTTCTTTTTCGCTTTTCTTTAGCTGCGCCTCAACATTTTCATCGAATTTTCTCGACTTCTCCATTTCCTTCCTCAAAGTCATAGATGATAGAATCCTCTAGTTGCCTTTGTTCTGATTCGTGGGTGGTGGTACCCGCCTCTTTATCGGGTTGATTAACCGCATCGGAAACTAGTGTAGTTAGTGCACCACCACTTGACCCTCCGGGCCACGAGTTTGTTGCGCATTGAACTCTTTAGCAACATGTTGGAGTCTCGAGGTTCTTAAACTTCTTCTGTAGTCTCTGTCTTCATCCATTGGCTCTTCATCGAGCTCTCTTCTTCCCTGCTCTTGCACCGAGTTTTCCTTTTTCGACTTGGGACTTAGAGGTTTTTCAACTAGTGTATCATCTCGTGGGATTCTGAGTAGATGATCTCTTCATCTATTTCAGTGTCCTCCGAGTCCTCGTCCATTAGTTTTGGTTCTGGTTTAGGAATAGGGATAGCATCTTTTGATGGAACTTTCCTTTTACGGGAAGGATTCCTCTTTGGATACTTGAGGGACTTCCAAGGTGCTTGCGATACTTCCAAGACGCTTGCCTCTCGGTCTTCCTAACAGGTGTACCGCACAATTTTTCATCAATGAATCCCACTTTGCCCGATGCCACCGCTTCCGTGATAACGCTTTATGCGATTGAAGTTCCTTGATCGCAGCAGTAAGAAGGCAATAATACCGCACCTTGTTTCTTTGTTGTTGAGTCCTTAAATCTGACAACATTGAGTGTGGGCTCAAGCAACACGGAGTGATGTTTGGGGTCATCAAGTCTCAAGGGAATATCAGGATTATTCCCTAGAGCCCTTTGGATCAACAATTTGATGTATCTGATGTAAGGGATCTTGGTGCCGTGCTTTTAAAGGTATGACATCATGTCGCCCCGATCGAGCTACAAATTGATATGTTTCATGTTGACCATGCCCTAAAATATTTGTAGTTCCATGAGCTTCGGATGCTCAAAACCACTGCCACGCCCGAAACCGATTTGGCAATCATGATGTAGAGGGTTCTCCATGGCTGAGGAATGTTCTTAAGATCAACAGATGAGTGTTTTGTGATGATCCCAGCAGCTTCGTCATATCCGATGTCGACCATGAACCGGAGAGACCTCTTCGTAAGGAGTAGCGAGTAATCTGTTACAGTTGGATGGTAGGAAGAAGGACAATAGCCCTTAAGTCTGCTGGAGTGACGATGACTTGTTTGTTGTTGAGTGTCACTGTCACGGGCTCTTGACCTTTGACCTTCACGCATGGTATGCCGAATTGGTGAATAAAATCTCTAGCACTGCGAGTTTGTGAGCATATTCTTGTAGGGATGAGACTTTAAGATATCCACAGCAATTTGACAAGATGATTCAGAACACGTGAAGTTATCAAAATCAACTCTGAGATTGTTCTTCCCAATCTTCATTGTGTAACCGTTGGGGAAGATGTCTTCCATTGAGAGAAAATTTGGTGCATCAACGTTTTCCATTTGGACGTCCATATCGTGATCTGAAAGATATTTAGCCAAAAGAACCAACATATCGAAAGACATTACGTTAGTCAAAAGTTGATTTTATTGTCTAATTATTGAATATGATATGTTAACGAATGTTACGAGTCCAATGTCACTTGTTTGTCCAATAGTCCAAAGTAGTCGTGATAAGTTTCGTGAGTAGATTAACTTTGAGTTTTAAAGTCCAAATTTTTCACTTATTTTCACAACATATTAACCATTTAAGCTTATTAATGACATTTTGGTTTCGTGACGTTATGATTTGTTTATTTACAAGTTTGTACGCGTAACAATTCACAATTTTGGTTAAAAATTAGGCTTAGGCGTAGGAATTGCAAGCTTATGCGTAAGCAGTAGACCATACGCGTAGGCATAAGCTTATGCGTAGGATCTTGACTTACGCGTAAGAAATGTTATGCGTAGGAAAAGAGAGCCTTAGGCATAGAGCTTACGCGTAAGCGTATGTGGGAGCTTACGCGTAGGTTTACCGTAAGAGTGAACCTTAAGCGTAAGACTCACTGTTTACGCATATCCTTCACAGGATACGCGTAGTCCCTTTGTAGAACCTTACGCGTAAAGGTTACGCGTAAGATTACTCTTACGTGTAACTTTCTACGCGTAAGATGATCCTTATGCGTAGAATTCCATGGTTAACCTTGATTCTGAATATTTCACGCGTAAAACCAGAAACAAATTCATCATAATACTTTCATTAACACATAACTCAATCCTTTTCAATTTTCACATGGACACACAATCATACACAGTTTACGCGTAAGATACTCATACGCGTAACACTTAAACCCTAAGTATTCAAATATTACGAGTAAGAAATCCAGCCATAGGAAATGCACCAAATGATTTCTATGATATCTTAGATGCCTAATGAGTTGTTCTAAACAAGTTTTAACACCAAAACCCTTGTGAATCAAAAGTACCCATTTCTTATGAGCATAAACCCTAAATTTCAATTTCTCAACATTTGTTGTTTCTGGGCATAATTCAAGTTTGGATTTGATCAATTAAACATGTCTAAAGCATAACACAACCATCTAATTGACCAGAAACACTCTCATATGAAAAAGCCCAAATCATGCGTATGAACCCCTAATTCATGAAACACAATTAAAACATTTTCTGGGTGGATTTTGAAGTTGGAAATGTTTATAACACTTGTTTTTAAGCATTTTGAAACAATAATTTTCATCATAAACAACCTTTGATGATTTTGTGTTCATACACATACGCGTAGAACACAAAATCACTCATAACTTAAAATCTAGCCGTTGGATGTTTGTGAAATTAAAAACCAATGTTCATATTACCACAAAGATCATGAAAACACTTACAAATTTGGAGTTCAAAGCACATATTTGAATGTTTGATTTTAGGCGTAGGATTGGTGGTTGAGGTAATAAATGAGAGAAATAAATGTGAAAGATAAGTTGGAGGAGGAGTTTTGTTAAAAAATAGTTTAAGCTTTTGACAACTTCAGTCCCTCCACCTTAACCATTTACATCCAACGCCCATAACTTCCATTTTGATTACATAAAGCATGATATTTGGAAAGAGACATGACGACACCCCCCTTGACTTTTAGAAATAGTGAAATTTTACAAAGTTGGGTCTGAGGAGTGTCAAGAGGCAAAAAATGTGACCACCATTATCAAAGACACAACCGGAATGAGGTAACATGCAAGTACAAGGTTTTGTGAAACAGAAAAATATTTACTTTCTCCCCCTCAACACTTGTTCGGGAAAAATGTGAAAAGTTAGAAAGAACAAAGTGTTGACTGAAGTTTTGTACTAGCCATGTTTGAAATAAATTAGATAGGAGAATATTTTTGAATTTTATCAGATTTTATATTTTTGTATTTTGTTTTTGAAAATATTTAAAAAGAGGTTTTGGTGTTTGACAGGTTTTAAGATTGTTTTAAAAGTTCATCCAGTTCCTATGGAGTCAAACACCGCATACCAATCCGGTGGACCAACTCAAGAAACCTAGCAGAGCTAAGGCTTTGGTGAGAAGATCGCCAGATTGGTATTCAGTACCTACAAAGTATAATTCAACAGTACCCTTTTCCACATGCTCCTTGATGAAATGATATCGAAGATCGATGTGCTTTGATTTGAATGTTGAACAGAGTTGCACGAGATCGCAATAGCACTTCGATTATCGTAGTACATCGATTCGTCAAATACGTAACCAAAGTCTTTGAGTTGTGTTCTCATCCAAATGACTTGAGCACAACACGACGACATGGCTACATATTCTGCTTCGGTTGAGGACAACGATGTACAATCTTGCTTCTTTGATTGCCATGACACGGTTTATCACCAAGAAATTGTAAAGCTCCCGAGGTACTTTTCGAGAATCTAAGCAACCTGCGTGATCGGCGCCCCAAAAGCTATTAGTTCAAAACCAGAATCCTTCGGATACCAGAGCCCCAAGTTAATGGTTCCCTTGATGTATCGGAGGATTCTTTTAGCCTCGAGAGGTGATTTTCATTGGTCTCGATAACGGAGCAAAGATATACAAAGAAAGACAATATCGGTCTAATGGCGTTAGATACATGAGAGACCCAATGATACTTTGGTATTTGGTAGGGTCAACCAATTTCTCATGCAAATCAGCGTCCATTTTCTTGGTATGTGCCATTGGAGTGGCATAGGTGTCACAGTTTTGCATTCAATTTTTGTTTAAGATTTCAAGGGCATATTTGGACTGACTCAAGAAAATACCACGGGGTGATTGATGAACTTGCAGTCCTAGAAAGAACGTAAGTTCACCCATCATGGACATTTCAAAATGTTTTTTCATAAGTTTTGAAAAAGCGTTTGAGTACTTTAGATGTGTTGACCCAAAAATGATGTCATCCACATAAATTTGAATGATTAAAATGTGTGCCCTGTGATATTGTATGAATAGTGTAGGGTCGACCGAACCTTTGACGAAATTATTGGCGATAAGAAAGGATGATAACTTATGATACCACGCCTGAGGGGCTTATTTGAGACCTTAGAGAGCCTTCTTCAGTTTGTAGACGTGATTAGGGAACTCTGGATCAACGAATCCTTTTGGCTGGCTAACATAGACCGTTTCTTTCAGTTGTCCATTGAGAAAGGCAGTTTTGACATCCATCTGAAAGACAGTTATGTTCATGTGAGCCGCGAATGCGAGAAAGATCCGTACAGCCTCAAGTCTAGCAACCGGTGCGAATGATTCCTCGTAATCAATCCCTTCTTCCTGTCTATAACCCTTAGCCACCAGACGTGACTTGTTTCGGATAACCGTTCCTTCAGATCCAAATTGTTTTTCCAAATCCATTTGGTTTTTCAACCAATTCCCATACTTAAGACGTTTAAACGATTGATTTCTTCTTGCATGGATTCAATCCAGTTGTCATATGTCATGGCATCCTTAATGTTTTTAGGTTCAGCTTGGCAGACGGTAAGTGCATAAATGCAATGTTCACCGTCGTCACGAAGTCGCGTTGTCTAGTCACGACTGGTTGATTCGGGTTGCCAATAATGTTCACTAGAGGATGGTCTTTAGTCCAACGATGTATGGAGGGTTGATGTGGATATACATTCTGCAGATTTTGAGGATTCAAATGGCTTGTAGATGATTCCGCAACATCAGGTGTGGCAGTTTCATTAGCAAAAGGATTGAAGAAAGCATTTGGATCATAATCTGCAGGTGGGGGTACTTCATTTTTCAGAATATCATCAGCTGGTTCAGCGTCGTTGGAAGCGGTTTGTTCGACTGTTGTGCTAGCATCAACTGGTGGTGCTTCCTCAATAGTAGTTGTTGTAGCACGTGTATCAGGTATTGGATTTTGATTAGGTTGAGCAGCGGAAACATTTGATACATCTGGAGCACGTTCATCAATATCATCACTAAATAGAGGAGCAAATAGTTGTTCCATTTGACGTCGAGTAAGTTGTACACTAGGTTCAGCTGATGATGGGGTTTGAGGGAAGTTTAAACGGTTATGACCGGGTTCCAAGTCTGTATGCTCGAAGCCATTTCTGTAAACTCATCGAAATTTGCATGAATCGTTTCCATAATCTCCCTTGTACGACGATTCCAGATCCGGTAACCCTTAGAGTTTTCACAATATCCAATAAAGACTCAAATGTCAGCTTTGGATTTGAGCTTACCAAAGTCATCATGATCATTATTCGGATAACAAAGGGATCCAAATACATGAAAGTGTTTGAGATTCGGTCTACGGTTGTAGATAAGCTCATAGGGTGTTTTTTTGTGGCGTTTGGTAATCATTGAACAATTCTGAGTGCAAAGATAGCATGCAGTTGACATGCTTCACCCACAAGTAATCTGGAAGTTTAGCATTAATTAACATTGTTCTTGCAGCTTCCACTAACGCACGGTTTCGTCTTTCAACTACTCCATTTTGTTCTGGTGTTCGTGCAATAGATGTTTGATGCTCAATTCCCACTTTCTCATAAAATGCACGAAGAGTTTGATTCACAAATTCAGTTCCTTTGTTCTGCTCTTCGATTTGTCCGACTGTGTTCCGGAGCTGATCTTGAATTTTCGTGAGAAAGGTGATGATCATCTGTGGAGCTTGATCTTTTCTTCAAAGAAAATAAACCCAAGTCCATCTTGAGTAGTCATCTAAAATTACCAATATGTAGAGTTTGCCATTAATCGCTCCTGCACGCAAGATCGGGCCACACAAATCCATATGAAGAAGATGAAGCACATGTTATGAGATGTGCTCCACCTTTGAAGGAAAGTGAGCACGAGTGCTTTTCCCTTCTTCACAAGGCGAGCATAGGTGATCTTTAGAATACCGAAATCTTGGGAGACCTTCAACAAGTTTGTATCATGCAAGATTGGTTATGGTTTGAAAGTTTAAATGTGAGAGACGACGGTGCCATAGCCAAGATTTTGTAGAGGTAGCCTTAGAAAGTAGACAGATAGGAGATGAAGCAATCATGTCTTGCATTGAGATTGTATAAAGACTTGAATTGTGGGTTCCAGACATAAGATCGTTTCCTTGTAGATCACGAATGAAACAAGTTTTCTCCGAAAGCAACTTCTAAATCTCCATCACGAATTGACCAACCGAGAAGAGATTATGACCGAGACCTTCCACATAATAAACCCTCTAATTTCGATGTTACTATTGATGTAATCTCCGTAGCCCATGATAGCTGCGAACTGATCATTCCCGAATCTGACAGTGCCAATGAACTTTGCAACAAAGTTTGATAACAGTTTGAGATTGCATGTCATGTGTCGGGAACATCCGCTATCAACAATCCAAAGGATGATCTCAGATCACCGCATTACACCAGGCGACACGATGGAATAGAAGTAGATGCGGAACCCAAAGAGTTAGAGGGTTCCGAAGCAGTTATAGTAGAAACACACATATTAATAATTTTAGGTATCCATTTAAATCCAAGTGTATTGTGTAACCATTTCTGCCATCTCCAACTAGTCTTAGCTTTGGTCTTAGTGAATGCACTAGGTGATAAGTTCTTCCTAGGAGGTGAAGGGGATTCTATGGGTACATCAATGATCGTAGTTGGAACATTAGAGGGTGGTTTACCTAGCATAGACTTAGAAGCTTTAGTGGGCCTAGAGGTATTTCGTTTTCTATTATTCCGCTTACGATTCAAGATAGCCTTAGCAACACATTTATCATGACAACCAGAAAACATGCTTTTACGACAACCAACACAAGAGGCTTCAAACAAAACATTAAGAGTACTTAAAGATTCAAAGATTCGTTACATCACTTGGTTCATTACATTTGTCAGACGCAATATCTAAAGTGGGTGCAACTTGAGTTTTATTCAAAGTCCTAAGGTGTTCTTCTACTTCAGCATTCTTTATTGTTCTTTTCTTACGTCGCAACTTCCTATTCTTCCTTGTATTACTCCTAGGCGGTGAAGTGCGGGCGTTGGGAAAAGAGACAACTATTCCTGTTTCAATAGAGGGAAGCACACTAGTTTCTTTTGATTTGTCATTAGATGTTCTAGAGTCATTTTGAATCTGTGTAGGTGCAGTTACTACACTGTTACTATCCCTATCTTGCTTAAGTTTCACCAACTCTGCCTTTAGATCATGGATTTTGTGTAACAAATCTAGATTTTCGTGAAGCGAGTGAGTCCATCTCGTCGTAAAACATCTTTGGTGTATGCAAGATGATCATCAAGGTATTTTGACGCTTTAGCACGAGTCTTTTTGAGTAAATCAAATATGACACCATATTCCTTTTAACTTTTGAAATTTCTTGTTCATATTTTGAGATTTGACACTTCAAAGACACATTTTCATCATCCAATTGCTCAAGTTTTGGACTAAGAGTTTTGGTATGCAACTGGTTGATTTTATTTTGCAAAGCGAGTTCACGATTTTGACAATCTTTTTGACACCATTGAAGACGACGTTTTGCATTTGAAAGCACGTTTAACAATCGTTCATTTTCAACTTTTAAAGACTTGATTTGTGACACAAGATCGGTATTCTCAACATTTTCAACAGAATCAACAGATCGCAGAGATATAATCAAAAGCATATGCAAATGAATGTAATAACACAACATTATTGATATCGTAACATATAACATCTTCCAAGAGTCGATCAACATCTTTTCTAACATTTTTTACGTTTTGTATTTAAAATCGATGTTTCTGTTTGTTCGAAAACTCTTTTCATAAGTCCAAGCTCCTTGTGAAAATCCCTTTCCCAATATAATGCACACATTTTCAAATTTCGGACATGAGGTAAAATTCTTTTCTGAAAAATATCTCTTTGTTCTCTCGCATGAGGCGATTGAAAATGTTCAACTTTAATTTCAGAGTGGAATTCAATTTCACGTTCCAAAAGTTTGATGTCCAAAATGAATGTTTCAAAATATTTAATAATTTGACATTTTTTGGGTAAGGTTTTGACTTCACTGAGTGAAGGTAAAGAACCATTAACTTGTGCAGTATTGGGTTGGGGACCAACATTAGAAGACTCAGAAATAGGTGTGATAACCCAAGGTGTGTTAGAAGTATCCTGTTGTTCGACGAAAGTGATGGCTTTTGAGTAGTTAAATGGTTTGTTATAAACAATATTTTCTAATTTTGATCGACTCTCGTCTTCTGCATCTAATTCCTCTTGACGATTATATTCAACAACACTCATAATGGAATCATCAATTCTATGTTCTGCACTCAAACTTCGAGGATTTGGTTTCAATGCTCTATTTGAAAACTTTGATTTGTAATTAGCAAGATTCGGTCCATATCCATTTGGATTTGGTTTAAAAGTAAACTTTTGAATAGTTGTAATGGACTCACCATGTTTATAAACAACATTTCGAAACTCTTTGATTTTTTTTAAGTCGACAATTTCTTCAAGATAGTCATCTATTCGTTTCGTTGAATGCTTTTGTACTCAGAGAACTGTTTTTGACAAGTTAACAACTCAGCCTTGGCTTTTGAGTTTCCAAAGTAAGAGCGTTAAGTTGTTGTTTATGATCATATTTCAGTTGTTCTATTTGAGACAGCAAAGCATTCTTAGATGCGACTAGATCACTTATCTGTTGTTCTAATGATTTTTCGTTTTGGTAAGATTTAGCAAAAGCGACTTCAAAACCTTTTTCACGTTTTTCTTGAGTTTGAAAAATGTTGAGTTGATACTTTAAGCATTCATTGTCCTTAGTTAACAGTGCATTTTTATCTTTTAATTGCTGATTGAGGTTACGGCATATTTCCATTTGAGATTTTTGGTCGTTAAGTAAGGTCATGAGCTCAATATCTAGATTAGACAAAAGATCAGCTTGTTCAACGTGAGTCTCAACATGATCATTATTTAGATCCTCAAATAAAACCACGGAGTCAACTTGATTATCAATGTTAACCATAAGGTCATCTTGATCGTCAAATATAACTACGGGATCTATTTGATTATCATCGGAATGAGATGTAGACGGCTCATGTTGAACACTCGGATCCTTGTCGGATGCAGATGTTGGCGGAGATATCAGATCAATAATGAATATAGTTTGATCTCGACACCGAGACAAGCCGTCGATGTCATACATTGGGCTCAGATCACTCATGTGAGTTCGTGCATGTTTACCATCAACATAACTGCTGCATTAGCCTGCAAGTCCTCCATATCATCATCGGAATCTGCATTTGCCATGAAGCTCTGTTCCTTGTTGGTAAGAGTTCCACCACCTTCATCCTTAAGAGCCAAGAGCCAAGCCTCTTTGTGATAAGTGCCGCCTCTTGTCCTCGACTTTGGGCATGCATTAGCCAGATGACCCTTCTCATTACAATTATAACAACGAAGACCATTAATCCCATTCTGAGCATTACCCTGTTCAACCACTTGAGCCCTTTGTTGTTGTGGAGCACCCATTTTATTCCTTCCCATTGGATTAAACCCTTGACCACCGCCCATCCTACCGAACATTACCACGATTCGAACTTCAACACGTCCATTGTTAACAAATGTACAGATTCCTTGTGTTTGATGAGGTACGGATGCGATTGTTGGATTTGTTTGAATATCGGTCGAAGGCTCTAGCAATCATGACAAACCCTTGTTGCAATGCATCGAAAGCTTCAGTATCCTCATTAGATTCATTGTAAAGTGCTTGATCATTGTTGTTGTTGTTGTATGGAACCAATTGAGTTTCTTGAGATTGGTGTTGTGACGGATCATATGGTGTAATTGTTGCGCTTGGTTGTGGAGGATTTGTGAAGGTTGTTGGCAAATTCGGGAATTGAGGATAGCATACTTGAGCCCACAAAGCTAATTGTTGATTATCCGGAAGTGAAGGTGAAACAGGGAGTTCGCGAATAACCCTTTCTTTGTCAACTTCTTTTTGATGGGGCTTCAAATAGTCGTACAACAATCCGTATGTAGCATGATGAAGATTCTTTGCTTGACGGATGAAAATGACATACTTTTCCCAATCGGGACCAACGACTACTCGGAACTTAGTGTTGACAGCAATTCTTCGCATAATGATGTTATGTTTGTCCAAGTCATTGATGATATCTGAGAATCGATGATGATATGACTCTAATGACTCCCCTGGTTCAATCATGAAGTGTTCATAAGCCAAGTAGATTTTGGATTCCATGTCTTCTTGATTGAGTTATGCGCCTTCCATGAGAAGATGAATATGCTCCCACATTGCTTTAGCAGTCTTTTGAGCATCAACACTTTGAAGTATCGGATTAGGTAATCCCAAAAGGATGTATTGCATTGCTAGTTCATCGGCTTCAAAGTGTAGAAGTTGATCAATAGTGAGTTCATTAAGACAGACAACGTTGGTGACATCACCTCTTGGTCGATTAGCATTTGGATCTCCGGTGTAGTGACAGAGGCATCGAAACGGACCTTCCAGGATGACCTTCTTCAAGAACTTTCCATGTGGCTTCTTTAGATCACAAAACCTAAAGAACCTTATCACCCATTGATCGTAGTTTCCGGGAGTGAGCATTGGAGGTCTATCAAGTGATCCAGCCTCATGAATGGATTGTTGGCTACTTAAAGCTTCACACATCTATGCAAACCAAGACGGTTCCTTCATAGTATTCCTGGATGGATGTTGATTGTTAAATTTTGTGTTAGGTTGTACTTGAAGACTAGGTGGTGGTTGAATCATTTGTAGTTGAATTGCTCTTTGAGGAAATTGTTGTTGAAGTTGTTGTTGTTGTTGTTGTTGTTGTTGTTGTTGTTGTTGTTGTTGTTGTTGTAGTTGTTGATAAAATTGTTGTTGTTGATAGAGTTGTTGTTGTTGTTGTTGAGGATACACATGAGGGAAAGAGCTAGAGTATGGTGGTTGAGACATCTTGAAACTTGTGTTGAAAAATGGATCTTTGTAGTCGAATGAAACTTTGTTGATGAAGTATCCTTAGGCGTAGAAAACAGCTTAAGCGTAGAGAAAAACCTTATGCGTAAAACCAATCCTTACGCATAAAGAATGAACTTACGCGTAGTGATAGCTTAAGCGTAAGCTTGAGCAAAAACATATCTTATGCGTAAACAAAGGCTTAGAAGTAGAATTCTTAAGCGTAAGTGAGCTTAGGCGTAAGACTGTGCTTATGCGTAAGTTTATGCTTAGGCAGAAAGAAATTCTACGCGTAGCAATTTTGCTTAGCGTAAAACTAGGTTTTATCCCAAAAATCCTTTACACTTATCCAAGTAGAAGATATCCAGTCGGTGTTTTCGGCTTATCCAAGCAAGAAAACACTTAGTAAACCAAGAACACTGAAGATCAAACCTTATGGAGCTTACGCGTAAGATTAGGGTTTTCTTATGCGTAAGATAAGTCAAATGTTGCCAAAACTGAGATTTCTGCCCAAAAGTGTTTCTAAACTTGATTTTTGTGATGAAACAGCTTCAATAAAAGCAAAATAACACAAAAGTGTGAAACTTGATGATCCAAAACTTTTATACATTTTATGCGTAAAACAGACCACACGTATCAAACCAAGCTTAAAAACAAAGAAATACACATAAAGTTTCAAACTTTTTGCGAAAAACTTAAACTTTGAAACCAAATAACCTTTAAAGTACAAGAATCTTGAGTTTTAAAGTGTAAAAATTTGAGCTTTTTGCGTGTGAAAGTTTATAAACCGAGAGTTACGCGTATAACCAAAAACACTTCAAAAATAAACCGTTTCACCCAACTATTTGGCGAATGATACCACTGTTAGGTTCCCATTTATGTAACACAAGCATCAATATAAAGAAATGAGGTAAAGAAGGATCGGATGAACACAAACACAAGTATACGAATGACTATGTGAAATGATAAGCTTAGGATAAATGTGAAAGTGAACAACAAACCTTCAAATGAAGGTTTACAAGGCTATTTATAGGAGAGGGAGCTAGGGCAACACTCCTAGTCCCTTCCTTTCCTTATTGGATATGGGCCAAGGCTTATGGGCTTTCTACATAAACCTTGCCTTTAATACTAACATAAAAGCCTAATTAAGCTAACTATTACATATTAATTACTAACACTTGGAATCAAGTTTAGGAGTGATTCCAACAAAGACAACTAGGATAGATCTACATCTCGAACCAAGTACTACTCAGTTTCAAGATGGTACAAAGCCATGAATCTAACACTATCTAGCCACGATCAGGAATACCACTAACAAACCTCCTAACATCGTCAACCTAATAAGTCCGCTACCTACGTGGATCAACACTATTAATGTTAGGTTATCCGTAACCCATGCACACAACGTAAGTAAATAAATACTTGAAACTAGTATTAAATGCCCATAATTGGCATATTTCGATAAACGTGCACTCGAAACATTAATTACTTATTTATTATAAAACATTTCCATTTTTAGTCGTTAGTTCCTATTTAAAATGGTAAATAACAAGATAAGTCTTGTTATCGATATTTTTGGTATAAAAGCCTTTTATTATTAATGTTTTATAGTTTATTAGCATTTTCATATATACATTTCGTCAAATTCCAATATTAGTTTCATATCGTTATTCGTTTCGAGTCCACAAGCACGAGTCATGACTTATCGGCTTTTAATCAACCAATAGTCCAAACTATACTAAAGTCCATGTTACGGCGTTATTAGAAACGGTCAACTATTGACTAAAATGTCAAAGTAACACCGACGTTGCTCAAAGTTGACAATATATATATCAAGTCCAAATAAAAGTCATAATAGCTAATTCAATCCCATATCAACTCAAATCAATCTCGCCAACCAATTAACCAACCAAATATACCCGAAACCAATGTTATGACCCTAATGGTCATGACATCGTGTCACGTTAAGACCACGCGGAACCAAACAAGCTCTTTAAGCTTTTCGGCTCCACGCGTCTCATCCAAACACCAACAACATCAACCCACAAGCTACCACAACGACTCGACCCGGACCTTTGGTCCATGTGGGTCACGTACGCCACCCAACCACACCCATACGTGGGTTTGGTGGCTTGTACGCCCCATATCCACAACCAAACACCTCCCAAATCAATACCACAACATCCAAACATAATCAATCAACCTCCAATCATTAACCAAACATCAAACTCATCATCTATTCCTAATCAAAAACATGAAACATGACCTAAAATGCAAAAACCCAACAATATGATACACCACATGATACCAAATAACTAGCTACATGTTTATTTAAGTGTTAATTAGATTTAATCCCATGTTTAAACCAAAACCCCTAAATTTTATAATATGTACGAGCCAAAAGAAGGCCATACGTGGCTTATCCAAGCTTAAACAAGCTTGACCCATGTTCCATTTACCTTTTCCAAGCCCGATCTACAAGTTTAGATGAAAATTAATTTCAAGATTTGGAGGAGTTAATGTAGGCTTTTGTGAGAGTTTTATATATGGATGGAAAGAGGAAAGAGATATCTACAAGATGGTGGTGGAGGTGAGATGTCACTCGCCGGAGGGTGGCGTAATCTCGCTAGAAAGGTGGTGGCTATGGTGGTTTAGGGTTAGGGTTTTATTAATTTTGAGGAGAGAGAGTAGAAAGAGAAAGGTGTGTTTGTGTGTGTTTTTAGTGAGAGAAAGGGGAAGTAAAAGTGAGGGTGAGTGGGTTTATATATTTTGAGGGAGGGACTAATAAAAAATATGGTGGGAGATGGGAGGGTGGTCGGCCAAGGCAAAAAGAGAGGGGTCGGGGTCGCCATTTTTCGTAAACTATCCCGTTTACCCATTCCCGAGCTCATATATTGTCCCCAGAGTGTCCCACGCATCGCTCATTCAACTTTCTAATATCGTTATTTATGTTTTTCCACAAGTTTTGACTATTTATTTGTCAATTTTCGAGTTACGGTCTAAAAGTTACGTTATTTCTCGTTTTAGGCTTTTATAGTGCCGAATCGAATAGTGCCTATCAAAAAGAGTTAAAACTCACACGATAACTCATCCAATACTAAAATAAATCATAAAAGCCAATAGACGATATAAAATCAAGTCATGGTCGATAAAAATAGTGATAAAGGCAAAGCTCGGTTTAGTTTAACGTAATGCGGTTACCTAAAATAGACTCCCTAAATTGCCAGTTGTCACATTAAAGCCTGACGCCGTCAGGTACAAAATAGCAATTTCACTCCTGAGCCGTCGCAAATAGAGGGACGGCGTCGCCCTTTATCCGTGACGCCACCGGGTGCACTTCCAGCAGCTTGAGTGTCTTGATCTTGACTTTAGCCATTTTCTTCACATATTCACGCCTTTTCGTCCAAATAAGCATCATTCTAGCATTTTGCCTTCAAGAGTTCTAAAAAGTAAAAAGGAACGAAATTAAGCAGTAACGGATATAAAAGTGGTCGATTAAGGGCTTAAATGACCCCTCAAAAGTGTACCTTTTAAATCCTTATCAAATATCCCTACACTTTGTATTTGCTTGTCCTCAAGCAAATGTGCTTTTGGTCAATTAATTTATAAGTTAGGGGGCATGAATCATTAGTTTAGAATAATTCACAACAAGTATAAGCCCCGCAAAAATCATAACAAGCACGAAAATTACATACTAGCACCTCACAAGTGGTGTTTAGATACTTTCATCTCTCGGGTGTATATGAAATATATCAAATTAGAAATGGAAGATAAACACTCATTAACCGGTCCTAGTACATAGATTACCATAGGCTTAAGACAAGATCAAACCTCCATCGCTTTGGCGTAAGCACCTAGGAAAAACTATCTAAGAGGTCTTTTAAGGGGTTGTAACGTTAGGCTTACGGTAGGGAAAACAAAGGGTTTGGTTGGATAGGCGATTTAGTGGTGGCAAGTCAAAAATCTTTATGTTACAAGCATGAGAAGAATGGCGTTGTTAAGCCAAGACTCGACACTCTAAATCTAGATAACTTTGAAACAAACAAACATAAATTTAAAGATAGATGTAGGATGGTAGCCCGCATGTTTTTTTCATTTTTTCAATTTTTTTGTTTTCAACACTCTTTTTTTCGATTTTTTTTTCATACACTTTTACTCTACCATCCTCTACGATAACATCAAAATATAAGGGATTTATAGGCCCATCCCTACACTTGAGTTTTTATTACTCTAACACTAATTTGACCCGAATTGAAAAGATCAAAACACTTGAAGTACATTATTACGTAAATAAAGGGAATTTAAATTTAACGTTCTTTCCCGTCACTCCATAAAATTTAACTTTTCCCATGAGTCCCAATCGTCCCAAAACTGTATACAAAGGATATGACTCGACTTAGCAACTTATGCAAGTAACTAGATAATTGAACTAAGGGTTTAGTATGATAACAATAATGCACTAAAAGTGAGTGCATACAAGGTAGGCTAAGGCGATTTGGGTGTACATTTGGGGGTGGATTGTAAACAATGCTCTTCATTGATATTTCGGAAAACCGAAACATCACGAGAACCGCGAAAAGGATAGGCTCTGAGGGGTTAACTAGGGGTATCGTGTACTAAAGATGAATACATCGCAAGGGAGTGGGGGAATTACTCAACCGATGTAAAAGAAGTAATTATAATACGGGTATCAAACAAGGGTTATCCTAATGCCTCTTATCATTTAGTTATTCCTAACTACACAAGTGTAGTCTCACTAGCGATCTTGGGATGCATCACAAAACAAGTTCTAGAATCTATTATACTACCGGTACACTCTCAAAGTATTAAAGATGAATGCTTTAATTCCCACAAATCTAGGGGCGAACCTCACATTTTTTGGGGTGGAATTTGAGTGGTAAAAGGTTTTGTGCTAGTCATATAACTTCCTGTCCATGAGACGCTTTATTAAGACTAATGGCCCACTCCTACATCTCTTGAAAAAATTTAAATTTGGTGCCAAAATTACCATAACCGATATTTCTCATGGTTTATTACACAAATGAAATTGGACAAGACAAATAATCAAGGATAAGCATAGTTTCAAAGTTCCCGTTTTATTCTCCCTCCCTACACTTAAACTAAACATTGTCTCCAATGTTCCCCAAAAGTATCAAAGTTATGATAATGGAAGGTAATTAAAAGCGAAAGAAACTAATACTCCCCTGATTAGCACGGTAAGATCCGTGTGAAGTAGTGGTTAAATTCTTCTTCAAGAAGAATGTATGCGTGAAAAGCTCCATCCAATCTTATGTATCTTCTTCTTGATAAATAAAACCTGCACACTTTAAGAAAATAGACGAAACCTTCGCGTAAAATCGGTGGTAAAACTTATATGACTCTACTAAACTAGGATATAATGCTTGTGGAATGGATGTTTACAGATTTTTTGGAAAATTAAGACCTGAGAAATTCCAAAAATTTATCAGTAGCACAAAAAACGAGAGAAAGTTAAATAAGTGGTTTCTCGCTCCTCTCCGACGCAGTAGTAGCAATCTGACGCGTCCGTTACTCCCCGACTGTAAAACTGCCGCCGTACCGTTTTTGGAAAAATTCTTGAAAAATTATATCTTTAGAATCTGGAAAATTTTCTGCAAAGCATCTATTATGACTCGATACAAGCATTTGACTCTAACAAACACACATATATATCTTTTCAATAATCGTAACTCTCATGTTCACGTTCTTTTAAAAATATGTGTAATCTTCCCTACACTTATCCTTTTTGTAAAATACCTTTATATGTAATTAAGACGAGGTTAAAGACAAAATAAAGCATTTTCACAAATTCAAACATGAGAATAAACAACTAATGAAAAGATATATGACACACAAACAAGCAAACAATTAAGCATGGGTTGCCTCCCATGAAGCGCCTTTCTTTATTTATGAGTCTTGTAGCTAGACTCGAAGTCGTGCCCCTAAGTACCTATGTAAGTAAGCTTATCCTCAAGAATGTCATAAGGATCAAACTTATCATTTAAGTTTCTAGTGGTACGCTTAGTTCGATATGCCTTTTCAAACTTTTCTCCATCAGGGTCGTAGATTGTCATCCTAATGTGCCATTCTCCATTACCATCACTAGGTGGTCTATCCGAATTCCACTTGTGCTTAGGCTTCTCACTCTCAACTTTCCACTTATTCATGACAAGATTAACGGGCAAGCTTCCTAGGAACTCGGTCATCTTCCTAAATACGAAGGCGTCCTTGAACGGGTTCACTTCTATATCCCTAGCCAATTCTTGGTCATGGAAAGTTGAATTACTAATAAAGGCCTCTTCTAGATAGAAAGGACGTTGGGGACCTATAAAATCCTTATTAATCCAAGGCCCATATCTAGATGGCGTTCTATCTAACATGATCTCGTAGGGAATTTCTTCCTCTTTATAGTAGATATGCTTCTTGACATCGTAAATTGACCTAGTACTCCCTTCTCCTACCACTATTTTAGACTTCTTACAGTCAATGATGGCACTAGCAGTAGCTAAGAATCCCCTTCCTACTAACAACGGGCATGTCGGGTCCTTATTCATGTCTAGCACATGGAAATCCGCCAAAAGAGTCAATTCACCTACATGCACTACCATGTCTTTTATTATCCCTACCGGATATGCAATACTACCGTCCGCTAGACCTAAGATGGTTTCCGTTGGCTCTATCTTACCTAGGTTAAGGCTTCTATGGAGTGACAACGGAAGAAGATTGATGCTCGACCCTAAGTCGGCTAAAGTGTCGAAAGGTTTGGAGTTTCCAAGCCTACACGGAAGAAGGAATAGCCCGGGATCATATAACTTTTTAGGTAACTTATTTTGCACAAATGCGGACCCACGTTCTCCTACCTTTAGTTCTCGCTCATAGTTTTCTTTTAAAGCATTGTAATAAGGTGCATGAGTCAAGACTTCAAGAACCGGTTTTTCTTGGTGGAGTTCCTTGTACTCCTCCTCTAGATTAGGTTTGGGTTCTTGGTTGACGGGTTTCTCAAGAATTGGTTGGACCAACGGCTCGGGTCCTTGGTACTTCATGAGGGATCGCTTGGAACCCGTGTTGATGGCGTTAACCGGATGAACTTTCGGGTGTGAAGGGCATGGATATTCACTCTCCCAAGGTGAGCAAGAACATGAAGTCGATGAAATAGAATTCACTTTTGGGTTCTTTATAGTGTCACTTGGTAGTGCTCCAATTTCCCGGTCATTGAAGGCTTTTAAGAGGGCGTCGAGCTTGTTTGTCATCTCGCCTTGTCGTTTCTTGAAATCGGCTTCAAGCTTAGTCAATCGAGTTTCTTGAGATGACATGAATCTAGACATAATTGCCTCAAGACTAGCGGAGTTCCCGGTGTTTGGAGGGTTGAAACTATTAGGTGGACTAGATGAGCTTTGGGGTGGGTTTGAATTTTGGTTCCACTTAAGGTTAGGGTGATTCCTGTATGAGGGGTTGTAGGAGTTTCCTAAGTTGTTTTGTTCGGGCTTGAAAGTGTACCACTTCTCTCCCGTTCTGTCGGTACGCGTAGAGGCGTAGTCCGCAAAAGCTTTTTCGGGGAGTCTTGTGCAATCACGAGTTTCGTGGGGACCACTACACAACTCACAAGGTAGAGTGATTTTGTTTACTTGATGGGAAGACTTAGGATTTTTGTAAGAACTCATTAGGAATTTGACTTAATCTTCAAGCTCGAGCATCCAACGGTCAGAAGGTTGTGAGTCAATGGGAGGCAAGGAGATTGACATTACGGTTTTGGGCAACTCACGGGGGTCATTTCAACTTTCGTTGTCATAGAGAGTAAGGTCCTCTATTATACCCCACGATTCTTCCGTGGTGAGATCACTAAGTTTACCACAGGCCGCTTGGTCGATGGATCGCTTAGTTGAGAAGTTGACATGATCATAAAAGATTTGGACTTGAAAATGCCGTGATGAGGGACTTTATGGAGTAAGTCCTTGAATCGAGTCCATGCTTCGTAGAGAGATTCACCTTGACATTGTTGGAACATCAAGATTTCATTCATAAGCTTAGTAGTTCTCCCCGGTGGGAAACATTGGGCAAGGAAACGAGTGGTGAGATCATCCCAACTTGAGATGAAGCTGGCGGGAAGTCGCTCAAGCCAATTACTAGCTTGGTCCCGTAGAGAGAATTGGAAGAGACGCAAGCGCGTGGTCTCCTGAGTAGTAGCATCGAGGTCGATGGAATCGATGATTTTATGGAAATCCTTAAGATGCTGATTAGGATCTTCTGAACGAATTCCATGGAATGCACATCCGTTTTGCACCAACCGGATGGTGTCAGATCGCAGGGCCGTAGTTTGAAATTGATCGAGGAGCTCAATGGTGTTCATATAGCCTAGGTTCCTTGGTCTTGAGTATTCACCAAGAGTACGGCCTCTTGCGGGTCATTTGGTGGTGGGTTGATGAGTGGTGGTTGATTATCACCTTCCATGATGAAAAGTGATGGGATTACGAACAAAGGTCACGAAGAAGGGGGATAGACTATGAGGAAGCTAAAAATGAGAAAAAAGCTTACTTGATAGGAATCAAGCAAGAGAACCTAAACGAGATAGACTCCTAACTAGCTATTCTATTCCGGCAAATGGGCAAAACTTGATACGCCGCACAACGCCGCGCTCGGGGTCAAAGGAAACTTCCTTTTCTTCGAGCAAGTTTTTCAACCACCTAGGCAATGAACCTAATCGTTGTAGTGTAGTATTAGGGTAAGCCTCGGGATTGATATCGTTCTCTAAGGGAATAGGAATGCTAGTGAGAAATTACTACGCTAAGGTTGGGGTTGAGGAAGATTATTTTTTTTTATCTTTTTTATATTATTTAGAAAATTGAAAGGTACGAATCTCGGGGTATTGGATTTGGGGGGTGGTATTTCTACCGGTTACTCTACTATTATCTAGTCTAATTAACTAAGCTAAGGGGTAGTCTATGTCTAATTGATGTGTGCTCGTATGATGATTAAAAATGTGTGTCTACCTAGATACTATTACTCCCTAGTTATCTTTTTATTGATGGTTGAATTGTCATGTCCTTATTCTTAACGCGTTGTGTCTTCTAAGGTCGTAGGGTATGCTTTTTTCCCTAACTCTTTGAGAATACCTTAAGGTTATTGCCTACAAAATCTCTAGGATTTATAAACTAACTCTAAGGTTATCTTTGGATTTTTAGTCTACAATAACTCTAGGCGATTATAAACTAATGTTCATAAAGACTACCCAAGCGTTAAAAACACAACGATAGTCTATTGCAATCCTAAGCCAATTACAATTAAGATAAGAGACAACCAATCAATATTCAATAACTAGGTTTCATAGATCTAAGCAAACACACAAGTAAATTAGCCGGACATGGTAAACATGCAAGCATACACACATACAATCGAAGACATAATGAAATCAATGAAGTAGATTACTTATCTTGATGTAAAATAGGGTATGAGAACCCTAAGATACTGCCCAAGACAAACCAAAATCGTTTTAGGTTTTACTCCACAATTCTACCTCTAAAAGTCCGAAAATTCAATTCTATATATAGAGTTACAACGTGACGCAAGTCACTCTTTAATTGTGACGCCGTTGGATCACGCCATTAAGGTTTCGTCTTGACCAAGTCAACTTTGTGACCGGCTCACGTTGTGGTTTTGACACCGTCAGCTTCAGCTTCTGACGCCATTTGAATCTGGATCTAGGCCATCTGAGTTGTGACGCCCTACTCTTTAAAGCCTGACGCAGTCAAGTACAAAATAGCAATTTCACTCCTGGGCCATCACAATTAGAGGGACGGCGTCGCCCTTTATCTGTGATGCCGTCGGGTGCACTTCCAGCAGCTTGAGTGTCTTGATCTTGACTTTAGCCATTTTCTTCACATATTCACGCCTTTTCGTCCAAATAAGCATTATTCCAGCATTTTGCCTTCAAGAGACCTAAAAAGTAAAAAGGAAAGAAATTAAGCAGTAACGGATATAAAAGTGGTCGATTAAGGGCTTAAATGACCCCTCAAAAGTGTACCTTTTAAATCCTTATCAAACAACATCATGGTTGCCTCTGGGGTACCGATGAGAATGAAGAGCTTTTTCCTTCAGAAAAACTGTTGTTTGTCGACGATGAAAAATTATTAGAAACGTGTAGGCCAGTGCCACTTGTCTCATCATACAATGACATGATATGTCCACTTAGTGACGTTGTTCACACTCTTCGTTGTATGAATGCTATCAAAGAAGGCATCACTCTCTTAACAATTGTTGTTGGTGATCAATCATCTGGAAAGACTAGTATTATCAAGACACTCACATGCATTATTTTGCCTCTTAGAGTTTACACTCGGGTTCCTTTAATAATAAGGCTTCAAAACCATTATGATCCTAGTTCTATTTCACAAATCCATTTAGAGTATAAAGGGAAGTCTGTTACAGCTAATGAAGATCGGATTACAGAAGAGATTTCTCTTGCAATAGATAAAATTGCAGTCAATGGCAAGGATGTATCTGATGTTTCATTGACTTTGGTTGTAAAGAATAGTAGTGTCCCTGATCTTACCATTATTGATCTACCTGGAATTCTAGTTCATGAATTCGAAAACATTTACAAAACCATCTCAAGTAAACTTATGTAATTACTTGCCTCACTGATCATTTATTATGAGTTATTCAGTACATTACCCTAGGACTTTGGCCTATACTTCTTTAAAAAAAAAGGCAATGGAAATTATGTTAACAAAACCCCACTACACACGTTCGCCTTCGGTTTAGTGATATGTGAGTATGACTATTTAAGATATTTGTGAGATATTACATGTCAGATATGTGACGCAGGTGTGTAAATTTCTGTTCTAAACTTGTGAATATGTTTTTCTCTTTTCTCATCACTATTTCATGTCTATGTTGTAGAAACCGAACGTACAATGCTAAGTATTATTGAATTGATAAATAAACTAAGATAATACAATGAGTATTTATAAGACAAACACAAGGTAAAACCCTAAAAGCTAAATGGGATCATATGTCACTTATGGGGTAATATGCTAACATCCCCCCTCAAACTAACAATGTTGCAGCGAGAAACATTGAGAGTAAAATGAAGCTTGATAAATATATCTTCAATCTGTAAAGCAGAAGGAACAAACGACAGAGAGATAGTCCCAACCTGAAGATGATGACGAGTGAAATGACAATCTATCTCAATATGCTTGGTACGTTCATGAAACACCAAGTTACGCGCAATCTGAATAGCACTACGATTATCGCAATGTAATGGAGTAGAATGGCTAATAAAAAACCCATGTCTGCGAGCAACCGACGTAACCAAACAATCTCGCTAGTAGTTACTACAATGGCTCGATACTCAGTTTCAAGAAGATTCAAAAATAACATCTTGTTTTTTACTCTTCCACGAAATAATGGAATCACCAAGAAATATACAAAACCCAGTAGCTAACTTGCGAGAAACGATATCACAGCCCAATCAGAATTAGGGGTGATCAACGGGCCAAAACCGGACCGGACCGAGACCGAACTAGCCCAAAATCTTATACCGAAGACCGGACCGAATATGTTCGGTCGGTGGGGTTGGTCCGGTCCTTCGGTCGATCCGGTCCAAGAATGCATAATAGTCGGGTTTTACGTAAGAACATGTATGTATGGTTTTGTGACCTTCGTTGGTTTAAAATTTATTGGTAAAGATTATTAATCCTACTCTTTAGTATATTTGAGTTAAGGAATTGAGCAATCACAATTGTTGTGGTCATGGATTTGGGCGTGCATTTGTGGTTTTGTCGCCTTTTCTGGAATATTGGTATCGATAGAGATTAAAAAGAGTGATCAACTCTTAAGCCTTATCATATTCACCCAATTTATCTTTTTAGACTTGTTACTCCTTAGCTTTAGTGGTGGAGATGTGTATCCTTGCCAAGCTTATGATAGGATACTCGTCATAACCGAGCAATTGAGCGATCTATTAAATGTTACCACATAGATTAGTTGAGTGATTTGAGTGATTTTATTTCGTGCGGTGTTTGTTTGTGCATTAGTAATTGAACATAAACGTTTAAAACATAAATCCTAAACAAATGTTTATGATAGGTTTTCATAAGTTAAAACGAAAGTCTACTTAAGGACAAGTAGGATTCAAGTGGGTGGATATTTGATGACATCAAATAAAGACTAATAATAGCATCATTTATTCCATTTATATTGCTCGTTTTTCATTATTTTATATAAGAATTTATACTTAATTACTTATTGTTGTTATCGAGCAATTGGTGAAAGTTAGCGAAAAGAACGTGTTTTGGAGCTAAAAAGATGAAGTTCAAGAAGTCTGCTGATTCTGAACCAATACACCATATTATTCTCGACAAATATGTTGTATCCAAATACTTAGAAGAAATCAAGACCATTGACTGACTTTGATGCATACATCGTATTCATTTCTACTATGCGCCGTATATGAAACTTTGGTCAACAATCAAGAAGAAGCACGTTTTACTTCCAATACGCCGTATTGATCTCATCGAATACGGCGTATCTTCACCTTAACTTCACAAGACATCCATAACGGGAAGACATCAATACGTCGTATCCAAGATCACTTATACGCCGTATTGAAGGGCGGTTGATGAATATTCTGGAATATAATAATCTTGGATCACACGCTATTTAACCTCGATAGGCTGTATTGGACTTCTCTGATACGTCGTATCGACCCTTTTTCAAAGACTATATGTAGAAAACCTAACACTCGGTTTTTAGAGAGCTTTTAACCACCAAGTACAATTCTCATATGTTTTTTGAAGACAAGAAGGTCCTGCAAGTGCATTCATTCCATAGGAAAACTCTTGTAATCATTATACTCCGCGATAATCTTCAGTTAGTGTATCATTTTCTTTATGAATTCTACTTTAATTGTTCTGAATATGATATTGTGTATTATTACTGAGATTATGGGCTAATACCGATAAGGATTAGCCAAGTTTATGATAATATAATGTTATGATTTGTTTATATCGATTGTTTACTCTTTCGTTGCATGTTGTTTATGTTTATCACTTGATATACGTATATGAGCTTGATTATGTTTTTATCTGTCATTCAACTAGATCTAGGTTTATAGATAAAGTCATGTTTCATGATTATGCGCAATTGTGTTAAGTGGATAATAGACTAGACTTGTAACTAGGTTTAGATCTATAGATAAAATCTTGTTTCATAATTATCATATTCTTGTTAAGTTGATAATAAACTAGAATCCAGGATAGATATTACATATAGCTTATCTTTATGAGTAGATCAGTAGTACTATAAGTAACGTCCTATTTCTACTATTGGTTAAGTGAATAATAGTTCCTGAACTATAGATAAAGTTATGTTTCCTTTGGTAGTTAAGTGGATAATAGGCTACTAGTATAAAGATAACCATTAGGCCATAAGTTTGTAAAGCCTCGATGAGCTAGGTTGCAAAATAAAATAACCTAGATAGATTATAATCAATGGTGAGACTTTATGTTGGTTTGGTTGATTGTGACCAGATTAACCGATATATAAACCTCAAGTTTAGGGAGAAGACCCACTTAGCTTTCATTAGAAAACCACCTACGAAAGTAGTAAAATCATTGCACACACAAACAAATCTTGCATTTATTTAATAACTTGGCTAATACGTTTTCCTTACATTTGAGCTTGACCTCTTCTTTATCGTCTTTTTATATGCTTGTGTGTGTTATTAGTTTTATTTATCACTTTATTAAACCAAAACTCGTGCTAGTTTCTCATGCTGAAAACCCCCCTATTGCATTAGTTTAGGATTTAATTAGGTTAATTTAGATAATTAGAATACCTGTAGATTAATTATGAATGCCCACTCTTAGTGATCGACACCCTACTTACCAACGAACCTACAACTGATTGGGTACACCGCCCGTTAGTGTTAGTTTAATTAGAGAAAAGTTGGCAAAATATAAATGGCAAAACTTGATAACAAATATAACTATACTAAATGACAGATCAGTATGTAAGCTTTATAAATCATCGTACGGGTTTAACCAATCCCAAGGCAATGATTTGATAAGTTTATGATGGAGTCGAAATATATAAGAAGCAAATACGACCATTATGTCGATTTGAAAAAGCTACAAGATGGGTCTTTCATATATCTTCTTCTATATGTATATGATATGTTGATAGCTTCTCAGAGTCTAGACGAGATTGAAAAGTTAAACATTCGGTTGAAAAGCGAATTTGAGATGAAGGATCTCGGTGAAGCAAAGATGATTCTAGACATGGAGATAGTCAGAGACAAAAAATTGAGGAACTATGTTGACTCGAAAACACTATCTATGAAGGATTCTAACTCGTTTTAGGTTCGACAAGCAAACGAAAGGAGTTAGTACTACACTCACTTCTAATTGAAGATCAGGGCTTCCATGTCACCGAAAAATGATGCAGGTTTATGTTGTAGGTATATGGAAAAAGTACCTTATGTAAATATTGTAGGTAGCTTAATGTATGTGATAATATGTACTCGACCATATATTAGTCATGTTGTTGGGATGGTGAGCAAGTATATGCATAACCCTGGAAAAGGATATTGGCAAGTTTTTAAATGGATATAACAATATATCCATAACGCAGACCATGTAGGGTTAGTATTCGGACATGGAAGTAGTCAGTGGGTAGAAGGATATTGTGATTCTGACTATGTCGGATATTTAGACAAACGAAGATCTACGACAGGCTACCTATTTATTATGGCAAAAGCTCCAGTTAATTGGAAGTCTACCTTACAGTCAACCACTGCTTTGTCAACTACGGAAGCAGAGTATATGGTGATTACAAGGGTTGTAAAGGAAGCAATTTGGCTTCAAGGGTTGCTTAGTGAACTTGGAATCAAACAAAAAGTTGTCACGATGCAATCTGACAGTCAGAGTGCAATTCATCTAGCGAAGAATCAAGTTTATCACGCAAGACTGATGTTCGGTATCATTTCTTACGAGAGATACTGTAAGAAGGTGAAGTCATAATCCAGAAGATCCATATTTCTAAGAATCTCGCGGATATGCTGACTAAAGTATTAGTTGTGGTCAAGTTCAATTATTTGTTTGGACTTGATCAATATTTTGAAAACTTGAAGACTGGTTTGAGGACACCACTGACATTTATTAAGAGACAGATTGAAGGAATTGGTATTTCGTTAAGGTGGAGATTTGTTGAATGTTGGCTCAAGAATAAGCAAGATATAAAAAGAAATGAGGTTTTAGAAGATATGGAATCTTAAGATTGCAAGATTTTACAAGATATGCAACATCTCATCAACTTGTATGCAACTTGGCCACTTGATCACTCATTTAAAGTCTATAAATAAAAGGCTTGGTTTTTGTTTTCAAACAAACCAAAATACACACAAGTAGTTCTTGTACCATTATGTTCTCGAGTTTAAATTTGGAAGAAATGAAAGAAAAGAAAAGGAAACTGTGAAGAACTTGTACTATCCAGTTTTTTTAAGTAAGGAAAAAGAATGAAATGAAAGAAACTTGAAGGGAAAATATGGCTAAAACTTTCCTCCCAAAAATGAGAGGAAATAGAAGTAAACTAAAGTCTTGCATATCAAATGACAAAACGTATAAAAACGGACGAAAAAGTATAAAAAGAGACGAAAACGTATAAAACGGACAAAAATGTATGAAAACTTAAGAAAACGGGCGAAAACATATGAAAACGTACGAAAGCATCTAAAAAATGTATAAAACAGACGAGCACATATGAAAACATAAGAAAAATGGCGAAAATGTAAAAAAGCGAACGAAAACGTATAAAAATGGACAAAAACGTATAAAACCGGACAAAACGTATGAAAATGAAAACGTAAAAAAAGGGGCGAAAATGTAATAAAATGGACAAAAATGTAAGAAAAAAGGCGAAAAGGTATAAAAAAAGTACGAAAACATAAGAAAGCAAATAAAAATGGACGAAAACGTATAAAACGGATGAAAACATTTGAGTACTGATAAAAACAGGATTAATTTATAAAAACAAATGAAATCGTATAAAAACGGACAAAAGCGTATGAAGACATCAGAATACGAGCGAAAAAGTATAAAAACTGACCAAAAAACATAAAAACGGACAAAAACGTATAAATACGGACGAAACGTTAGATGCTAACGATCGTTGGCAACAAGGACGAAAACGGAAAAATTTGACAACAATTTGGATGATTTATGAGAGACATTAGAAAAAGGACTGAATGTGACTTTATGTGCAAATCACATGGACGTGGCTTGTAAGAAGCTGAAAAGAAAATATAAATGAGTACATTGCATTTTTGGTCCCTATGGAAAGAGGGGGTAGTTTCGTCATTTAACTTTGTCCCAGCGCAAACTACAAAATAGGGACGTCCACAACACTTTTAAAGTTTTAGGGACTTTTTTGCAATTTGGCCAAACCACAGGGACCAAAAAAATGCAATTAACCCTTTGAAAAATATATAAGTTCGTGATGTTACATTTTTTTGTTCCCTTTCGTATTTTTTAATTTTCAACAAAATATTTTCGAGTATGCTTGTAGTGTTAATTCATTCACATTTTTTACCTAGTCGGTGGGATATAATCGCGATTGATATGATGAAAAACATGTTTATTGTAACCTGACAGCCGTAAGTTTGTAACAAGATGTTACCGACCTATGCCTTTTTAGAACTCTTGTTAGAGCATACGGTGTCTTGGCGAAGAAGTGCTTGCCACGCCTACGTGGCATTCGCCGTCCCTCGCCACAAGCTCGCCGCCGCACCAAGCAGCTTCTTCCTCCTTCACCACAAGTTGCCTCGTCGTGCAAATGATGAAGTAAAAGACAAAGAACGTTGTGGAACGTTTATAAAATTTGAGTTTATATCTTTTTTTAATAAACGCAATTATACATTATAAATACTACTTCATTGTAACAAATTTTACACACAATTTCTCTTTCAAAACACTTCATCCTTATAAAAAAAATTGATATGGCTTGTTCACTTTCACATACGATCGATGAAATCATGGCTTTAGTTGATAAACTAATTGCGGAGGATAGAGCTCGTCAACAAGCGTTGTGCGACTTAGCCATGCAATTTGAAAAGACATGCGAAACTAAAGATGATATGAGACAAGCATACGAGAAATGCAATGACATTCCGCCTAAAAACCATGCTCAACTAGAGACTTTTATAAACGAAGAATCTATGAAATATTACGAGATGCATAATGCTCTGTTTAGCAATGTGGGAAAAATAGAAAAACAAATCGGGGGGAAGTTTATTTGGCTACACGAAAAATACACTTAGGACGATTATGTATTGTATTTTAAATTTCGCATCATATCGTAATTTGTATTTTTATTTTAACATACGGGGTTTTTTGAGGATATTTATATGAAGTAGAATGAAATGCGGGAGGATATTTATATCTACGTCCTTCATTTCATTCTGCTTCATTATAAATATCCTCTAAAACACTCCGTATGTGTTTTCATTTTGGTGTTGTAATGTTAAATTTCGTATTGCAACTTTTATGTTTAAATAAATGAATGTACTTTTAAATTTTTGTAGCATTTCAAATAAAAGAGTGTACTTTTAAAAAATTTCAGCAGTTTCAAATTTTGAATTTTATATGCTCCAACATCTATTTTTTCCTTATAAATACCCAGTGGGTAAAGATTAAATAAAAAGACAAATATCCGTAAAAAGAATAAAAAGAATTTTTTTTCAAAAAATGTTCTCGAAAAATTCCATAAAATTCCACAAGATCGGTATGTTGGTGCATGAAAAGTTGTGAAGGAAGTTTTCTAAAAGTGAATACTTTTTCCGAAAAAATTTCTGAAATAATACGTTTGTGCATTAATCGCTTTTTGTGAAATTCATTTTACACAAACTTCTTGACTTGTTTCATCAAAATAATATTGCGCATCAAACTAAAACAAGTTGAAAATTTTTATGCGTCAAAATTTTTTGCGCATCAAAATTCGTTTTTGTGCATTAAAAAAAACGTATAAAAACTCAAAATTAGAAAAACTTTTTTCACAAAAATTTTATGCACCAACATACCCGATCTTGTGGAATTTTTTTGGAATTTTTTAAGAACTTTTTTTAAAAAAAATTTCTTTTTATTCTTTTTACGGATATTTGTCTTTTTATTTTAACTTTACCCAATACCCAGTTACCATCATGTTTTTTGTCAGACAACCTCTTATCAAACTCTCTCAAGTATCAATCATTTTCACACAAACACTATAGCTCAATACCCAAGCGAGGTGCAAAAGGCTATCCTTAGACGATTACACACCGAATAGGAAAAAGAACTCCAGATGGTTAACAATTTTTTAGCTGAGATAACTCGTATTATGCTCCAGAAGATGAGCAGTAGTGAAGAGGTCGAAAGGTTGCGTGAGATGCCTCAAGAACAGCCAGTTATCAGCGTCGGTCTACAAATGCTGCTAATAACTGAGCAATCAGATATGCGTCTCCACATCGCCTTGAAGGCTGTTAAGGAACAAGTGGTGCAAGTCTGGAATGAGAAGACAAATCTCATCAACTATTACAAATCAATATAAAAACTTGATTAGAACCGTTGGATGATTTGTGTTTTCGTTTCGTATCGTCATTTGTGTATTTTTTTTTTCATATTGTATTTTAGTTTCTTATTGTAATTTTTTTTACGTATCGTTATTTTTATATTGTATATGTTTTTTAATATGTTATATTGTAATTTTATTTTTATGAATGAATTTTAGTTTATTTGAAAATTTAAAAAAAATGAAAGTGGTGCGATTCAAATGAAGATGTTGTGTTGTGTTATGATAAATATGATATTTTAATATGTGTCAGCACATATTGGTGGATTTTGTGGTAGTTTTTCTCTCTTTTTTCTAATCAAACCAATCATCTGCAGACACGTCATGTGGATTTTTTATGTGCGTCTAACATTTCATATTTGAGAGAAGTTGTGTTATGATAATATGGCATGCTCGTATATTAAAATGGAATTGATACTCACACCACATTTTTTTTATTAATGCATTATTAATGTAGAGGCACTTTATTTTGCTTACCCATAAATTCATGCTTACCAAAGGACAAATCCTCACCATCCATCTAGTTTGATCTAATGGTGGGGATTAACCTAAGATTTAAAAGGCAAACCTAAGTCCATGTTTTTTTTTTGTCTTTTTGTTTTTCTTTTTTTATTCACATATTTTTTTTGTCCTTTTTTTTAATTAGCGTTTTTTTATTTAATTCACTTTTTTTTTTCTTTTTTTCTTTTTTTTATATTCGTTTTTTTTAAATTCGCGTTTTTTTATTAATTCACGTTTTTTTTTTCATTCGCTTTTTTTTCTTCGTTTTCGTCTATTTTCATACGTTTTCGTCCATTTTCATACGTTTTTGTCCGTTTTCATACATTTTCATATGTTTTCGTCTGTTTTCATCCGTTTTCATACGTTTTCGTCCGTTTTCATCAGTTTTCTTTCAATTTCGTCAATTTTTCATACGTTTTCATCCATTTTCAAACGTGTTTTTACGCTTTCATAAGTTTTCGTCCGTTTTCATACGTATTCGTCCATTTTCTTACGTTTTTGTCGTTTTCATACGTTTCGACTATCACAAAGTGATATTCATAATATCACTTTGTGATATTATGAATATCACTTGTGATTTTCTGGAGATCACTTTGTGGTATTCTGATAATCACTTGTGATTTTCATGTTACAAAACATTAGTTGAAAATCACTTGTAATATTGAAAATCACGAATATCACTTGTGATCATCGGATATCACGGAATATCACTTGTGATATTCAGAATATTATTTGTGATACAGAATATCACTTGTGATATCACGAATGCCACTTGTGATATTGACATATAAAAGCGGCCAAAACATTTAAAACCGCAAACGTATAAACGGACGAATATGTATGAATTCTAAACCAAAGTTTGACCATTTTATCTTTATACGTGGTAAATATAAACTTACATATTTTTATAAGTTTCAAAATAAGCAAATTAAGCTTGTGAAACATAAACCGAAATCACATAAGCTCATAAGCAAATAAAATAAGATTTAACAATTACCCTCAAACTATGTAGTTGCTATTCAAATTATATATTTGTGATATTCTGAATATCACTTGTGATTTTCTAGATATCACTTTGTGATATTCTGAAAATCACTTTGTGATATTATGAATATCACTTGTGTATTACGGATATCACTTTGTGATTTTCTGAATATCAATTGTGATTTTGATGTTACAAAACATTAGTTGAAAATCACTTGTGATATTTAGAATATCACAAGTTATATTCGAATATCACAGAATATCACTTGTGATCATATGAATATCACAGAATATCACTAGTGATATTCAGAAACGATAAAACGTCGAAAACATTTAAAACGAGCAAACGTAAGAAAATGGACGAATATGTATGAAAGCGTAAAACGAGTATGAAAACAGAGGAAAACGTATGAATAATGAACAAAAGCGTGAAAACGGAAAAAGTAAGAAATGGATGAATATGTATGAAATGGACGAAAACTTATGAAAGCGTAAAAACAAGTATGAAAATGCGAAAACGTATAATGAACAACGTATGAAAACAGACGAAAACATCACAATTAAAAAATTGAATTAAAAATAAAAATAATAATAATCTGAAAAAAAAAAAAAACAACGTGAATTACAAGAAAAGACAAAAAAAAGATGAAAAAAAAAAAAAACAAGAAAAAAACAGGTTTATCTATTAAATCTTAGGTTAATCCCTATCATTAGATTAATCTAGATGAATGGTGAGGATTTGTCTAAAATAAAGGTAAGCAAATGAAAATTCCTTATCATAATTTGAGTATCACCTCCCATATGTAGTAAAAGTTAGAACTCTTCGTCACACCTTATACTCTTAACGACAAAAATTCATTTTTGGCGTTTCTTGATCACAGTATCTTTGTCCCCTTATTTTCTTAAATCACCATACAACAACCTTTGAGTCTCCATTTGTTGAGCTACAACAATGGCGACCCCACCCGAAGATGAAGACACAATCTTGGAAGAAAGATCAGAGCTCATGGTATCACCCAAACACACTAAACCCATTAACCCGACCCGAAAACTTGCCCCATTTCTTAAACCCTCTTCTACTACTTTAATGGATAATAACGTTAAACCCTTTTCTTTAAACCCTTCATTTGACCCCAAAACATGTTCTTTAAAAGCATCATTTAATGGGTTCAGAACCCCTCAAAAAGGTTGGAAAGATTGGGTCAATAGTATGTGTTTACTTCACAAATCCACGTGGCAAAAAGCAGGAATTTATAATGCTGTTTTAAACTCATCTTATGAAATTGTTAAAAATGATGACTTGATTCTTGGTTTTGCTAAAAAATGGTGTCATGAGACAAAAACATTTGTGTTTAAATGGGGTGAAGTTAGTATTACTTTAGAAGATATGATGGTTGTTGGTGGTTATTCTGTTTTAGGACATTCTCTGTTTAATCTTGTTGATATTGAAAGCGATGAAGCGAAAGAAGTTTTAAGGAGGTTAGATGAAGCATGGGATAAGTTAAATAGGTCTCCGAGTAATAAAGTTCCACAGTCTGGATGGATGAAGATGTTTAAAGATAGCGGCAGTGAAATCGAGCATGAGGCGTTTCTTGTATTGTGGTTATCCCGGTTTGTTTTTCCTTCAACTTATACCACTGTTACTAAAAAAGTATTTGCAGCTGCTGTTTGTTTAGGTAGAGGGGTTAAGCTTGCTCTTGCACCTCCTGTTTTAGCTAGTATTTATCGAGATTTAAAATTGTTAAAAAATAGTTTGGAAACCGATAGTCATGATGATGAAACAAAGGTTATTGTTTGGGCTCCATTCCAACTTGTTCAAATTTGGATTTGGGAAAGATTTAAAAATCTTAGGCCTAATTGTAGTGATAGTTGTGGTCCAAGATTTGCTAGATGGGAAAACAAGAAATTACGCGTAAAAAAAGTTGATAGTGGTTTTGAAGATTTTTGTTGGCGGCCGTATGCTGAAAATTCAAATGATAAGTTTGGAAGGTGGGCTGTTGTTGGTGATTGTGTAGATGAAGAATTGGAGTCATGGGTCCGCTGTTTAAGAGTTTCTGAGTTGGTTGCGATAGATGAAAAATGTATCCAACAATATCTGCCTCATAGAGTTGCAATGCAATTTGGGATGAACCAAGATGTTCCTGGAGACGTGGCACAAGTAAATGGAAGTCATGAAATTGCTTGGAGGTTTTACACTAGGCCTGTTAAAGATGTGAAAGTGTATATTCCGTCACGAGTCTTTGAACCTTATGTCACTGTTAGATATTTGGAGTGGCGGAATAAGTCAGCTGTCGAGTGTAGTATGCAGTCTCCATTTGGTGATAATGTGACCAAAATTTTTGGCAAAGATAAATCAAGAAGAAAAAGATCCAATGCATCACCTAAACACACTAAACCCTTTCAGCCGACGTATACACGTGCCCCAATACTAAAACCCTCCACTGTCAATAGGAAACCTTGTTCTTTCAACCATTCATCGGCTCCCAAAACTAGTACTTCAAAAGTATCATTTAATGGGTTTAGAATCCTTCAAAAAGGTTGGAAAGATTGGGTTAATAGTATGCATTTACTTCACAAATCCACGTGGCAAAAAGCAGGTATATATAATGCTGTTTTAAACTCATCTTATGAAATCATTAAAGATAATGACCTGATTCTTCGGTTTGCTAAAAAATGGTGTGATGAAACTAAAACATTTGTGTTTGAATGGGGTGAAGTTACAATAACTTTACAGGATATGATGGTTGTTGGTGGTTATTCTGTTTTGGGTCAGTCTGTTGTTAATCTTGCTGATACCAAAACCGATGAATCTAAAGCAATTATAGCAAAATTAAATGAAACATGGGTTGAGATGAAAAGATCTAGTTACACTAAAGCTGAACAGTCTGGATGGATGAAGATGTTTAAAGATAGTGGTAGTGAAATCGAGCATGAAGCGTTTCTTGCATTGTGGTTATCTAGATTTGTTTTCCCTTCAACGTATTCAACCGTTTCTGCAAATGTATTCACTATTGCTGTTTGTTTAAGTAGAGGGATTAAACTTGCTCTTGCACCTTCTGTTCTTGCTAGCATTTATAAAGATTTACGCTTATTGAAAAACGCAGACCAAAATGATGTTATTGTTTGGGCTCCTTTACAACTTCTTCAAGTTTGGATTTGGGAAAGGTTTAAAATTCTTAGTCCAAATTGTGGAGATAGTAGTGGTCCAAGATTTGCTAGATGGGAAAAGAAGAAAATAAGAGTAGAAAATGTTGATTGTGGTTTGGAAGATTTTTGTTGGCAGCCATATGCTGAGGATTCAAATGATAAGTTGGGAAGGCGGGCTGTCGCTGGTGATTGTTTAGATGAAGAACGGGAGTCGTGGGTTCGATGTTTGAGGGTTTCAGAGTTAGTTGGGATAGATGGAAAATGTATTGAGCAATATTTACCTCATAGAGTTGCCATGCAATTTGGAATGAACCAAGATGTTCCTGGTGACGTGGCACGAGTGAATGAAAGTCCTGAACTCGCTTGGAGGTTTTACACCAGGCCTGTTAAGGATGTTGAAGTTTATTTCCCATCCCCAATCTCTAAGCCATATGTCACTACTAGGTACATGGAGTGGTGGAACAAGTCAAACGGCGAGGGTTATTTGCAGTCTCCAATTGATGATGACGAGACAGAAAACTTTGGCAAAGTTGAACCAAGAAGTGAAGGTTCCAAAGATTCTGTGGATGTTGATACATTCGGATTAGAACTTGAAGCAAGAATCAGTAAACTCGAGAAGCTATTTGCATATCTCAAAGCTAAAAAAGCGGGAGTGACATGTTAATGTAATAGGGTTTACAATCATATTTGGTGGTAAATTTCATAGAATCTTACAAGGGTATATGAACTATTATAACTTAGATTGCATCGTACTGATGGTTATTGAATGAAAGTTTAAATATTAACTCAGTAGTCAATTGTTAACCATCTTTGCTGGACATTATAAGAAAACATGTGTATCTAACAATCCATGCAGTACTTTGCATTATTGCATTTAGAACATGTTAATTATTTGCAATGGGTTTTTCTAACTTGTGTCATGGTGGCACAAGCTTAGAAGTGTTAAATGAAGACATCTGTATTCTTAAATAAACCTATTTCCATACAAAACAAAGATAATTTTGATAAACATCATAAATTTAGGAGATAATTAATCCTCCATCGTCTCATTTTAATAGTCCACCAACAATTTTTTATTTATTTATGATAGATAGAATGAATGTCTTTTGATGATTAGAAGGACAAATCTCTTTAAATACATTAAGTAGAGCTTATAGTTTCCTAATAAAAATAAAATGATATGGGCAAAACTGGAAAATTAATAAATTCAAAAATTTTATTCAAGAAACTAAACAATGTTTTAACTTTTAAGACAAATTAAAATAGTAAAGTAAAGTAAAGTAAAGTAGCAGCCCGTCTTCCGGGTTATGGGTACCCATACGTTTCCGGTGTATGGGGGAGGTTAAGATGTAGACAGACATACTACAAGGTAGAGAGGCTGCTTCCAGTTCTACCAAAGGTAGAAAGGACCTCCGGCCTTTTGTAAGGAGTGAGGATCGAACCCCTAACCTCTCGGTTGAGAGGCAAGGGGTTTTCCAACTGATCCAACCTTACTTGTTACAAATTAAAATAGTAAGAGGGATAATAAAAATAAGACAGGGGGAGGATCAACTAACATGCAAATATGATCATTTCAGTTCAATAAACATTTCTAAACATATATCACCGCATCACAAGTTAGAAAATCCGTATATGTTTAACAAACGGTTAAGAATGTTACATTCAATGTCTAAAAAAATGGTAATTATGGTGCACTAAATGGTTACAAATTGCATATTTTGGTTAAAAAAAAAAAAAAAAAAAAAAAAAAGTATGCTGCAATAAAAATATAAAATGGTTGAAGTATGTTACAACATTGCATATTTTTGCAAGTTTGCACCACATATATTTGGGAAACAAGCTCCAGAATGACCAAAAAAAGGAATAGAGAAAAGGCCCACATAAACAGAAGTAATATCACGTACAAAACCTTTTCATTAATCTCAAGTGCAAAGAGAGAAAATCAAACAGCAAATATAAGCCTTCATCTCGTTTCATCTACATATGATGTCAAAGCTGATAACAAACCATACCCAATACCCTATCTTCAATCAAAGATTATATAAATTTGCAAGATCAAGTTTTTAAACTACCCCTGTGCAGACAGCATGATTCATTTAAATATGTCATCGTCAAAGTTTACTTATCTAGCTGCTGCAGATCGATATCCCATGCTGATGCTAACTGCAACAAGAGTTGGTCTGGCACCATACCTTCCCAATCTTCGGGAGGCTCGATAGTTGAAGCGGCTTCATTTAGATTCACCAAAATTTCCCTTTTAAGTTCCATTGGTATTTCCACATTATCTGCTCCGTTCTCCACAATCATATCAAGCAACTGTAGACCAAAAAATTGTGAATTAAAATACACCAGTCAAGGAAAACCAGCAAAACTGGTATCGAAGGGGTGTTTGAATTCGTGTTTTGAACTGGCTTTTCAGATATCAGATTACACTTCTGAGGGGGTGTTTGGCCTTGCGTTTTGAAAAGATTATGTGATAATTAGATAATAATCCGTCTTCAAAATGTTCATCAAGTTCTGTTAATTCAAAAACTAAAAGGTTGACAGCCCCTATATAACTAAATGACCGAAATCATTTTTTACAGCTACCCTAAACTGATTATTAAGATTCAAGGATTTAAAAGAGTATACCCAAACACTAGAAATTGATTATTTGCAATCGAAAAACAGACCCAATCGGATATCAGTTTTTTACTCTTGTTTTACAACCAGCAATAATGTCAATTTTGTTTAGTTTCATCAAATCATTAAAAGTTTGCAACAACACAAAAACAAACAGTTCCTTTTTTGGATTATTAGAACCTCAAATAAATAAACATATCCAAACACTATTTTCTATGCATACATAATAAGGTGTACCTGTTGAAGCCATGCCAAGCAGATATCGAACACATTTTGGTCCGGAAGAAACTGTGCAACAGCATGCAGAACTTCAGTCCCGACCTCACTTGACAATTGATCAATAACGGTGCCAGTTCTGTCCATTAGCTTCACAAGCAATAAATCATCACCAGTAGACAAAACTTCAGCAAATGCAGTATCAACATCACCAACATGAACCGCATCCATTGCATTAGTCCAGGCCGTCCAAACCGGGTCCCGATCTTGAACCATCTCATCTCCCATAGCCTCAGCCGTCATTTCCGGAACTGCCACCCGGGCAGTTCGGGCAGGGGCCTGCCCGTTGTCTTCGCCCGCAACCCTTATTGCTTCCAGTGTGGCTTCATCTTTTGAAGCTTGCCAAACACTTCTCGCCGACGGTCCTTCACCGAACCTAGCAGGTCCACCTCCCCAACCTCTTCTGTTCCCCGCTTCGGCTTCACTTTCTGATTTTGGTGATCTTCTTAAACCCATTTGTGGGTTTCTGCCATATGAATGATAGTCCCAATTTTCAGGCACGTCTGCCCGCCAAGAAGATCCTCTACCCCTCATATTTGAACCACCCATGTAAGACATCGGTTCATCGTTTCTACCTAATTTGGAATTAGGATAGTCAGAAAAGCCATTATATTTCCCTAATGGTCTACCAGATTCCTCAAACCCCATCATGTAATTGCCACCTCTTCTGTTATTTGATGATAATGATAGGTCACGTGCCATGTCTTCAACAACTCGTTCTAAACCCCGAACTCTGTTCTCAAGACTAACCATGCCATCATGTGATCCACCCATGAAATCCTGCAAAGTCAGGTTTTATCAGAAAAAACATGTAAATTTGAGGTGGCAAATTGGGCGGGTTGACAGGTCGAGTAACCAATCAAACTGGTAACTTTGGTATGGATCGACCCAAATTTGAATTTTACTACTTCTATAAATAACTAGGGTGTTAAAGATGATCAAAAATGTTGATTTATTTCAAAAGTTCAGCTAAAAGGGTAGCGGGTCAAGTGGACCGAACGGGTTGTAAGCTACTAAGCCACCCTATGTTGTTTCATTAACGTATTTTATTATTATGATATCAATATAATATTGTTTTGTAATCACAATAAAAGCAACACTATTTATAAAAACTAGAAATGGAAAAAGTGGTTGTGGGTCAACACGGCCCATTTTGATACATTCTTAGAATGACTTGTTTCAACTTCAAACCATTTTGCCCCGTTACCAAATCACCCGATACCCCTCGTGTCTCCAAAAAATAAACCTGCTATAGGTAAAAGATAACCAAATTGACCCATTCATTAGTAAACGGGTACAAATTGCCCCCTCACATTTGAAAGTAAGCTGAACTGACATACCTGCAACATGTTCATTAGATTTGCTTGTTGTCTCTCCAATTGCAGTAATTGCCTCTGAATAGCTAACCAATTTCCTTTATTCCCCCTAAATCCCTCCCTTTGATTTGGATCATTCATATCATCAAATTCTCGTCTTCTGGAAAGACCTCCAATTCCTCTATCAACTTTTTGGTAATTCTCTTTTGACTGTGACCCGCCATCTGTATCATTAAGACCCGAATCATCTCCATTTTGCTCATTTGAGGACCTGACAAATCTACGAGGGACAACCACTTCAACCTCACCCGAAACCCTTCTTTCAAGTCTCTGAAAGAACTCGGGGTTTAATTCTTTATCACTCAAACCAGGTGCTTTCTTTTTCAAAATACCAACAGCTTTCTCGGGTACGTTGCTACTCTCGGGTTCAACATTCTTTGGTGGGGCTTCCGTTTTTCTTTCATCTGACTTAACTGGTTCAGAATTTTCACCATCTGAAATTTTTTACAAACATGAGCACATTACATATACATAGAGGTAGCAAAATGGGTGTGTTAGGCGAGTTTTGTAATGGATCGAAATGTGTACTCTCTTTGCAGGGTCAGGTTGAGTTGACCCAAAACACTTTTTGTCCAAAACCTTTTTGGATTTCACATACATTGTTACGGTAATACTAATGAATAAAGGCATTTTTTAGAGTGTTGTATTCAATAGCAAAATACAGTTTGTGCAAATTTTAACCCGTGCAACCAGATTCCTATTTAATTTTAATTTTTTGTTTGTATTCATGTGACCCAAATAGACCCACACTTAAGTATATGGGTCAAAATTGCCACCTGTACAGATACACAAGTTGGAGCAACCAATGTAGAAAATAAGAGTAAATTTTATGCTCACCGTCACCCGTTTTTTGATCTATGGAACCACCTGCAAGACCCTGCCATTGTTGCAAAGCCTCTATTATACTGTCTCTTGCAGGTTTTATCTGTAGAAGTTGACCAAAAAAAAAAAAAAAGTTTAGTAAGGCAGGGAAACCCAAAAAAATTATAAACTTGATGCTACGGTATATGTGTAGCACGAAATCTTAAATGCATGATTAAAAAAAACCTTCAAAAGGGGGATCACTTTAACTTGTTTGAGCTTTTAAAAGTAACAATGCATGAACTAACCTTATCAAATCGGCAAGCTTCAAGAGCGGTTATTGTTGGACCTGTTTTTCCAGTGATCAAGTTACTGGAATGCAAAGCCAGGGCATTCAACGCATCAGCAGCCGCTTTTCGAGTTGCCCAATCAGTATTGTTGAGACAGTCGTGTAAACTTTGTAGCAGTGGCTCCAAGCCTTGCGGAGAAATCGCGCCAACCTGTAACATGTAAATTATTATATTTTAAGTTTATGTGGACATCATGCCATTAGCACCATTGATAACTTAAACAAAAACCAAATCAGTTACCAATTAGGATACAGAGGAGAGCTGACAGCAGTGTTCTGAATAAAAGGTCCACTAGTTATTTGTGTACCAATAAAAGGGTTCATGTCAACACCTAAGGGGCATAATCAGAAGCATAATCTATGTATACAAACATTAAAAACTGATTCTTCTGATTTCAAAACGCAAGTATCTGATAATCAATTCCAAAGCACATATCCATAGGCCCCAGGATGCACAGATATTCAAAGTATAATCCAATGGACCCCATCATTAACCAGTTTTTCTAATTGCTGCATGGAAATTCTTGTTTATCACTTGTCATGTATAGCATGTTCCACAACAGGAGTCTCCTCTTTCACATCATAACATTGCGATCATAACAGCATCCAAAATCGAGGCAAAGTTTAGTTTTGTATGCCCAAGAGCAAAGTGACACAAACTTATCAATTTTGCATTCACCTCAAAATATTCACCAATCTTGAAAGGACCAACTGATGGAACCCAAGTTTGACATGGCTGAGTTATACTTCCCCTTTTAATGACTCGCATTTTAAATAACAACTATTTATGACCTATAGGCAAGCTCACATGGTACGATTTCCAGCATATGCTTACATTTAGGTCAAATTTAAGAAAATTAATAAAATGGTAGTATATATATGTGCTATAAAAAGACTAAAACCCACTAAGACCCTAGCTACAAATATCTTAAAAGCCTGAAACATTCAATTGGCTTAGCTTAAAATTCTACTTTACGTCGCGCAAGTGTCGGGTCGAGGTCAAGATCCACATACAAAGTCAAAAACCCTTCTAATAAAGATTCACATTTATGTCCTAATGGCAAAATTCAAATGCTGTAATTTCACCTATCAACTAACTAATAAAGTACATATATACAATACAAAAAATCTATGTAAATTTTTAAACTCAAACACAGAATCATACGTGGGGGAACTTGTCACTTTAAAATTCTACTTCAAGTCGCATTAGCACACGTTGGGTCGAGTCCAGATCCATATTTAAAGTCATTTCATTTCAAATAAACATTCACATTTATGACCTAAAGGTTTAACTAAAATGCTACAATTTCACCTATCAACTAACAAATAAAGTATATAAACACAAACAAAATGCTAACAATCACAACATAAGTTATAACTAAACTAAATTTTACTTCATGTCGCGCTCACAAGTATCAGATCAAGTCAAGATCCATATTCAAAGTCAAAAACCCTTCTAATAAAGATTCACATTTAAGACCAAAAGGCAAATTCAAACGCCATAACTTCACCAATCAACTAACAATTAAAGTATACATACACAAACAGGCACAAACATAACAATCACAACGTAAGCTATAATAAACTAAATTTTACTTCATGTCACACTCACAAGTATCGGATCAAGTCAAGATCCATATTCAAGACCTAAAAGCAACCTCAAACGCCATAATATTTTCACAAATTGCCTCAAATAAAACGGTAAAAACCATCTACCTGAGAAAGACTCGAAACCACTTGCAAAAGAGCAGCCTTAGCCAAAAAACTAGGATTATTCAAATACTTGCAAATCCTCCCACACATTTTCTGAAAGGCGGAAACAGGCGGATTATCAGCCGCCATTTCCACCATTCTCGCCAAACACATAGCCGCGCCACTCTGCACACCCTTATTCTGATCATTCAAACTCTCAAACAACGGCTTCGTAAACAAATTCACAACAGACCCAACATTCTCCACACCCTCATTCCCAACAAAACCCTTAAAATACAGACTCGAAAGGTTCCCAATAGACTCCCTACAAGAATCTTTAACACCAGAATCAGAATCTTTAAGCCTTTTAACAATGTGGGATATAATTTTGGTCAAATGGGTAGCAGTTAAATCAGGATGACTAGCACAAACTAAGTAAAGAAGCCTAATTGATTCCTTTTTCAAAATGGGTTTGTTTTGGTCATTAGTGGCATCATAAAGTGAGTTAAGAAGCATTGTGATTGTCTGTTCAGGGTTGTTGAGGTTTTGGATGATCTTTTCGAGATCTTCGACCGCGATTTGGTGCGTATCGCGGTCGGAGAGCTTGGATAAGGAGGTTATGATTCTGTGCTTGAGTTCAATCATGGCTAAGTGTGAAGATAGAGAAGATGATGTTTTTGAGGATGTTGGTGAGGGTGTTGATGGGGGTTTTCTTGATTTTAAGGATTTAGTTGTTGCCATTGTTGTTGTGATTAAGGATTTTTTGAGTTGAAGATTTAGGGGATGAGGAAGAAGATCTTGAAGTGAAATGGAATTGGAGCTTGTTTAATTAGTGTTGAAAAAAATGAATAATGGGGAAAATGTTAACGTATAGATGTCGCCTAAATATATCTTCTTCTTTTTTTTAATATATTTAGGATAATTCCATATTTACCCAATCTAAACATGAAAATGTCATATATATCCAAAATACAACTTATGAATGCATGATGTACAATACATTTAAAGCATGTTTTGGGTAAATATGACATTATCATGTTTAAGTTGGGTAAATATGGAATTGCCCATTTTTATTTTAAGATGGGTAAATAAATTTGTTGTTTAGCTTGAAAACATATTTTGAAAATAATTTAAATGATAGTTACATCCAATCAAACTACATTAATTCAAATACTATGAAATATTTTTGCTTGAAATATGTATCAAAGGTATAGTTGTTTTTCGAGTCAAAATCTCACCTTGATCACTTGAAAATAGTCTTTCCCTACTTCCACCCTTACCATCCACTCCTTGTAATCACTCTGCTCCCTATAGCTTTTAATGAGAGAAAGATGTGAAGAATCCTTTTTTCGACTCTAACTCTCCCACTCCGGTTGTTACTTTTCTTTCTATTATTTCGAAAGTAGTTGCTCGTCCTCTAGGCACCTTTGGAAGGCATGGTATGTGACAACGTACACATTTACTTCTTGTCATATGGCTTTTTCATCAAGTATAGCGGATGGATCCGGCTAGAAGTGGGTGTCTGCTTTTAACTACTTTCGAAAAGGTTCTAAACACATGTTTCAGGTTAGCTAAATCAGAATATGAATCTAATTATATTAATTAATGAATTTTAAGGATGAAGAAGATTTTGAAGCAATATAAAATGTTTATGTTTTGATACAAAAGAAATAGACTAAAATACACCGTTGGTCCCTAAACTTGTTCTTGCGCATCACGATGGGACAAAACTTCCCTTTTTCATCGCTGGGAGTCCAAAACATAGGGTTTATATGCCAAACTCGTCCCTTAACCATTAACGCCGAGGTCAACGTCTAATTTATGTTAGTTAGTCGAGGGTATTATGTAACACCCCCAAAATGACTCAGCGGAAGCATACAAGTATTGGGGTGCTACTAAATTGATATCACAACATAAGCATAGAATAACTGATTTTCATAAAGAAACTTTCATTCATTCTTGAAAACAATGTTTACATTATTGATTAAGTGCGGAAAATGGCTCATTATAAACAGGTGGTCCCAATACATAAATCAGAGTCGTCTATGACCATTTATGCCTTTAAACCTTGCTATGGCTTACTCCAAAGATAAGCTATCGCCTCAAACACGAAGATACATGCTAAAAAGAGTCAACACGAGGTTGGTGAGTTCATAGGTTTTTAATTTGTAAAAGTTTCTATGGACCACAAGATTTAGTATTTAATACATTTCATTATGTGACCAGTTCACTTGGTCATGTTACCAGTTCACTCGGCAATGTGACCCATTCATTCGGTCATGTATGTACATAGCAAATGCAACCAGTACAATCGGTCATGTGATCAGTTCACTCAGTCATGCAGGCATAACAGTTTCAAGTACTTGTGTCCATATGTAAAAGCAAGCATTAACTTTACACTAGAATGCATTTAAGTAATCAAGTAATTGGCAAGTAAACACATAATACATTCAGTCAATCAGCATAGTTTGAGTAAACAATTCACTTGTTCAGGTAAAATAAGCATTTAGTTTAAGTGAAAACGAGCATGTATTCTCCCCCAAAACAGTTATGAAAACAGGTAAAAGTAGGGGCTATGAAACTCACTTTGGCCATTAGTAGTCCGAAGGAATTAAATCAATTAGTAGTAGTGCACGGCTCCGACACGCAACCTAATTTAGTACGGCAATTTTAGTCTTTAATTCATGTCTAAGATTCGATAATGTTTGACAAAACTTTATAAGTTTTAAATGTTTACGTTGTTGTTGTTGCTTGTGTGGCATTGGTTAGGTTTAGAACATTTTTCTAAATTTTTGTAGTATTGGCTCTTGGAAGGGTATACGCAGAAAAGGATATCAAGGATGATCGAAACTCCGGTTTGATGATAACCGAATGACGATGTACGGAAATAATTACATATGATTTTAGACATTAATGGATTATGTAACCATTATTTCAAAGGTATACTTAACGTACATACATGTACAAATATCTTTTATGTATCACATTTAGTAGTTAACATAAGAGTATTCAATAATTTAAGTAATAGCCCTTACTTAATATCTTTGTATTTAGATAATTTGATGGTGCAAGTTATGAATAAATCTCCTCATTGATGGTTATTATATAAAATATAATGAGTTATATTGGTTATTATAAAATATTACAAGTTAATTATATTTTGACGAAAGTTGGACATGACCCATGTATACAAATAAGACCCATGTATACAAATAAACTGATAAGTTTATATATACATATCTTGGCCAAAATAGGGTATGACCCGACTAGATGTCAAAATTTTATATAGAAAGGTAAATCGTTTTATTTTGTTCAAATAAGTTTTATAATCGAAAGAAGTTTTATTAAATTTAAAAAATTAATTTACGAAATGTAAATTAACGATTTCAAAAGTCATGTTACAATTTACATTCTCATTAGTTTGATTCAATTCTATAGTTCTAATGGTGTAAAATATCAAGTTTTGATAATGAGTTTTATTTTTGAATCTTGTTTACATATGACAAGTTATGCAGATTTACATACGTCGCGATCATATAAGTCGGGAAAAACAGACATGTCGTGCATATATTATGCTTATGAGGCGAGTATGATTTTGATTTATTTGAATTGATACTGAAATTTTTCGGACTCGGAACATGGAGTAATACCCAAAGTGGGTTAAATACTACCAAACGTACCCTGTTGGGCCTGAACGGGCTGTTGCCCTATGTACCAACTGGAAAACTAACCGAGAGGATTAACCAAGAGTTAAAATCAGATTTTTAACCACTAGACTAGTGCTCAAAATACAATGGTAATATATTTTTAAGGGTCGCGACTATGTGGTGATTCGTGGCTATCGGGTACAACCCGACTTGAGTTTAGGGTCTCGTCACAATCACGCTCTTGCGAGTTTCGTGACTGTACGAGACAAAAGAGCAAAACAGCCAACACTCAAGCTATAAATGAGCCGATTACCAAACTAAGCCAATACAAGATATTTTTAAGTGATTTCCTGAGTTTTTACCACACAGATTCAACAACAACAATTATTTTCAAGATTATCTTGTCATTTATTTTATATCATTCAATTGTAAAGGTAAGACAATTAGCTTGAACACAATTTATTAAATTAACAAAGTGTTAATCAAGAGAGATAAACAAGATCCCTTACCAAGCTGTTTGTGAAGTCGATTGAAAGTGAAGACCGAAACACAAACAAATCGTGTCACTAGATTTCTCGTACAATTTACATTTCAATTCCTCTAATTACAACATTAATTAACTAAGCCCCCTCTTAATTTGAAAAACCCCTAACTTATGATGAACCCTAATTTTCGTGATTGTGCGTGAGATGTGATCAAAATCTGTGAAACTTCAATTCTATTTAGTTATGAATAAGTGGTATTCTTGAGCTACCCTTTCCTCTGTCTTGGAGTAGTATAGGCCCATCCTTGGCAGTTGTCACTTTCCCTCCTCTTCTATCAACGCACGCTAGAGAATACTAGGGATGAGGAGGTCGGCTGGGGTAAAGTGGTGGTGATGTGCATGAGATTGACTAGGATTTGGAAGAAGAATTTTCCATTTTTATGTATACTTGGGATGCTGCGAAAGAGAAGATAGAGAGGGTATCAGAAAAAGAAAATATGGAAAGGATGGGACGTTGGGGTTGGGTGGGGGGGGGGGGTTTAGGTTTAGGATAGCTTTTATATTTTGTTTTATTGTTATTTACGGTATAGATTGTACTCCGTGTTCTGTCGAATCTCCAAGTAAGTGTACCTTCCCGGTACTCACAAAATGTAAAAATTATATTTTTGGATACGTTTTAATGAGCATAATAATATGGTATTATTATTACATATAAATTTGATTATAACTGTTTGCCGTTACAAATTTGGTGTCGGTATGCGTCTTGGTGTCGTGATTCTCTAAATTCACGAGATAACCTCTCGTTTTCTTTTGATATTGGCATTCTGTCAGAAAATAATTGATTTGAATTTTCTAACGTGATAAATATTATTATAATAATCCGATATTTTTCGGGTTGTTATATATTATAATCCATACACATTTATACCACACCTTAACTAAACCAGAGAAAAGCTTCCGTATACCATCTTGATCGTTTCCCTCGCTCATCACACAACCCTCACATACACTTTAACAATGGCAGACAAGGACCTTACTTTTGGCAGAATGCCGATGGCGATGAGATGGTAAATATGTGAAGGCAAAATATAGGGATACTTGATTACAAGAAGATGAAATGTTTGATGAAATATTTGAAGATTTATGCAGATTTGCGAAAGAAGCTGAAGTGATGAAAGGTTAGTTGGGTTTTTTGTATTTGTGTGATTGACATTTTAAGGGATGAGAATAAATAACTCTATTTGATTTGTGAGAAATCCGAAGCAGATTAATAGAATCCGCCAAAAAAAGGGATTATAGCAAGCTAAAGGTATCTGACGATATGATTGAGTATGGCATGGCTACTTATGGGAATAAGTGGGATATAGGAGTTGAAATTGCTGATGTGATACTTGAAGACTTGTGGGAAAAATATGGGAATAAGGAGTCTGAGAAAGGTTAGAGTTAATGTTTGCAAGCTAAGAAAGTTGTAATGGGTGAACTCTGATTTCTTTCTGTTTTGGCTATCTTTCCAGATACTAACCTGAAAGGAAATGAAGTTGATGTCATCATTATTTCAGACACATCTGATGATGAGTTTGGGATCATGTCTTCTAAGACTACTACTTTGAAAGGTTCCACTTCCCAAGCTTCCAAGGCTTCCGCTCCCAATGTTGTACTTGGTCTTGTAGCGGCTGTGGGATGCTCCAGCACAAATAGGAATGAGTGGTATGTGCCTCACCCTAAGGAGATCAAGTCTCCCTCCATGAATATTAAGTCTCCCATCAAGAAGTTCACATGTTATTTTTAGTTGTTGATGTAATGAAGATGTATATTTTTTGGCTGATGATGGTTACTGAAAACGATACTTGTTAGCATGTATATTTTGCTTTATATGGTGTAATTAGGTGGTAGTGTGTGTATATTTTGGATTTCTTGTTTTCATTTTGTAGTTTGCAGTTGCTTATGCAGTTTAGGTGGGTGTTTGGAAAAACCCATTTTGACTTATAAAGTCAACATAAACCAAAATATTAGAGGAACCACACCGAATTGTTTTAGTCTTTAAAATCTCTTTTGTTTGACTTATAAAGTCAACAGATTCAAATTATAACAAAAATTCAATTCTTATAACAAAAGAAGCACACTGTTAGGTCACTAGTTTTACAAACACAAGTTATATAGAAAGGAGATGAGGCGATTGAACAAGTATCAAACACACACACACACAATATAGTATACGGTTTAGGAAAGAGTGTATGTGAAAGAAAAGAACTTGAACAACCAACCTTCAAATGAAGGTTATTACATGGTTTATATAGGCAAGGAGCTAGGGCAACACTCCTCTCCTTCCTATTCCTTATTGGGCTTGGGTCAAGCTTATGGGCCTTCTACTTAAGCTTGACCTTAAACAAACATAAAGGCCATAATAAAGCTACCTATTACATATGAAATATAAATACTTGAAATACTTGTTTAGGAGTGATTCCAACAATCTCCCCCTCAAGTATATATGAATGTAAGCGGTGAAGGCGTTGATGTAATAGTAGCGATGGCGTCTTCGACATTCTTCTTTCTTGTGAGAAGAATTGCCTTGATTCGAACAATCTCCCGGTGTAGAGATAGTTATCTTTGAGCACGTTATGCTTTGGCGTCATCTTTAACTTTGTTCTTTGATCATTGTTCTTTGTGGTGAAAGTGATAGTATGTTGTTATGCGCATCGATGCCTCCAGTGCTTATTTGCTCCGGTGTCTCCACGTCATTCTTCAACATGCTCACCGCGCTCTTTGGCGTTGGAATTCAATCTTGATGAAGTTCTTTAAGTCTTTAACTTTGTAGATTCTTTGGTTTGTGAAGAATCATTACATTGTGTTGCTTTTGAAATAGAACTTCCATTAGTGATGATGTTGGCGTGAGCATGAGAAGAATCAACCGCGATCATCCCGCTCGGAGCTTCCATAAGAAAACATTTCAAGCGGTTAGTAATAAGCGGTTTCGGCACTTACAAGTTTGAACCGAGTGTCAACGGCATAGTGTGAGGACACAACTCTAATTCTTACAAAGGCGTTCCTGAGCGGAGTCCCACAAGTGAGATAACGCGATGTACCGAAGTACATCTACGATTGAATGAGTCGTTGAGGTACATCGAAGCATCACCTCACGACTGTAGACCGTTTGAGACACACTCCGCGTAATCCGCGGGGAGTTACCGAAGTGACCTGTGATAGGGCTGTTTGATGTTGACCCTGGCGGGAGTTTCCATTCAATCACTGAGGATCACAAATGTGAACCTCTCATAAATGTTCTCGACAGTTTGCTAAGATCTGTGAAGGACTCGATATGAACCACTGATGATCTTATTAGTTGATCATCAAGTGATTAAATGTCAAGTGTTCCTAAGAGATCTTTTGATGAATCTCGTGGCTCTAGACTCAATAGTGCGTTTTGGTTTTCTGGAGCGGAGACTAGGGAGAGGGTCTCCTTCTTCAATACCGGCAATCTCTAGGAGAAAGCCGATAGTTTACGTAGGGTTCCCTGTGAGAATGAAACAAGCTTTTGTTGAGAGAAACTTGAGTGGATAAGAAGGTTTAGTGCATGCGTCCTTTGGGTCCATGACGAATTTTAATCTTCAATACCGGCGTCACTAAGTGACAACCAGTAGCATATGAATTGAACCCGTTATGCGCCCTAAGTTGAATAATCTGGAGGGCTATTTCTTTTCACCCTTTTCTTTGCATTTCTTTTAATTCTTCAACTCCTTCTTTCTCCGATTCTCATTTTCTCCTTTTTACAATCATACCTAAGGACTTCTAAATACTAACTATTTGTAGTGTCCTTGGGTAGATCCCTCCGACTCTGGCGGATCATAGGACGGTTATTCCTAACCTTAGTCACCTTATAACTCCATGACTAACCTATGTTTGCCATTAAAACCACTTTATGAAAAAATGTCTCTCAAAGGGTTTGTTAATGAAAAACATGTTTGAACCATTGTGAGAGATGATGTTTTGCATAAATACTCCCCTCCACATGTGCTTAATAGTTTTAATGGTTAAATGCACAGTGAGGAAAAAGCGCGCACTTTTTGAATTGATCCACTGAAGATAGACAATCCCCCGCGAGACACGTTACGTTGCATAGTTAAAGAGTTACATTGTCAGCTTTTAGGTGACAACTAGCTCTAATAACTACCTTGAAGGTGTAGACAAACCTTGGAAGGTTGTCAAACCCGTCGGAGTTCATGTCTATCAAAAGTTTCTCGAATGGTACATTCTACTCAGACAAGTCCTTTGCGAGACACGTTTACATCACTAGCGAACTAGCTTGAAATTATTACCCATCCAGGACAAGTCTTTTCGAGTTACTAACAGTTTAGTACCGTCAATTCGTTGGTTAAGTCAGGTACAGATTCATTTGCATTTTGTACAACATATTTCTTATCACACAATTTTCTCCCCTCAAAAATGGCATATTAAAGTGTTATTTTTGAAGCGTTTGAGAATAAATATGACCATTTCGAGTGTTGCGGGAAGAATGACCACTTGTGAACAATTTGTGAACAAAGTTTCAAATACTCCCCCTCAACAAGTGATATAAGCGGTTGAGGTTTTGAAAGTCTTAAGGGAAAGTACTTGTTCTTTTGAGCAAAACCTTGAAAAATGAAAGGTTTGATAGGTTTTACTCAAAAGTAAGAAGCTTTAGCTCCTTTTCTAAGGATTGTGGCAGAGCGTACCACAGGGGTCCTTTCTTGACAATTACGGGTTGTACCTTTGTTATGTGTGCACAAGCCATAGACATATTTAATCACACATCCAAAATTATGAAGGAAACAATTCAAGGGGTACCGGGAAGTGCGGTGATGTTCCAGGAGTGCGCGAGGGCGTTGAAAGCGGTGATGTTTCTCTGGGTCGACCACCAACATAGCTCTCCAATCGTGCGAATGATCCCTTGAACAACCGTTCATCAATCATGGTGATGATCCTTCTCACATCCCTCCTTTCACGAGAATTCCGGCTACGAGACCCAACTTTCAGTATATCCTTCAACACTGTATGCGCTAATCCGTCCCTAACCAGCTTCAAAGTATGATCCCGAATTTAGAAGATCACTACAGCCATTAAGCGGTTTCTTTGAAGTTCACTGCGGTAAACAACTCCGAAAGGTTTGCTGATGAGCGTATATTGAGGTAGGTGATTGAGATCGGGAAGAGTAAGCGTTGGAGGAGTGAGGTTGACAGCGTCGATAAGATTCAACGACCATCTGGATATCTTCAACACGTTCTTTGATCACGATGAGTCTAATGAAGATGAGAACTGACTTGATAAATTCACGTTGAACTTCAATCGAGAATTGTCTCATACGACCCTGTACTTTGGCAAGGTACATGTCTTCGATGTCGTTGAGGGACAAGTTCTCAAAGTCAGCCTCGGAGAATCCATAGTCCTGTTCATCTTGTCGTTTGACTATGATATTCTTTAAGAATGTGTAGTCCCACTTAGACTTGAGATCAATGTGTTTGATGGCCACGATGTCCTTAGAACTATACACGCATGTTGAGACTTACGAACGGGCGTACTTACGTAGTAGATTCTTGGCGTTCGGGCCAATGATGAATCCCATACAATGCATCTTGGTGGTATGCTTGCGTTGTCGAGAAAACAAGTGATTTGCAGGTTCCTCGATAGCTATGCAGTTTGAGTAAATAGCCGATGGGAATGGAAGAGTCAATGATGTAGCGTATTTTCGCGAACCATCGCTACCGTGTAAGAGAAAATCGAGGTCTCTGTTAAAGAAGTATCGGAAGGGAATCCGTGGTTCGTCTGTTTGGCCAATGGTCGGTAGGGGTTTGGTCCAATCGGTGTAGTATGGAGGGTTGTCCCTTTGTGTGAAGTCAATGTTTGCTTCGGGATTGAGCCAATCCATGTCGTTAGACATAGCTCGAGCGATGTTCTCAAGATGATATTCGACCTCGGCGGCGCTTTCAGAGCTGTCTTTAAGAAGTTGGAATGCTTCATTCTTGATTCGCTTCAATTCAGATTTCGTCATTTTCTTCACATGGAACTTTTCTTGCAAAAGTTTTGCGTGCTCAATGTAGAACCGTCTACCAATTCTTGACCTTCATCAGGGTAGGGAGTTTGATTGACAAGTGTGGAGAACCATTCAAACTCTTCGGTTTTATCGTCATCTAGCCATGAGACGACTCGGTGAGTCGTCTTCTTCTTCTTTTGGAAGGCCTTGATGATGATCTTGGTTTACGCACTTGTTTGGGTGTGGTGGGTTGTTGTCGGGGCTCAAGGACCTCTTCATCGTCACCACCCGTATACTCAAAGTAATCACTGTTTTATGAGTCGAGGGGTGGTAACTTCGGAATCGTCCGAGGTTTATCGATAGAAGACCGAGGTGTAGGAGACTTTTGTTGAGAAGAAGTTCGTGGTGGAGGAGGTGGCATAGAGGTAGATTTACAGGGCTTACGGCGTTTAGGTGCGAATCCTTATCCTTATCATCGTCATCTCTTGGTCGTTTGGGTTGATCGGTTGACTCCTTGCATGATGATCTGAGTTGAAAATCAAGTAGATTTTCGAAAAATTTAGCTTCATCGAAGTAAGCGTTCGATCGCTTTGACATTTGTATCACAAGTTTAGCGATTAACTTCAGTTGAGAGAGATCGGCTTCTTTGGCCATTGTATTTTTAACCAATGCTACGATGTTAGGGGTGAGTTATCCGGAAAATATTTCTCTAGTCACACGCAGGGACGTGTCGAGAAGAAACTTGTGAGTATGATCTCTTCTTTGTCTTTTCAGTTCCTTTAGGACTTTAGGAGCGATATCACGAAGGTACTTGTTAGCGTAACCTTCGATCATTTCGTTCAGTTCCTCTTTACGATGACTCTTCATGAACTTCGGAACAAATTCCCTTTCTTTCTCCATCTTGTCATGCTCGTCATACATATCTTTGTATGTGATCGACAAAGAAATTTAGCTTTTGTAGAGCACGTTTTTCTTCGACTTGTTTGGCGGCTTTGTGAATCGTTTATGAGCTTGAAAAAATCCAAGATCGAGGTGGTTTCTTCACAGATTTGGATGATGATTTTGTTGATCTTTTGATGGTGGTGGTGATGAGTGAGATGAAGAATCTGATGAGGAGGGTACATGAGGAGATTCGGGGTCCTTTGGAGGTGCAGAAGTATCCTCCTTGGAGCGAGTTGGAATTTGTTGAGAAGAAAGTCATCATAATCTTCTTCGTCATCATGTCCAGATTTAGCCTTTTCTTCCGTCTGATCCTTAGCTTCTTCATCGGTTTTCTCTTTCTCGGTCTTATTCTTTTACGGTTCCTCAATGTTAAGATCAGTAGACTCCTTCACATGCGTTTGTTGTTGCACAAGAGTGGTGGCACGGATCCTTATCGGGTTGATTAACGCATCGGGACACGGTGAAGAGTGGACGACACCACTCGATCCTCGGGGCCACCCATTTGATCTTTGCAAATTCTTGACTTTTGAATTTGTCTAACTAATTTAAACTTCTTCATGTAGGATTGATCGGTTGCTCTTCTTCTTCTTCAGAGCTTTCATCATGAGACTCAAGTACAAGAGTCTTTCCTTTTCCATGATCGGCTATTGGACTTGTAGGTTTAGGCTCGGAGGAGGGATCGGTTCTGGTCGAGAAGGTAATCTCTTCATCCGTGTCGGTACCATCGAGCTTTAGTCCACAAGCTTTCTTTGCGGTTTGGGAATTGGGATGGGAGCAGCTTCCTTAGATGGAACAATCCTCTTTGAAGGAGGGTTCCTCTTGGGAACTTCCTTTGACTCACGTACTTGCCGTACTTCACACTTCCTCTTTTGGTTCTCCTTACAGGTGTTCAAGAAGATTTTTCGTCGAGATGACCAACTTTGCCTTGTCTAGCGCTTCGGATACCTTTTGTGCGTTTGAGCTTTCGACATCTTGATTAGAAGAAATCGGTAGCACAACACCTTGTTTCTTTGTAGACGTTTCCTTGATTCTAACAGATAGAATGGGTTCCGTCAACATGTCGTGATTGTTGGGGTCATTGAGCCTCTTGGGAATGTCGGGATGAAGTCAAGTGCTCTCGGATCAACAATTTAGAATATCTGATGTAGGGAATCTTTGAGCCAAGTTTGTTGAGAAATGACATCATGTCATCCCAAATCGGAGCTTCGATAGCGATGTGTTTCTTGTTGACCAATGCCCAGAATATTTGCAGTTCCATGAGCTTAGGGTGCTCATAGCATTGTCGCGACGAAATAGACTTGGTGATGATCATGTAGAGGTTCTCGGGGTTGAGGAATACTCTTAAGCTCTACGTGAGAATGCTTGGTGATTACTCACGTAGCCTCGTCATAACCGATATTGATTAAGAATTGGAGAGTGAGCTCTTGGCGGGTGTGGCATATAGTTTGGTTGGATCGACATCGAATTAGGAGAACGACCCTTAAGTCTGCAGGTGTAATGGTGACTTGTTTGTGATTGAGTCACCGTCCACGGCGATTTGTCCTTGACCCTTTCCATAGTGTTCGGAAGCTGTTGGATGTAGATCTCGGAGCGATTGCGAGTGTGAAAGCATGTTACGTCGGATGAGTCCTCAGAATATCAATAGCAATTAAACATGAAGATTATGAGCAAGTGAGGTTGTCAAAGTCAACACGGAGATTATTCTTTCCTATCTTCATTGGATAGCCATGAGGATAGATATCGGCAATGGAGAGAACTTCAGGTGCATCCATATTCATTTGTTCACCATGTAGTGATCGAAATAACATTAGCCAAAAGAACCAACATATCGAAAGACATAATGTTAGTCAACGAAGGTCTTATTGTCTAGTTATTGAGTGAGCAGTGTCAATGATTGTTACGAGTCCTAAGTCACTTGTATATTCAATAGTCCAATGACGTCGTGAAATGTTTAGTGAGTTAGTTAACTTTAAGTTTTAAAGTTTATTTTATCACTTATTGTTCACAACATATCAAGCGATTTCAGTTTATTAGTGACATTTTAGGATTAGTGATGATATGATTAGTTTATTTACAAGTTTGTACACGTAACAATTCATATGAAGGTATGATTACGGCTTATCGTGGGATTGGTAAAGTTATGCGTGAGCGGGAATGATATATGCGTGGCGTAAACTTACGCGTAGGGTCTTAACTACGCGTAAGAAGTGTTACAGCGTAGAAAAGAGGACCTTATGAGTAAAGCTTATGCGTAGGCATATATTAACCTTACGCGTAAGGCTACTCGTAAGTGTTGACCTTATGCGTAGAGGTCCTTGTTTACGCATATCCTTCACGAGGATCTGCGTAGTCCCATATGTAGAACCTTATGCGTAGAAGCTACGCGTAAGACAAATCTTACGCATAACAAGCTACGGCGTAGGTGATCCTTATGCGTATCATAACAACAACCTTGATTCTGAATATTAAGTGTTGCAAGCCCGAAATAAAGCATCATATCATCAATGTTAAACACATAACATTCATTTTATAGAGATCAAAACACATTTGGACAGTTTAAGATTATGCGTAGAACGCATACGGCGTAGTCTAAACCCTAAATCTACGCGTATGAGATCTAGCCATGGAATATGCACCAAACATTTTATGGTAGTTTAAGAGTGTTGAGGAAGTCTATATACCAAGTTATAACACCCAATTCATGGTGAATCAAAAATACCCAAACTTATGAACGTTAAACCCTAATTCCAAATTGTTGATTATTTAGAGTTTACGGGTGGTTATAAAGCAGGGAAATCATCAATTCATCATCATAAGAACTTAACTTAACAATCTTTTTGACCAAAACACTTCACATTTGAAAACACCAATTCGACATAAACCCTAATTTTCAAAATCATTGATTAGTGTTTACGGGTGGATTTTGATGGATAAAATGATATCATTGATGTATTTAAAACGTTTTGACATAATCCATTTAACCACAAACATTCACACAATGATTGTGTGTTCATACGCTTATGCGTAGAACACATAATCACTCATGTATAATTTTAACCGTTGGATTTGAATGAAATTCAAAACCTTATCTTAAAACATGTTTAGATCACAAAACACTTACAAATGATGATCAAATCAACGGATATCTTGAGCGAATTTTAGCGTAGGATGTGTTTGGTTTAGTGTAATAAATGTGAAGAATAAAAGTAGGTGGGAGGGTGTTTATTAAAATGAGTTTAACATTTTGACAGTTTTGGTCCCTCCACCTTTTCCTTTTTCAAACCAAGCCATTTAACTTCCATTTTGGTTACCAAACGAAGATTTTAGGAAAGAAACTTGATGACACTCCCCCTCGACTTGAGAAAATAATGAAAGGTTATTAATTTAAGTCTGAGGAGTGTCTTTGAACCAGAAAATGTACCACCATTTGTAAAAAAATCAATCGAGATATGATAACATGCAAGTACAGATGTTTTGAAGCGGTTAAGTTTATTTTCTCCCCCTCTACACTTGATCTGAAAAATACTGAATTTTGAAAGATTAAAGTGTTGTGGGAAAAATGTACTTGCCATATTGAAAGAAAATTAGATTAGAAGAATATTTTTGTTGTTTTTATCAGGTTTTATAATTTTGTATTTTGTTTTGAAAAATTATTTACAAAAGAGATTTTGGTGTTTGTGACAGTTTTAAGGCTGTTTTAGGAGATCATACAATTCCTCTTGAGTCAAACACCTCATACCAATCCGGTGGACCAACTCATTAAACCTAGCGGGGAGGCAAGGCTTTGGTGAGAAGATCGCCAATTGGTATTCATACCCACAAAATATAATTCAACGGTACCATGTTCCACGTGATCCTTGATGAAATGATATCGAAGATCGATGTGCTTTGATTTGAGTCTTTGGCCGAGTTGCGAGATTGCAATGGCACTCCGATTGTCGCAATACATCGGGATTACGTCAAATCGTAACCATAGTCTTTAAGTTGTGTTCTCATCCATATGACTTGAGCACAACATGCGGACATGGCTACATATTACCTTGGTTGATGGCAGCGATGTACAATCCTGCTTCTTCGATTGCCAAGACACCGGTTTATCACCAGAAATTGTAAAGCTCACGAAGTGCTTTTCCGTGAGTCTAAGCATCTGCGTGGTCGTCTGAAAAGCGATTAGTTCAAAACCGAATCCCGGATACGGATCCCCAAGTTAATGGTTCCCTTTATGTATCGGAGGATTCTTTTAGCCTCGAGAGAGGTGGGTTTGATTGGTCGCGACGATAGCGGGAGCATAGATAAGCGGCAAAGACAATATCAGTGCGCTGGCTGTTAGATATATGGGAGACCCAATAATACTACGGTATTTTGTAGGGTCCACCAATTTCCCATGTAAATCGTCTAGCTTCTTGGTATAAGCCATTGGTGTGGCATAGGTGTCACAAGTTTTCATTCCAAATTTGTTTAACAATTCAAGGGCATATTTGGAGTGACTCAAGAAAATACCACGGGGTGATTGATGAACTTGTAGTCCTAGAAAGAATGTAAGTTCACCCATCATGGACATTTCAAAATTTTTCTTCATTAGTTTTGCAAAAGCGATTGAAAACTTTTATGTGTAGACCCAAAAATGATGTCATCCACGTAAATTTGAACAATTAAGATATGTGCCCGTGATATTGTATAAAAAGAGTTGGGTCAACCGAGCCTTTGGTGAAATTATTGGCAATGAGGAAAGATGATAGCTTATCGTACCATGCCGAGGAGCTTGTTTGAGACCATAAGAGCTTTGTTAGGTTTGTAAACATGGTTCGGGAACTTCGGGATCAACGAATCCATCGGTTGGTGACATAAACCGTTTCTTTAAGTTGTCCATTGAGAAGCGGTTTTGACATCCATCGATAGACCGTTATATTCATATGAGCTGCGAGCGCTAGAAATATCGAACGACCTCAAGGCGAGCAGCGGAGCAAAAGATTCTTCAAAGTCTAATCCCTCTTCGGCGATAACCCTTAGCCACAGGCGTGACTTGTTTCGGATGGCGTTCCCTTGACATCAATTTGTTTTCCAAATCCATTTTAGACCAATGGCGTAGACTCTGTTGGTCTTTCAACGATTCCCATACTTCAAGGCGTTTGAATTGGTTGAGTTCTTCTTGCATGGATTCAATCGGTTGTCTTTTGTCATTCGTCTTTGATGTTTTAGGTTGATTGGCGGGCGGTGAGTGCATAAATGCAATGTTCACCGTCGTGTGAAGGCGTTGTCTCGTAACGACTGGTTGATTCGGGTTGCCAATAATGTTTTCCAGAGGATGGTCTTTCGTCCATCTATGTGTGGAGGGTTGATGTTGGTATACATTGTGCGGTCGAGGATTCAAATGGTTTGTTGAAGATTCGCGACATCGGTGCAGCGATCTCATTAGCAAACGGATTGAAGAACGCATTTGGATCAAAATCTGCAGGTGGGGGTATTTCATTGAGAATATCATCGGTTGGTTCATCATTGTTGGGCGGTGTGTTCAGCTGTTGTGTTGGAGTCAGCGGTGTAGGTGCATCTTCAACGGTAGTTGTTGTAGCGAGTGTATCGGGTATAGGAATATTATCGGGTTGTGCGTGAAGCTTGGATACACGGAGCACGTTCATCAATATCGTCAGCGAGCAGTGAGCAAATAACCTTTCCATTTGTTGGCGAGTAAGGCGAGGGCTTTCTTCGGTGATGATGGGGGTTGAGGAAGTTTAAGCGGTTGTGACCGGGTTCTAAGTGTTATACTCGAAGCCATTTTAAGTTCATCGAAATGAGCATGAATCGTTTCCATCACTTTTGTTTTGTCGACGATTCGGTTCGAAACCTTTGGAATTATCACGATATCCGATAAAGACTCCAATGTCAGCTTTGGCTTTGAGCTTTCCAAAGTCATCACGATCATTATTAGGATAGCAAAGAGATCCAAATACATGAAAGTGTTTTAGATTCGGTTTTCAGTTATGGACAAGCTCGAAAGGTGTTTTGTTGTGGCGTTTGGTGATCATAGAGCGGTTTTGAGTATAGCATGATAGATACAACTTACGCCCATAAGTAATCTGGAAGTTTAGCATTATTAACATTGTTCTTGCGGCTTCCACTAGCGTTAGGTTTAGTCTTTCAACAACTCCGTTTTGTTCAGGTGCGTGCAATAGATGTTTGATGCTGAATTCCCACTTTCTCATAGAATTCACGAAGGGTTTTGTTAACAAATTGAGTTCCTTTATGCGTTACGATGATTCGGCGGTGTTGGGTGAACCTGTATTTTTGTGAGAAAGGTGATGATCATTTGTGGAGCTTGGTCTTTGCTCCGAAGAAAGTAGACCCAAGTCCATCGAGAGTAGTCATCAACAATTACTAAGATGTAGCGTTTGCCATTGATCGTTTGCAGGCGCATCGGGCCACACAAATCCATGTGAAGAAGATGAAGCACATGCTTTGAGCTGTGTTCCACCTTTGAAGGAAAATGAGCACGAGTGCTTTTCCCTTGTTCACAAGCTGAGCAAAGGTGATCTTTTGAATACGGGAATCGTGGGAGTCCTTCAACTAGTTTGTGTCGAGCAAGGTTGGTGATGGTTTGAAAGTTTAGATGTGAGAGCAGCGGTGCCATAGCCAAGGTTTTGTTGATGTTGCCTTAGAAAGTAAGCAAATGGGAGAGGAAGCAACCATGTCTTGCATAGAGATAGTGTAGAGACTAGAATTACGAGCGGACATAAGGTCATTTCCTTGTAGATCACGAATGAAACAAGTTTTCTCCTGAAAGCAACCTCCAAATCTCCATCACAAAATTGACCTCTTGAAAGCAGTTGTGACCGAGGCCTTCCACATAGTAAACACTGCTAATTTCGATGTTCCCATTGACATAATCTCCGTAGCCCATGATAGGTGCGAAGTGATCATTCGAACGGCGGTGCCAATGAACTTTGCAATAAAGTTTGATAACGATTTAAGATTGCCTGTCATGTGTCGGGAACATCCGCTATCAACAATCGAGAATGATCGTATCACTGCATTACACAGGCGACGGATGGAATAGAAGTAGATGTGGAACCCGAAATGTTAGAGGGTTCCATAGCAATTATAGTAGATATACACACATCAATAGCTTTAGGTATCCACTTAAATCCTAGTGTGTTATATATCCATTTATGCCATCTATAACTACTCTTTGCTTTAGTCTTAGTGAATTCACTAGGTGGTACTACATTCCTAGGAGGTGAATGGAGCTACTGAGGGACAACAATGCGTGTCTTAGAATCTAAAGATGGCGGTCTACCAAGCACAGACTTAGAAAGATTAGTTGGCCTAGAGGTATTCCGGTTCTTAGGATTCCTTAAGCGAGAGATTATAGCTTTAGCAACACATTTATCATGGCAATCAAAATTCATACTTTTACCACAAATAACACAAGGTGCATCGGACTGAATATCAAAAGTACTTAACGGTTTAGCATTCGTTACATCACTATTTCTATTACATTTGCTAGACGCCATATCTATAGTGGAGGCAACGTGAGTCTTATTCATAGTCCTAGGGTGTTCTTCTACTTTAGCATTCTTGATTGATCTTTTCTTAGGTGCAACTTCCTATTCTTGATTGAGTGCTCTTAGAACGTGAAGTGCGGACGTTTGGAAAAGGCTCAACTATTCTGTTTTGAGAAGGAAGCACGTTAACTACTTGTGATTTGGCAGTAGAGATTCTAGGTGCATGAGTACTAAGTGTTACGGGGGCTAATCTCTTAATGATTGTTGGCAGAAGTTGTTCATACTTTCCTAACATTTCTCTTAACTTGATGATAGTGTGAATCGGATCTTGATTTTCAGACCGAACATTTCGAGCAAAATGCATAACTTCTTTAGTGTGTGCAAGATAATGATCAAGTTCATTTGATGCTTCATCACGAGTCTTTTTGAGTAAATCAAATATGACACCATATTCCTTTTTAACTTTTACAAGTTCTTGTTCATATTTTGAGATTTGACACTTGAAAGACACGTTTTGATCATCGAGTTGCTCAATTTTAGAATCAGAAGGTTTTGCATGCAACTGGTTGATTTTGTTTTGAAAAACAATTTGTTGATCGTGAATATCTTTTTGACACCAATTAAGGCGACGTATTGCATTTGAAAGTTCGTTTGACAATCGTTTGTTTTCAACTTATAAGGACTCGATCTGAAGCACATTATCAGTGTTCTCAACATTTACCACGCGAAGCAACGATATCGTGAGATATTATCAAATGCATATGACAAAGAATTCAATAACACAACATTTTGAACATCGCCGCAGATGACATCTTCCAAGAGTCGATCAACATCTTTTCTCAACATTTTCTTTTCGTTTAGTGTTTGAAATAGATGTTTACGTTTTCTCAGCGTTTTCATGACCCCAAGTTCCTTATGAAAATCCTTTCCCAGGCAATTGCACAACTTTTCAAGTTTTTAACATTAGGTAAAGATTTTTACGAAAAATGTCTCTTTGTTCTCGCGCCGGAGGCGATTGAAAATGTTCAACTTTGATTTCAGATCGATATTCTATCTCATGTTGTAAAATTTTGAGGTCGGCCATGAAAATGTCAAAATATCGAAGAATTTTTCGATTTTCAGGTTGTGAGTTTACTTCACTAATGGAAGGTAAAGGACCATAAGTTTGTGCAAAGTCTGTTTTGGGATTAACAATAGAAGACTCGGGTGTTACGATGATAACTCTTGGTATGTTAGAAGAATCCGTTGGTGTGACGAAAGTGACCGGTTTTGAATAATTAAAAGGTTTGTTGTAAACAACATTTTTTAATTTTGATCGACTCTCGTCTTCCGCATCTAATTCCTCTTGATGATGATATTCAACAACACTCATAACAGAATTATCAATTTTATATTACTGCCTTTGGAAACTTCGAGGATTTGGTTTGAATGTTTTGGTTGAAAGCTTAGGTTTGTGTCGGCAAGATTCGGTCCATTTCCATTTGGATTTGGTTTTAAAGTAAACTTTTCAATGGTTGTGACCGACTCGCCATGTTTGTAAACAACAGTTTTAAACTCTTTAAGTTTGTTTTGCAAGCCGATGATTTCTTCAAGATGATCATCTATTCGTTTCGTTGAATGCTTTTTGTATGCGACTGTTTTGACAAGTTAACAACTTCGGCCTTAGCTTTTTGATTTTCCAAGGTGAGGCGTTAATTTGCTTTTATGTTCATGTTTGATTGTTCTATTTGGACAACAAAGCATTCTTGACGGCTAGATCACGCATCTGTCTTTCTAAATATTTTTCGTTTTGATAAGATTTGGCAAAGCCTGCTTCAAAACCGTTTTCACGTTTTTCTTGAGTTTTGAAAAAGTTGAGTTGCTTTTGTAAACATTCAAAATCCTTTGTTAGCAGTGCATTTTTACTTTTCAAGTCCTGATTTAATGCAACACATCACAATTTGGGATTGTTGGTCTTGAAGTAACGAACAAGATCGGATGGGGCAAAGGTTCATCTTGTTCAATGTGAGTCACAATATGATCATTATTTAGATCCTCAAGTATGACCACGGAGTCAATTTGATTATCAAGGGAAACCGGTTGGTCATCTTGATCGTCAAATATAACTACGGGGTCTAGTTGAAAATCGTCGAATGAGATGTGGATGACTCATTTTGAACATTCGAGCCTTGCGGATCAGGATGTTGGCGGAGATATGAGATCGAGATAAATATGGTTTGTTCGGTGCGAGACAAGCCATCGGTGTCATACTTGGGCTGTGTCACTCATGTATTAAGCTTGCATATTAGCCATCAACATAACTTGTTGCATTGGCACGCAAGTCCTCCATATCATCATCTGAGTCGGCATTTGCCATAAAGCTCTGTTCTTTGTCGTGAGAGTTCCACCGACTTCATCCTTAAGAGCCAAAAGAAGAGCCTCTTTGAAATAAGCACCGCCCTTAGTCCTTGGCTTTGGGCATGCATTAGCCAGGTGTCCCTTCTCATTGCGGTTGTAGCATCGAAGACCATTCAACCCATTTTGAGCATTTCCCTGTTCCACCACTTGAGCTCGATTGTTATTCCTACCCAGACATTAAACCCTTGACCACCGCCCATCGGCGACCATAATCCGCGATTCTGAACTTCAACCGTCCATTGTTCACAACAGCATGAGTCCGTGTGTTAGATGAGGAGCGAATACGATTGTTGGATTTGTTGGTATAACGGCTAAAGGCATTAGCAATCATAGCAAATCCTTGTTGCAATGCTTGAGCGGATCGGATTCCTCGGTCGCTTCAGCGACATATGCTTGAGCAATGTTGTTGTATGGAACCAATTGATTTTGTTGAGGTTGTTGTTGTGAAGGTGTGTTTGAAGCATTTGGTTGAGTTCTTTGGTTGAGGAGAATAATTGTTTTGAGCATATAAGGCAAGTTGTTGTTGATTTTCCGGATGTGTTGGTGGAGCAATTTGAGCACGGAGAATCCTTTCGCGATCAACTTCCTTTTCATGAGGTTTCAAGTAATCGTACAACAATCCGTAGGTAGAATGATGCATGTTCTTAAGCTTGGCGGAGAAAAATGACATACTTCTCCCATTCGAGGACCAAGACTACTTTCGGGAACTTAGTATTCACAGCGATTCTTGGCATGATGATGTTGTGTTTATCCAAATCATTGATGATGTCGGAAAATCTATGATGATAGGACTCTAGTGTCTCTCGAGGTTCAATCATGAAGTGTTCATAAGCCAAGTAAATTTTGGATTCCAAATCCTCTTGATTGAGTACAGATCCTTCCATAAGAAGACGAATATGATCCCACATCTTTTGTGCGGTCTTTTGAGCATCAACACTACGAAGAATTGGGTTTGGTAATCCTAAGAGGATGTATTCCATTGCAAGTTCATCGGCTTCATAGTGTAGAAGTTACTTGGGATTTAAATGCTTGATAGCAATGTTGGTTTGTTCATCTCTTGGTGGAATGGCATTTGGATCTACGGGTACAATGATAGTAGGCATCTCAAATGGACCTTCTAAGATAACCTTCTTTAAGAACTTTCCATGTGGCTTCTTTAGATCACAAAACCTAAAGAACCTTATCACCCATTGATCGTAGTTTCTGGAAGTGAGCATTGGAGGTCTATCAAGTGATCGACCTCATGAATTGATTGTTTCCTGCTTAAAGCTTCACACATCTTTGCAAACCAAGTGGGTTCCTTCATAGTGTTCCTTGATGGATGTTGATTGAATTCATTTGTGTATGGTTGAACTTGAAGACTTGGTGGTGGTTGAACCATTTGAGGTTGTGGATTTGCAGAAAGTTGTGGAGTATGTTGTTGATTAAATTGTTGTTGATAAATTGCTTGTTGTTGATTCCATTCTTGATGTTGTGGACTTAGTTGTTGTTGTCGTTGAGGATAAGTGTAAGGGAAATAGTTAGAGTATGGTGGTTGTGACATGTTGAAAAACTTGTGTGGTAAAATGGATCTTTGTAGTCGAATGAACCTTTGTTGATGAAGTGTCCTTAGGCGTAAAAAGAAAAGACAAGAACCAAGTAGCACTTATGCGTAAAAATACCAAAAATTACGCGTAACAATGAGGAGTTACGCGTAGGTTTTAGCTTACGCGTAAGTAGGATAAAAGCACTAAAGTTATCGCGTAGACAAAAAAAGTTAGTAGAAAGTTAGGTAGGATTACCTTATCGTGAAGACTAAGTTTCGCGTAAAGTGAATCTTATCGTGGAATTTCTGGCGTAAGCTTATGCTTATCGCGTAATTTTAGGGTTTTGCCCAAATGATCTTTTACACTTCACGATTAAAAGATATCCAAAGTCGGCGTATTTTAGGACTTATCCAAGTAAGAAAACGGAATAAACCGAGAAAATGAAGATCAAACCAAGGAAAATCTTACGGCGTAATTTTAGGGTTTTGATCTGGCGTAGGATTACTCGTAACTTTGATTTTGCCCAAATGTGTTTCTAAACCAGTTTTTGTTATGGAATAACTTCAATAGTACCAAAAGAACACAAAAGTGTGAATTTTGATGTACCAAAGCACTGCTAAATGGGTTATGCGTAGAACGACACCCACGAACAAAAACAAGCTTAAACACGTAAATCCACGCGTAAAGTTTGAAACTTTTTGCCAAAACAAGTATTTTAACACCTCAAAACATTGAAAGTACAAGAATCTTGGATTAAAAGTGTAAAAACGAGTTTTAAGATAACCAAAGATGCGTTATCTTTACGCGTAAGACACAAAATCAAAACTTCAAACACAAACGAGTACACCCAACTATTTGGCGATTGATACCATTGTTAGGTCACTAGTTTTACAAACACAAGTTATATAGAAAGGAGATGAAGCGATTGAACAAGTATCAAACACACACACACACAATATAGTATACGGTTTAGGAAAGAGTGTATGTGAAAGAAAAGAACTTGAACAACCAACCTTCAAATGAAGGTTATTACATGGTTTATATAGGCAAGGAGCTAGGGCAACACTCCCTCTCCTTCCTTATTCCTTATTGGGCTTGGGCCAAAGCTTATGGGCCTTCTACATAAGCTTGACCTTAAACAAACATAAAGGCCATAATAAAGCTACCTATTACATATGAAATATAAATACTTGAAATCCTGTTTAGGAGTGATTCCAACACAGCATATCGGTTAAGTTACATTTTAGGCTGAAGACAACATAGCATTTCTTGAGGGTAATTCCTTTAGCGTTAATTGACTAGTAGGTGATCCATTTGTTCTTCCAGTTGAGTTAGTTCAAGTGGTGTTTGTCTTGGCGTTCTCCATTTGGTATTTTGGATTACAAAGAATTTCACGTGGTATTTGGCTTGAAGTTCTCCAACTGTATTTCAGATGCGGTGGTTGATCTTCTTCATCCTTTGCCCAGTAAGCACCAATGCTAGTAGGTGCAAAATATGTGACCAGCTTCATATATCCACCATTATCTCACATTGGTTGTGTTTTCTTATTGTAACACCATCTCACCGGTATTAGATAATGCCCGCATCTCGAGGCTGCCCTGGACAAAATATTCTGTACGTGAAATCTCTATAAGGTGGGCGCCCTTGCAAAGAGTCAATCGACCTTGTTTCACTATTATTGATTGATGCATACCATTTACAACCATTTTCATCGAGTGGTGATAATATGTTGGTATGATAAAGAATTGATGACTTAAGATGTATTATATAAGTAGATGGGAGTTGTGGTTGTTGAACAAGTAGATGAGAGTAAAGACAGCATAAATTCTTAAAATCTAGTCAACATACGCAGTTTATGGGGTGTTTGGAATAACCACTTCTGACTTATAAAGTCAACAAAAACAAATAAATTTCAAACATGATATTGTCCAAATTACAAATGGGTAGAAGCCTAAAACCTAAGTAAAGAAGCCTAATTGATTCCTTTTTCAAAATGGGTTTGTTTTGGTCATTAGTGGCATCATAAAGTGAGTTAAGAAGCATTGTAATTGTTTGTTCTGGGTTGTTAAGGTTTTGGATGATCTTTGAGATCTTGACGCGATATGGTATGTATCGCGGTCGATTTGAATAAGGAGGTTATGATTATGTGCTTGAGTTCAATCATGGCTAAATGTGAAGATAGAGAAGATGAAGATGATGATGTTTTTGAGGATGTTGGTGAGGGTGTTGATGGGGGTTTTCTTGATTTTAAGGATTTGGTTGTTGCCATTGTTGTTGTGATTAAGGATTTTGAGTTGAAGATTTAGGGGGATGAGGAAGATCTTGAATTGAAATGGAATTAGAGCTTGTTTAATGGGGGAAATGTTAACATAAAGATGTCGCCTAAATATATTTTTATTGGAAATGGATTTTTGAGATGTATATACTTGTATAGAATATAGATTGTAGGATTTTGGACTTTGGAGTTTGAAGTTTGAAATTTAGTCGTTTTTCAAATAAACTTTTTTAGTTTAAAAAATAATTTAAAAATAATTCAAAAGATAGTTACATCCAATCTAACTACATCCAGACGAGTCAAAATCTTACCTTGATTACTTGAAAACAACCCTTCCCCACCATCCGCTCTTAGGTCGTCATTATGTTGCATCTAGCTCGTCCTCCAGGCACCTTTAGAAGGCAGGGGATGTGAGTATGTGACAATGTACATGACTAAAAGTGGATGTATGTTTTTAACTACATTTGAATAGGTTCTAAACACATGTTGTATAATAGTAAAACAGAGAAAAGTTCATTTGCTTACTTTTATTTTGGTGCTTACTGAGGGACAAATCGCCACCATCCATCTAGTTTGATCTAATGGTGAAGATTAATATAAGATTTAATTTTGTTAACATATTTTTCCACTAAGTATATAAAGTTTTATTTCTTTTCTTTTTTTTTCCAATTCGCCTCATTTTTCACATACACTTCGTGTGTGTTTTCTACTAATCGCTTCCCTCCTTAAACCAGTCAAATGATCGGTATGGTTACTCCGTCTAATCAATTCTCAAAGCGGCTTCCATCTATATCAATGGTTCATCATCATAATCATCAATGCATTATCATCATTGTCCACCCATTTTGTTTTCTTGGCGGAATGGAATTCAGGGATTGGTATCATAGCATCACAATCACAGTTATATTGAGCGACCTAAAGTGTCGTTTGAAAAGAACATCGTTTGATTTAATAAAACAATCGGAGTTTACAAAGTAGGTCCCAATGTGAAAATCAACTTGTGGAAAAATAAGTTTGTTTCACAATTCAAAGCGATGTTTTAAAGTGCATAAAACCAACGGAGCCAGCGTGTCACCACGACTCCATGATGTGTCCAAATGCATGCCAAGTGAATGCAGATACGAATAAAACATCTAAAGATTAAAGAAAACAAAGGTTGAGTGAGTTCATAAGTTTGTGTTTGAAATGTAAAGCCTTTCTAAATAGTTTATGCAGCAAAGGCATTGTAAATCGTTGAAATGTAAAGACTATCAAAATCGTTTATGTAGCAAAGGCATTGTAAATCCACTCCGGTTCAAGTCCGCCCATACAAAACACCTTTTGTGTGTTCACAACCCATTGCCGAAATGTATATATAGTTTATATTCAACCACACATCGTCAAATGAATTCACAATAGTACCTAACTTCGGCGTAAAGCCATAGGTTTAATAATTGTTTGAACACAATCATCGTAGCGTGAGTTAAATTGTTTCACACTCATCGTTAAAAACAACATCGTATTTATTTCACTAAGTTCATGACACCAAAGCGTAAACATCGCACCAATAGAAATTGGTAATCATCGTTTCATCGCAGCCCTAATAGGTAAACTTGCCAATTTACCTTAATGATTCAAATATAGATGCTTTCGATTTCCCTAAGGGTCATAGGGCTTGAGTGTTAATTCCAATAGGCCTATTCACTATACCATGGCATAGTGACTAATGGTTCATGATGTAGGGACTTGAACATGGCAAATCTTAGTGACAATAAAACATCGGATATAGCATCCAGTTCAAAGCATTTGTGTTCAATTTAAAATGTAGCATGTATCTCCCTCAAGAGTTTGTAAAACAATTAAAAGAGTAAAAGTGGGGCTATGAACTCACGGTAATTCATATAAGTTAAAGTACTTGTGAAAGTAAATGAAAAGCAGTTTGAGCATGTATCTCCCCAAAAAGTAGTATAAAAACAGTTAAAAGTGGGGCTATGAAAACTCATTGTTGCGATGATTACGATGACACAAGTGGATACACTGAAATATAGCGTGAATCTCGAAAATGACCTATTATGAATGATATGATATGTAATGAGTTGCAATGTAATGTTATGCATGCATTTAGTATGTTATTTATACCATTTGAGTTTTGAAAAAATTACTTGTCGTCGAAAAATACTCTTTTGACGTCTTGACCCTTCAAAATGACTTTTCAAGTTTTTACGTCAAAATGTCATCCTACAATGGTTTTATAATGATTTATGGTGAAATTATCACTTTTAATTAAAACAATGTGGTGGAAAATTTATAAAAGTAACAAAAATGGCCGTAAAACTAATCGTAAAATGGTGTGCGTCGATCGTTAGAAACGAACTTCGGCGGTTTGGAAAGTTTGTATCGATATCTAGAAGTTTGTTCAGGAGTTTTAAAGTCAGGTCGATCATAAAGATATTAATGGTTAAAGATAGTGATTTTGTTGAATTGTTTATGAGAAAATAATAGTTACGGCAAGTTTATGTAAGCGTGCATATCTTAGTTTCAAATCCGTTTTCATTATATCGTCCTTAGCTTCGTATCAAAGTATACTAATAGATTTTTGATAATTCGAAATAATTTGTGAAGCTTAAGGCTCGTTTTTGACTCGTACAAAATAATAATAGTATGCTGAAATTTCAGAAAAATATATTTTCATGTCGTCAAACTTGTAAAATCCATAACTTCTTAGTTATAACTCCGTTTTATTCGTTCAATGGCCCGCGGTTTCGTTTTAAAGTATAATTTCTAAATATCAAGGCCAAAAATTCGTGCCTACTGTCGGATTTTCCAGAAACTCAAAACAAGGACAGAACATATTTATAACTTATCGAAAATAGTTTTTTCTCGGACAAAACTATTCTAATCCCTTCAAATCAACTCAAAACTAATCTAATCCTACCATACACCTTAGGGTGTCATGGGTTCCTAATCACATCAAGACCAAAAGAATACCATGGGAATATTTATAGGATGACTTTATATATATATATTTCTAAATCATGTAAAATGGTATAATCAACATATGTCTTGCATATTTTCTCCAATGAAAAAAAATATGAAATGAAAAGGAAACATGAAAATAGAAAAGAAACATGCTTACAAGTGAATATGATGAGGTTACAAAGAACAAGGTTAGCCTAAACACTCTTGGTTTTTATTTCAAAACCTATATAAAGTGATAACTAGATTGATTATGAACTTGAACTTGAAAAAAAATAATTTGTGATCCCTTGCTACACCTTGAAGGTGGCGGTTCTATGAGAGAACAAAAAGAGAGGAAAATCTTTGCTACTAGGTGAAATAATTGAAAGTGAATGAAAATGAATGAAGATTTAGTGAAATGAATGTTAGATTTAAGTAGTGTGCAAGTTTATACAATCAAAAGAAAGAAAAAAATCACCAATTAGTACACATCCCCACACATGGCGGGATATGGGGGATTGTATTCACAATCTATATTTTTTTTTTTTATAATGTAATATATGTATTATTTGTTAAAATGAATATGTAAGTAAATGTGTAGATAATTGTAACTTGTAAAATAATGTGTACATTAGGTAAAAGAGATTTTTAATAGACCAAAGTAGAATGTAATGATATCTAAAATTGTAAAATACATTCCTTGTAAAAATTTGAGTGATATAATAATTATCGTATAATTTTTAAGAAAAACGTCGTAATAATATAAATTTAACGATTTATGTACAATAAATTAAAACACTAGTAAAACTCAAAATATAGTTTTTTTTTTACTAAATGTAAGTATAAAAATATGTCGGGATCATTTTTGAAAGTAACGGATTAAATGTTCAAAATAATAATTTACGTGATAACGTTTATTTAATATAAAAATTACGCGATAAATGTGAAATGAAATGTCATGAATGAACTATCGTGATGCAAATGATGTCAATGAAATGTAGACTAATCTTAGTCCATATGAAATGTGCGTGATGTTATGATCATGAATTCGCCGCTAAACCTTTAAGGTTACGAATTTGGAACAATAAACCAAGTTTACGATAAATGTTGAAATAATGAGGCATAAATCGTTTGAAATGACACGAAAGTACGGGTTGTCACATTAAGCCCATCCAAAAAGATGATCCACGAATTGATTCGTGTTCAGTCTACCGGGTTTAGGGTTTGATGTGGCAAACTTTCCATTCCGAGCAAAATCCTCAAAAGACTTTTGGTGCCGATTTTGCTTAATCCCACACTCATCAAACAGAAGCTGTCATACGATTAGTCTAAATCGGTTTAGGTAACAACTTGTTTCTAGCTCGATCTTTGCAACTCATCAAACAAAACTCACGCGGATCAAACTAGAAACAAGTGGTTTGAAGAAAATCTTTTGAAAATTTGGCTCGATTACGAAATTGCTTACACATATAAGCCTACTCCTCTTCATTGCATGATTCTTCCTGAATTAGACATAGGTGATCAGGCTATGTATAATTTAGGAGTAACTATGCAATGCTTGGACTAATCGACTCATATGTTGTTTGGTGTTGAGTCAGCTGATGTTAAAATTGTGATGAACATCGAGGAAGACTGGATGTGAAGAATAGTTAAAATGATAGTTAAAGTAAAAAGAATTAAAATCCTCGTAAATGATAACAAATAGGAAAGAAAATAAAGTGTCGATAGATGAGAATATTTTACAACGAGTGGTTTATCAAGCGAGAAATACATCTTAGGTTATAAAGATTTGGATACGATGGAAAACATAAACTTAGTACGACATAGTACATAAGGAGAAATAAAACTGTAGTTTCGAAACTTCTTGGTCTTCCGCGTCGTTGATATCTTGACGAGCTCCTCCTCTCCTTCTATATATACATTCCATGAGCACCTTCATTGTTGACCTTGGTTTGAGGACATTGATCTCGATAGTGTCCTTGTTCCCCACATCAAAGCATGTGACTACGGCTTTACCTTTACAATCCCACGGCTAGATGTCCGGTTGTTTTGCATTTGTGGCACTTGGCGGGCAGGTTTGTGATGAAAATTACATGCGATTACATAGTGGTGTGTTCAATACCCTCACCTCTCATTGGTGCGGCGGCATAAACCATTCCGGCTTCTTGCCTTCTATTTTGTTGTTGATGATGGCCGGTTAGTGTTCGGTTTTGGTTGTTGTTGATATCATCTCCTTGGTCGTTTTCCCATTTCCTTTTGTTGTTGTTGATTTGGTTATAAATCGTTTGTTGTTGTTTTGGTCATTGTTGTAGTTGGTGCGGTTGTTGGGGTTGTTGTTGTTTTGGTTGGTGTTGGTGTACTTACCTCTCTTCACTACGGGCCATGAGCTTTTGAGTCACCCTAATAGCTTCCTCGATTGTTTGTGGATCAGCGAGTCACATTTCCTTGAATAACCCGGAAGTCCCCGATAAAAGCCTCTACAACTTCTCGTTATCCCGTACCATCGACGGGCATAACGCGGCCAATTCCTGAAATCTCCGAATGTATGTGTCAATATAGTACCCAATCGTTACTAGTTCGTAGAACTCCGTCTCCAACTTTTCACTTACGATGCGAGGACAAAACTTCTTAGTCACAAACCCTTAATTGCTCCCAAAAAGCGAAAGCATTCTCCATTCAATCGGTTGAGCATATGAATTCCACCGAAAGCGCTCCATCGAGTAATGTACTTGTAGCAAATTTGACCTTACTATCCTCAGGCAATTACAAAGCAAAAACACGGTTCAACTTTTCAAACCATCGTACCATGGCCGTGGCTCCTGAGTCCCCTAACCGGTGGGCTCACCCTTTTGAAATCCTTATACGAACATCTCTTAACTCGGATCCTCGGCATTTCCAGCTTGCAGACTAGCCTAGCGGCTTCAGCGGCGGCCGCTGACCTCGGCTGACGGCAGCGGCCACTGTTTCCTTTCGACTCTCTGGCATCGGCTATGCTATCATTCACTAACTTTTGAATATTTGCTTGGGTCATTTCAAGCTGTAGCTTTCTTCGGTGCCATATCTTCTTCAATGAGGAAATGTGAGGCGTAGCAAAATCCGATGTTAATAATAAACCTTCCGAAGAGATGTGATAAGAAATGGTAAGTTTGAGGTTATTTTTCAAAATAATCGGGTTTTGAAAAGATGGGTTACGAGGTTAGTAGTGCTTCAGTGTATAATGGTTTAGTGACTTAATGTTGTTAGTAGCGTGTAACTTCGACATGTTAGTGGTGAAACAAAGTGAGAGTGACTTAATTTAAAGGGTTTATCTCGGTATTAAATGCGTTATCGATGATGAATCGGTGATATAAAATTGTGATAGGGAATGACAAGGAATTCTCCACGTTAGAGTATGAAGAAAGAATAATGGGATGGGTATTTAAGGGCATCCATGTGACAGTCGATATGAAATGAAAGTAAATAACTCGAAAAATGTACATTATAAACGCATGTAGAGTGAATCATGCACTTATGATGAAATGATGAGATGCTATGATAATGTAGTTATAGTCTAGGGTCAATGATGCAACCTAGTTCTCTATAACCGAAGCTCTGATGCCAATCTGTCACACCCCCAATTTACCTGTTTTGCAGCGGAATGGAATTCCTGGGGATTGACTGTCATAGCATCACAATCACAGTTATATTGAACGACCTAAAGTGTCGTTTGAAAAGAACATCGTTTGATTTAATAAAACAATCAGAGTTTACAAAGTAGGTCCCAAATGAAAATCAACTCGTGCGGAAAAATAAGTTTGTTACAATTCAAACGATGTTTTAAAGTACGCAAAACCCAAGCGAGACGCGTCGTCACCACGACTCCATGATGTGTCCAAATGCATGCCATGAAGTGAATGCCTTAGATACCTGAGATAAAACATGCTAAAAGTGTCAACACAAAGGTTGAGTGAGTTCATAGAGTTTGTGTTGAAATGTAAAGCCTTTCAAAATCGTTTATGCAGCAAAGGCATTGTAAATCGTTGAAATGTAAAGACTATCAAAATCGTTTATGTAGCAAAGGCATTGTAAATCCACTCAGTTCCAAGTCCCGCCCATACAAAACTTGCCACCTGTGTGTTCACAACCCATTGCCGAAATGTATATATAGTTTATATTCAACCACACATCGTCAAATGAATTCACAATAGTACTAACTACTCGGCGTAAAGCCATAGGTTTAATTAATGTTTGAACACAATCATCGTAGCGTGAGTTAAAATTGTTTTCACACTCATCGTAAAAAACAACATCGTATTTATTTCACTAAGTTCATGACACCAAAGCGTAAACATCGCACCAATAGAAATTGGTAATCATCGTTTCATCGCCCGCGCCGCCCTAATAGGTAAATTGCCAATTTACCTTAATGATTCAAATATAGTGCGCTTGATTTCCCCTAACTGGGTCAATAGGAGCGGAGAGTGTTAATTCAATAGGCCTATTCACTATACTCGCGCTCACCGCAAGTGACTAATGGTTCATGATGTAGGGACTTCGAACATGGCAAATACTTAGTGACAATAAAACATCGGATATAGCATGCAGTTCAAAGCATTTGTGTTCAATTTAAAATGTAGCATGTATCTCCCCTAAGAGTTTGTAAAACAGTTAAAAGAGTAAAAGTGGGGCTATGAACTCACGGTAATTCATATAAGTTAAAGTACTTGTGAAAGTAAATGAAAACAGTTTGAGCATGTATCTCCCCCAAAAGTAGTATAAAAACAATTAAAAGTGGGGCTATGAAAACTCACCTGTTGCAATGATTACGATGACAAAAGTGGATACACTGAAATATAGCGTGAATCTCGAAAATGACCTATTATGAATGATATGATATGTAATGAGTTGCAATGTAATGTTATGCATGCATTTCGTATGTTATTTATACCATTTGCGAGTTTTGAAAATATTACTTATCGTCGAAAAATACTCTTTTGACGTCTTGACCCTTCAAAAATGACTTTTCAAGTTTTTACGTCAAAATGTCATCCTACAATGGTTTTATAACGATTTATGGTGAAATTATCACTTTTCGTCGCAAAACAATGTCGTCGGAAAATTTATAAAAGTAACAAAAATGGCTTCGTAAAACTAGTCGTAAAATGGTGTACGTCGATCGTTAGAGAACGAACTCGACGGTTTTGGAAAGTTTGTATCGATATCTAGAAGTTTCAGTTCAGGAGTTTTCGTCCAAAAGGTCTCGATCATAAAGATATTAATGGTTAAAGATAGTGATTTTGTTGAATTGTTGTGCAGAAAATAATAGTTACGGCAAGTTTTATGAAAACGTGCATATCTTTGTCGTTTCAAATCCGTTTTCTACGTATAATACGTCCTTAGCTTCGTATCAAAGTATACTAATAGATTTTTGATAAGTCGAAATAATTTGTGAAGCTTAAGGCTCGTTTTTGACTCGTACAAAATAATAATAGTATGCTGAAATTTCAGAAAAATATATTTTCCGTCGTCAAACTTGTAAAATCCATAACTTCTTCGTTATAACTCCGTTTTATTCCGTTCAAGCGGCCACGGTTTCGTTTTAAAGTATATTTTCTAAATATCAAGGCCAAAAATTCGTGCCTACTGTCGGATTTTCCAGAAACTCAAAACAAGGACAGAACATATTTATAACTTATCGAAAATAGTTTTTCTCGGACAAAACCTATTCTAATCCCTTCAAATCAACTCCAAAACTAATCTAATCCTACCATACACCTTCTTAGGGTGTCATGGGTTCCTAATCACCATCAAGACCAAAGAATGCCATGGGAATATTTATAGGATGACTTTATATATATATATTTCTAAAATCATGTAAAAATGGTATAATCAACATATGTCTTGCATATTTTCTCCAAAAATGAAAAAAAATACATATGAAATGAAAAGGAAACATGAAAAATGAAAGAAACATGCTTACAAGTGAATATGATGAGGTGCAAAGAACAAGGTTTAGCCTAAACACTCTTGGTTTTTATTTCAAAACCTTATATAGAGTGATAACTAGATTGATTATGAACTTGAACTTGAAAAAAAATTTGTGATCCCTCGCTACACCTTGAAGGTGGCCGGTTCTATGGAGAACCAAAAGAGAGGAAAATGTTTGCTACTAGGTGAAATAATTGAGAAGTGAATGAAAAATGAATGAAGACTTGAATGAAATGAATGTAGACTTTAAGTAAGTGTGCAAGTTTATACAATCAAAGAAAGAAAAAAAAAAATCACCAATTAGTACACATCCCCCCCCATGGCCGGATATGGGGGGATTGTGTTTCACAATCTATATATTTTTTTTTTTTATAATGTAAGTATATGTATTATTTGTTAAAATGAATATGTAAGTAAATGTGTAGATAATTGTAACTTGTAAAGTAATGTGTACATTAGGTAAAAGAGATTTTTAATAGACCAAAGTAGAATGTAATGATATACTAAAAATTGTAAAAATACATTCCTTGTAAAAATTGAGTGATAAAATAATCATCGTTAAATTTTTAAGAAACACGTCGTAATAATATAACTTTAACGATTTATGTACCAAATAAATTTAAAACACTAGTAAAACTCAAAATATAGTTTTTTTTTTTTTTAACTAAATGTAAGTTTAAAAATATGTCGGGATCATTTTTGAAAGTAACGGATTAAATGTTCAAAATAATAATTTACGCGATAACGTTTATTTAATATAAAAATTACGCGATAAATGTGAAATGAAATGTTATGAATGAACTATCGTGATGCAAATGATGTGAATGAAATGTAGACTAATCTTAGTCCATATGAAATGTACGTGATGTTATGATCATGAATTTGCCGCTAAACCTTTAAGGTTACGCGAATTTGGAACACGTAAACCAAGTTTACGATAAATGTTGAAATAATGAGGCATAAATCGTTTCGAGAAATGACCTGAAAGTACGGGTTGTCACAATCATCATTATCAATCCTTCATTATCACGATCTTCATCAATTTTCTAATGGCTTTTTTTGATCTGAATCAACTTGCTCTTTTAGTGAGAAGATTCTAGTAATTCAGTTGATTGTGTAGCGGTTGCGGTTGTTGATAATTATGTGGATGTAGTTGTGGTTGTTTATAATTTTGTTGATGTAACTGCAGTTGTTGATAATTTTGTTGATGTAGTTGTTAGCAGTTCTAATAATACTGATTGTGCTTCAAATGTTGTTTAGGATGATAATGCATCATGTGAGTTTAAATTTATGATTTAATTTTGATTTTTTTTTACTGTTTTATGTGCTTTTTGATTATGATAATTATGCTTTTTATTGATGATAAGTTGTTCATTATAGTGTAATATTGCTTATTAATTAAGCCGTTAGTTTAAACAGCTTAAACATTTTGATTTTGATTTAAACAGATAGATATTCGGTGTGATTTTGCTTATTATTTTAAGTTGTGATTGGATGTATTTTTTTCAGGTGGTATCACCTATGACATTGTGAGTTTATGATATTATATTTTTGCTTATTAATTAAGCTACTAGGTTACTAGTTTAGCTTTATTATATTTCATGTATAGTGTCACTTGTGATATTTCATTTCAGTATAGTATCACCGGTTATATCTTCAAGTTGATGTTAGTATTTTGTTTTTCTTATAGTATCACCAGTGATATTTCAAGTTGATGATAGATGTGATGTTAGTATTGTAGAAATATCCGGTGATATTTCAAGTTGTTTTTTATTGATAGACGGCATGTATAGTATCAGTTATGATACTTTAAAGCAATTTTATTTTATGTTATTTTATTTTTTTAAGTTATTATGTTATGCTTTTGATTGTGTTTTATCATCTTCTTTTACAGCTTCTAATAGTCTGAAACTCCTCAATATTTTATTCATCATGATTTTATTGATACTCCTGGTGGATCAGTTTTTTGGGTTCCTAGAGTTTCTGCTAGTGTGCTACCAATATTGTTTAGTGTTTATGATTCTATTGAGGATTGCATTAGTATGTATATGAAATACGCTTCAGAGGCAGGATTTGGTATTAAAAAGTCTACTCAGAAAAGGTTAAGGGATGGTTTCGTAAAAGAGAAGTATTTAGTTTGCAATAGGGAAGGGTGCCCAAAGAAAATTCATTGAATACTTTAGTTCCTAAGAAATGTGATAAACAAGTAAGGACTTCGAACTTTAGAATCACCGGTTGCAAAGCACGTGCCGTTTTTCATATGATTCCTAGTACAACAAAATATAAGCTTACTACTTTCGATATGGAACATAATCATGAACTAGATCGTATCGAGTAAAAGCATTTGTCCAAAAGTGAGAGGAAGCTATACTCCGAGCAGCTCTTCATTATTAAAGCTTCAAATTATAATCTTGGTGCAACTAAAGCTCACAATTGTATACCGGGTTGAAAGGGTCCTCATCACTTGTTCATGGTACGGAGACTGAGTTTAGGAATTTTACTCGTGGTATAAATTTTTTCATAGGAGATAACGATTCAAAAATGCTTATTAACCGTATGGGAGATCGGATGAAGTATTGATGTGTGTTTCGTTGTAGGTATTTTTATATTCGAGTTTTAAATTTATAATTGCGAGACTTATACCTTAAAGACACACTTTCATGGGCAGTGCACCCGATCAGATGTAGTCAGTGGGGTAAGTACGAGGTCAATCTCACGAATAGTACGCCTAGGTTTGGTCTAGTGAGTTTTACAAGTTTAAAAGAGGGTTTTGTTTGATTTACTTAGTTATACTACTAAAACATAAAAAAGGTAAATTAAACTAGTTTATACTAAGGTTGTGATCAATTAAGAGAAGGAAGTGCTAGCCATGTTAATCCTACTCCATTCTAGTCATCCGTTTATTAGTGCAATGATCTAACTGTAAAATACTAGTGACATCAGGATATGTGGGAGTATCTCCTTGGTCCAGAAAACACCGCCACACTCCTATCTAACCTACACTAGACCCAAGGGTGTTAGCCCATAATATATGCAAAAGCACAAAGAGATAATTCAAACGATACACAAATGGAAATCATAATGAAATCAATATGCAAATAAAATGATTAAACCTAATGTGATGATACAAGACCTTCTCTACTTGTTATCCTAACTCTTGGGACTGATCTTGGGGCCATGGAGTGGTGAAGTTCGACTGTGGTTGAGAGTAGTGAGTGAAAGATGATGAAAACTCCCGTTTAGGGATTGTATTTATAGTCTTCTGTTAGGGAATGATTACGGTGTATCGTAAGGAATACGGCGTAATCTAGATAAATTGATTGTTGATGAAGAAAGTATATTCCAAGGATATTATGCGTATCTTCTAACATACGGCATAATCTTGAGATGAGTTATGCCGTAACCTTTAAATCTTCGATATACTTGGATGGGGGATAAGATCTTCATTACGACGTATGGAAATAATTTCATACACTGTAATCCTTCAATGATTCACTTGCGCTTTGACTGTAGAGCTTCAAATTATGGCGCATTGCCAGAGTAAGATGCGCCATATTTTTCAATATCCATAAAGTCTTTTCTTCCAGGTATCAGTATGGCGTATGGCTAGAGTTACATACGACGTATGCTCTTTTACAGTTTGCATACATAATCATCAAAAACATATCCAAATCATGTCTTTTTCCATATCTTTTGTAATATTGCTCAATAATCACTGAAGTTGGAAAACTTAGGCAATTAAGTAGCAATTCAAATATAAACATGCAATATATGAGTAATAATCATGTGATAAATATTCAACAATTTATGACTTATCACATATCCCCCTACTTAACTTCTACTTATCCTCAAGTAGACTCTAGATAGAGTAATTTAGAAAAACATTCAAAACCATAGTTAAGGAAATAAGCATTAAAGTAATTAACTCAAACAATAGTGCATAACCATAACACCTTACGAAATAGGAAATGAAATTCGCTAATATCTCATAACTAATCTAGGGTGTTTATTCAGTGGTATACTCAATTGCACAGTCGTTGTGAGTATTCTATCATAGGCTTGGCAAGGATACACATATCTACCACTAAAGTCTAGGACAATAACCAATTTCAAAGGCAAAATTGGTTAAAATGTGAAGGCTAAAGAGTTTGTCATTCTTTTATATTCCTTCATATAATAAGACATCAAAAAGTTCGACAAAATCACGAATACATGATGATAACGACCACCACGATATTCGAGATTGTTCGATTCCCCAATCTCAGCAAATCAAAGGTTAGATGAAGAATGAATTAGGGTAGGATAAGGTATTACACCCAAAATCAAAAAAGCTATTATTATATTATGACTAAAATACACCGTTGGTCCCTAAACTTGTCCAAATACATCGCATGGAACCGTAACTTGAGTTTTTAGTCGCCAGTAGTCCAAACTATGGGTTTTTTAGGCCAAACTGGTCTTTTTGGCCCCATGACCCATTTTTCGTTAGTCAACACCGTTATTTTCTTTCTTTGTTTTTAGCTAAGGACATAATCGTCATTTCATAAATTTTGATTATTATTTCAAGCACCTACAAATACACACTAAAAACATACACACACAGGGTGAGGGATCTTAGTTGAGGAAAAATGAATTTCCAAAATTACTCATTCACAGGGTGAGGGATCTTGGCACCTCTAGTTGCTAATTGCTCATATTTTGACATGACAACTGCAAGGCCACCGAGTATGGAGATTCCTGAAGCTGATAATCAGGCTGTTAAAAGAAGAATCCCTTCCGAAATAAAGCAAAAGGCTGGCTAAAGTTTCAAGACTAGGGGTAATAGACACCATCATTGCTTTTTAGTTTTATGTAAAATAGGATTTGTTTTTTCTTGTCTTCTGCTGTTATTATTATCTTTGCATTTTTTGTAGCACATTGTTCATGGAAAACTGTCAAGGAGCTACTTAATCATTTGATATGCATCGTTGGTCATCTGATATAGCTCAGATCATTGAAGGTATGGCCTTTATCATTTCCATTATATATTTCTTTACGAGTTGTATACTTTAAAAGTAGACTTCAGCGACTATCAACTCATTTCACCCATTAATGCTTTAATGAAAACGAGTTATGAGCTTGTATACATTATAAACAGGGTTAGGCGACTGTAAACTTATTTGACCCATTTTCACCGTTTTAGGGAAAACATAACCTTAATGGACCTATTATTAGATACTTGGGTCTAAATTGTCTTATGCATTGCATTCATTTGTATAGTAGATTATGTACAAAGCAACATGGTTAATATAGCATCTATATAAGTCAAAGATCCTTTTGGTGCCCTTTCAAATAACTTGGTCAGTTGATTCATCAATGACAACAGTTAATATATGTTATCTCACATGCTATTGAGCAGCTGCCTGGATCATCTGATGATTTCAGGATACTAGAACCAAAGAAAAAGCTCTTAAAAGCAGATTCACCACATATGATGCTTTAGAAGACAAGATATGTGAGCTTTATGATCTTTTCATTAAGGTACTCTACTCTGGACTCTTTATTCAAGAAAACACAATACTTGAGCTTAATCTTAATTTTCATGGATTATCTTTTGACTCTGAGTTGGATCTTTATTAGGGGCTCGATGAAGATTCAAACCCCCAGCTTAGGAAGCTTTATGTAGAGGTAAGGTCGTCAATAGAATACTTGAGGTTAATTATATTGTCCAGTTACTTATGGGTTGATTTTTGTTGTGTTTAATCTCTAATGGGACAAGTCGTAAGATAAACATTAGTAGCTAAAAAAGGAAACATGTCAAATCGGCCTAACAGGTCCAAATCTGTTGAAAGTTTATTTCTAATGCATACAACAAACCCCCTGGATTACTTCATTTGAGTAAGGGATGACACAACCTGAACTTGCCCGTTTTCCGTTAGTCAACATAGTTTTGTACCATTGTTGGCAAAACCGCAAAAGTGCAAGAGCTCAGTTAAGGGGAAGAATAAGTGAATCGACAACAATATGTCGAGGTAATCCCTACTTCGTGTCATGGTTGTGCTCAATGCAAGAAGACACAGTCCTCATAAGATGCAGATTGTAGATAGAAATAGTTTGATGAATTGTAATGCAATGTAACAGTAATGTATAGTGTAGTGTAGCTTTAGTTCGGATAGTTTGACATTTTATTTTTGACTTTCACTCTTTGTACACTCTGTATATAAACTGCTCTTTCAGTATCATTTGATTAATGAGAAATTTACACTTGTAACATAGAAATACTTATTCTAATTGTGACACAGGTATGAAATAGATTGATTTTAAAAGAAAAAGCATTCCAGTTTCTGTAGCAATTACCAGTATGCATATTTCAATGAAGTCAAATGTGAAAACATATGGTTAAAGTTGTAAATGTTCTATAGCAAAAAGGGAAGAAAAGAATAATCCAAATTTATGAAATGACGATTATGTCCTTAGCTAAAAAAAAACAAAAAAAAAAGAAAAAAAACAAATAATGGTGTTGACTGACGAAAAACAAGTTAAGGGGCCAAAATGGACCAGTTTGGCCTAAAAAACCCATAGTTTGGACTACTAGCGACTAAAAACTCAAGTTACGGTTCCATGCGATGTATTTGGACAAGTTTAGGGACCAACATTGTATTTTAATCTTATATTATATAAAGTATTATAAGTTACCACTTTTGTAAGTTATAGTACTAAGATGTTGAAGTATGGTAGGTTTTAGGGCAAATTTATGAAGATTGGAACTTGAGGGACCATTCCTGCCAAATGACCAAACTATTTCATGTATTTACATAAATATAGAAAGTATAAAGAAATGGAGAAAGTGTCGAGGTATAACAACTCGTAAATTTCCCCACCGGTTTTCACGGCTTTTTTTTTTTTCCCTTTCGATCTATAATCACGACAAGTTAAGAATTCTTATATGAATTATGCAATCACGAGCAGCGTTGATAATCGAATAATGCGAATAAATCATTCCTTATATTTACCGATGAACAAAACACGACAACGAGAGGCCATCTCGATAAACGAGCCCGCACGCGTACCAACACTCAGTTAATTATGGCTAAAGTCAAATAAATATTTTTCTGAGTTAGAATTAATATTTTTATTTTTACCTTTATAAAAACATGCTCAAAATTATATATTACACGTTTCGCCAAAAGCGTCAAACCGGGACACCGCGACACACAGTTAAGCTCAAACGGGACACGAAATACATAATAAAAATTTGAAATATTTATCCGCCTTAATTATTTGTGTTTGCCGCCAATTCCAACTCATCTATATCACATGGTTACTTAGTATATTGTGAAAAGAGGCTTTGAACTCAATTACATGGACAATTAAGTTAAAAGTTACTTTAACTAAACTTGCATGGATAATAGAAATGAAAGAAACATGCAAGCTATTATCCAAGTGGTTCTTGGGCTTGCTAAGATTCTTTCCCTTTGTGTTTAAAAACCCACGACACAACACCCATTTACATATTCACAAATTTCTTTCAAAAATTGTACTAAACTACTAGTGCCTTCAAGAGTTGTGTTTGGAGATCTTTGGGTAAAAATATTGGAAGCAACTTGGGGTTGTGATAATTTTGGGTTAAGGAACTTGGTTTTTGGTCACTTCTCTTGCTCGATCCATCCTCGTCCACTGTAAGGAAATTCAACTCCTTTAAGTTTGTGTTTTTCCTTGGTCATTTAAGTTGCAATGCATAATACCTTATAATATGATCTATTTTTAAGTTTGAAAACAAAAGATATGTTTCTTGATTTATAACACTACTCGACATGCATACATATAGATTTGCAAGTTGTGTTGCTTGAACTTGTGTGCCATTTAAGGCTTGGTGATAAACTAATAAGCACTAAGAAAAATAAGCTTTGGCGTATTCTCAAATAAATCGACACATATGAGATGTTATGAGTTTATTTGGACATTTTGACTAAAAGAAAGCATAAGGAAGTATAGATCTAAAGAAACATAAGTAATGGCTCGAAAATGGACACGTGCATACTTTGTTACGTTGATTTAAAGGGTTATTCGACTCTTAAATAATTTATTTTAACTTATCAAACTCGATTTGCAAACTATGTTTTGGTTTCGTTTCTTTTTGGGTCGAACGGAACTTAAGTCAAGATCTACTCGAGCCTAACGTATAAACTTCGAGCTTGTGGCTCATTTGGATACTAACACACTCTTTTGTCCTTCGAAACACACCTAGAATTGGCCAAACTATATATACGTACATGCTTACTGTTATACATAAACACTAGAAACTCAGCCCAAACACACATTATAAGCCCACTGTGGGGGAAAACTAGCACCAAAGTAGCGCTAGTCCACTGGTTGGGACGTTGGGGCTGTGAGCGAGTGGTCTGGGGTTCGACTCCTGCTGCTGACCCTTTGTCATTTAATTATTTTTAGACCTTTTCATTTTTGGTACTTGAACTTTTAAAGATTTACTAACATGTTTTTATAATAGGATTTATACTAAACCCTTTTATTTAGTTATATTATTTTGCAAATTATATTTTGACAAGGAATATTTTGCGGCATTAAATTTTAGATGGAAAACTAATAATTACGGATGGGCCATACCCGATTTTTATTAAAAATTCTATACTTAGTTTATTTTCATAAACTTGACTAAAGTACGAAAACTAGATAATATAATATTAATTACAAGAGATATAACATAAACTTTTTCTAAATTATCACCCACTAATTTAATATAGTATACCTACACATATTAATACTTATCGTAGAACATAAACACTTATATTATAAATACTTGACGTAAGTATTTATTATTTACCGTCGACGTATAAACATCACAAACACTTTACTTGTGAATATTTTTCCGTACTTAGCCATTCAGTTGCTTTCAAACCGAGAACTTATTCATCATGACTACTTTCATATATTTATATATATAAGCACATTTCCAAGAGCCAATACTTATAAACATTAGCAAACTATTTTTCAAATTTAAACGATGCCACACAAGCAACAACAACACAAACATTTGAAAACTTTTAACTTATTTAACCGCTATCGAGTCAAACATAAACATAAACTAAATATTGCCATACTATTATAGGTTCCGGGTAGGAGCCACTGCTTTATCACACTCGATCTCTTTGTGCTTATTCACCGAACTGCTAAGGTGAGTTTATAGCCCCACTTTTACTCTTATTACTTGTTTTATAAAACTTTGGGGTGAGAAACATGCAAAACTCTTTTCGGACCTGAAACTGAAAACACTATTACGTGAAGCAACCTTGAATCCCAACTATGCTACCGTTAGTTCCCTTTGGGGAGGCGCGATTGTTATGAATAGATCTATCGGGATGACACCCGTTCGAGTTTGACCGGATAGGCAAACGTCGGGCGATATCATATATCGATTGATTGAGTGTACTGAAAATACACTTGCTGGGCTTTTACTTATCATGCTTCTAGATGCATGCACATCGTAGAAGTTTCAGTCGCATGAACTTGGTATTAGCGTAATAGCCTTTTTGCATATAGTGTCATTCACGGAGATGCTATATGTGCAACTATGGTCCAACTTGATTTCTTAAAATTAAACCTATGAACTCACCAACCTTTGTGTTGACATTTTAGCATGTTTTTCTCAGGTTTACCTCTTGGCGTGGGCAATGGCAATGGCATTCATTGAAGACTGGCATCCGAAGTGTTTCCAAACATTCTAATACAAATTTAATGGGACAACATATATTTTTATGGGCTTTACTTCCGCACTTTGAAACAATGATGTAAAACTAACTTCTTAAATTAATCTATATTTTGAAAATGGAATAGAATTTCCATTATTTATTACCTTGTGTTGTGTATATTGATTTAGTAGCACCCCATGACCCGAACGCTTCCGCTATGAAATTTTGGGGGTGTTACAGGAGGGTTTTATAAGTGTCGACTTTTTGCCAGTTTTTATCCCAAAAAAAACGTAAAAAATAGGGTGAAAACTACCTAAAAACAAATGAAAAATACTTAAAACAGACGAAAGCATAAAAAAATAAACAAAAGTGTAAAAAATGGACGAAAACGTAAAAAAATGGGCAAAAACTACCTAAAAACGGATGAAAGCGTATAAAAACAGAAAAACGTAAAAGAATGACAAAAACGTACAAAACAAACAAAAACGTAAAAAAAAATGATGAAAACATATAGAAACGAACGAACACGGATAAAAAACGAACAAAAACATAAAAAAAACGGACGAAAACATATAAAAAAGACGAAAACGAATAAAAACGTAAAAAAATGGACGAAAACGTAAAAAAATGGCTAAAACGGATAAAAAAAAAAGAACAAAAAAGGATAAAACGTAAAAAACGGATGAAAACGTAAAAAAACGGGCGAAAACGGATAAAAACGAATGAAAACCGACAAAAAAGTAAAAAACAGGCAAAAACGGATAAAAACAGAGAAAAACGTAAAAAAAAGGGGGCAAAAAAGTAAAAAATCGGACGAAAACAGATAAACCAGACAAAAACGTAAAAAACGGCCAAAAAACATATAAAAACGTAAAAACGTGCGAAAACGGATTAAAAAGAATGAAAACGGATAAAAACGGACAGAAACGTAAAAAAATATATGCGAAAACGGATAAAAATAGACAAAAACGTAAGAATAAAATTCTCAAAAACGGATAAAAAACGGACGAAAACGGTTAAAAACGGACAAAAACGTAAAAAAACAGACGAAAATATATAAAAACACACAAAAACGGATAAAAACGTAAAATACGGACGAAAAACGTAAAAAACGGGGGAAAATGGATAAAAAACAAACGAAAACGGACAAAAACTTTTTTAAAAAAAGGGCGAAAACTATTATTAACAGAGGGACTAACTGACGAAAACTATTCTTTGAAAAAATAGGACTAACAATGCAAAAATTATTAACGGAGGGACTTACAGTGCAAACATTTAACGGAGAAACTAACGGCTCAATTAAAATACGGACTAAATGAGTGCAAGGTTTCAAAAATAGGTATCTCTGGTGTAATTAAAACGACTTAGAGACTAAACATGAAATATGAGCAAACCATAAGGACCAAACGTGTAAATTTTTTCTAATAAAAAATTGGACAAATAACACCAAACGTTTCCCAAAAAGTTCTTAAACATTTAAAATCTAATAAAACTTTTGTCATTTGTTACATCATGATAGTCGTTGATAATATGTGGATTTGCATAATTTTACAAAGCTTTTATTAAGAAAATGACATTATATTAGGTTTTTAAAATATTGATTCAATTTTACAATCACGATCACGATCTTACAAAGACAAAAACAATAAAATATAAGATTCCAATTTTAAAAACCTCATATGTGATGCATGGAAATTGTCCAAGATCACGTATGAAATTCTACCTCGTTTTTATACATAGATTGGGAATTTGACCCAATTAGAATTTTGTTGATAGTTTGTATTGAAACGATGTCATAACATGACAATATTTAATAGTAACTTTATTTGGTATGGGAAGAACAAAAAAACTAGTTTTGAAATAACTGATAACATCAAATAGTCCTGAATATTAAGTGTCAATTTCCCCCGTTAATGCTCGTTATTTATATCATTTATATGGATTTACGCTTGTTTTCCATTTTTTTACACTTTCAGGTAAATTGCGAGCATTGGAGCTAAAGAGACGCGGAAATGGAAACGTTACTAAGGATTTATCACAGTATGCTTATTTTGAAGAGGTTACGGCGTAACTCGTCTCTCACATTACGCCGTAACTATTGCGTGACCCTGAAGTCCAACTCATCAAGAGGTTACGGCGTAACTCCTTCCAAAGATTACGACGTAACTCCATTAGGTCAAAAGAGGTTCCACGCCGCTAATACTTACGCCGTAACTACTACATCACTTACGACGTAACCATGTTTATTGAAGACTACGGCGTAACCACTTATAAGGTTACGCTGTAACTAGCAGATCTAGTGCATTTACGGAGAAATAGAAGGTTACGACGTAACTCATCTTTTAGTTACGCCGTAACCCAGACCTGGCCTATAAATACCCCACGAATTCCATCATTTCTAATCATCCCCATTCCACATACAACATTCTGAGAACGTGGGAAAAAGCTCTAAGAGGGTCTAGGGAAGCATACGGAGTTGTTTCCAAGGGAGAAGTCACACCATTACGATAAGCTTTAGCGTTTATTATTTCTTTTACTTTCAATTCATGTATTTCGTACCTTTGAATATTGAATTGATGTGCATGATTAATATGAGCGGCTAAGCACCCTTTGGTGCTAGCCTAGTTATGATTCCTTAATTGTTTTGTTTGCGTTACCTTTACTTCCGTACAATTATTTCTAAGTGTATGCATGCATAGTTCTTTGGTAGTCACCCTGGTTCGGTAGTTTTGAATGGCGGTAGAGGCCAATTGCCTAGGAGATATGACCAGCTCACCCTAGGTGAGCGGACTGAGACGGGAAGGGTAAGATATGACCAACTGACGACCCTTTCTACTTGTGCGATTTGACCAACTGATCACCTATCGTTTGGATGAACTTAAGAATTGGGGGTGTAGTGTCTAAGTTCCTAACGGCCGGGCACTCACTATTTAGAATCTAGTATGTAGCGGTACTTAATGACTCGGCTCAGGGGACCAGGAACAACAGGACTTATGACGGTGCGCCTGATTTCTCCTGTGGTAGCATCTTTGCTGATAGGTTAGGGCGAATTGACCAAATGCTGTCATCTCGAATTTGACCCCACCTGAAGTAATTGGAAGTAGGTAGACGTAAACATTACTAGTTAGGAGGATTAACTAGGTTAGCACCACTATTCCTCTATTGATTTCTCTTCTACCATTTATTTGCTTTCATATTCTGCATTAGTAGTTTAATTAATTAAAACTCTATCAAACCATTTATATTCTGTGACAATTAGACTTAGTAATTATCCGACACACATAGCTCTTGGGACGACCTTGGCTTTACCATTTACTACACTACACACGACCGGGTACACTGCCCGTTAGTGCATTAGGGTAGACCATAGGTATAGCGAGACACTATAAATATTAAGACCTGGTCAGTAAAACCTGCATCAAGTTTTGGCGCCGCCGGGAGCTATATTAGGATTATTATTAAGTCTTTCATTTCATTTTTAAACATTTCTCACGATCATATTTCAAGTTTTCAGGTACCATGGAAGTTGTTAACATCGATGACCTCACTCTTGAGGAATACTTGGCATTGACTAGAACAGATCAGGGGTCGGGTCTCGTAAGACCGCAATCGGAGCGATGTTCGTTTCGAAATTAAAGACCAATTTATGAGGGAGCTTCGCGCTAACCCTTTTTCAGGAAACAGGGACGAAGACGCATATGAGCACGTTAAAAATGTCCTATACATCTCTAGCCTTTTCAACATTCCAGGCGTGTCTCATGATGCTGTTATGCTCAGGGTCTTCCCTATGACTCTAACTGGAGCAGCCAGAAGATGGATCGAAATATTGCCCGCCGGGGCAGTTAATACTTAGGCGCTTACTAGAAACACTTTATCCAAAGATATTGCCCACCATCAAAGATTTCTAATCAACTCTTGGAGATCTACAATTTCAAACAAGAAGACGACGAAACTCAGATCAAGCTTGAGACAGATACAACGATCTTCTTTATAAGTGTCCTACCAATAATCTTAATAACCAGCAGAAGGTCAATATTTTCTACAAAGGAATAAATATAACTACAAGACAGATGCTGGACTATCAAGGACCTATCCCAAACATGACTCCTACCCTTGCCCTTGTGACCATTCAGAGACTCGCTGACCACTCTCAAAAATGGCATGACGGGGGGTGCAGCCTAAGCCCTAAGACAAAGACGATAAGCATTGCTTCCCTTTCCAATAATCTTAATAAGTGTCCTACCAATAATCTTAATAACCAGCAGAAGGTCAATATTTTCTACAAAGGAATATATATAACTACAAGACTGATGCTGGACTATCAAGGACCTATCCCAAACATGACTCCTACCCTTGCCCTTGAGACCATTCAGAGACTCGCTGACCACTCTCAAAAATGGCATGAGGGGGGGTGCAGCCTAAGCCCTAAGACAAAGACGATAAGCATTGCTTCCTGATTGGGTCTGAACCGTCAAGTTTTATCACACAAGCTAACCACTTGTGAATGGTCAACCGTAATAAACTTCAAACAGCTCAGAACAAAATGCAATTAAGATCTGGAGAGTATAGTTTTACCTCAGGTCGTTAAGTCCCAACGAGGTGTGTAAACTGTAATAGAACGAATTTGTGATCGGGTGATATTGAATGGGAAAAAGTTTGGAGATTTGGAATAATTATACCTAAAGAAAAAGTTTGTAAATTACAGGGGCTTAAATGCAAATTAAAGAAAATTAAAAAGCTAAAATATATTAAATAAACGCTATCACTATTTTTAAAATTGGTTAACGTTTATAATCTAAAACTTACGTTTAAATTAAAAACTACGTAACGTACGAAATAAAACGTGAAAATAAAGAAGGAAAATACCTACGGATATGAAAAATACATTTTTACAATCCTAAATATACTAGAAAATTATTGGAAAAATAAAATTATTTTTAAAACTATTTATCTAATTATTATTAATTAAAAACTATTTTTAATTATTTAATAATATCCTAAAATATAAGAAAATATGAAATAAAGCTAGAAAAGTGAAATTATGACTTAGAAAAATCTAAAATATTATAAAACTTATTTTAAAACTGAAAACATATTTTTAGACTTTTTCTCAATTTATTATGAATTTAATACTATTTAAAACTAATTAAAATGCTAGAAAATACTATTTAAACTAAGCAAATTATGGAAAAATATTTTTTTGGCTTTTTATATTTATCTTAATCTATGAAAATTGAAAACATATTTTTTAAACTTTTTCTGATTTATTTGGATTAAATGCTAATTAAAAATGCTAGAAAATGACATAAAATGCAGAAAAATAGCAAATGAACAGTGAAAATATGAAAACTTCCAGATAAGTCTAAAATAATACTGAGAATCAAGGAAAAATGACAGAAACTACTTTGGAGCACAAGAACTATGATTTGGACACACTACTTGAATGAATAAGCATTGAAATAGCAATAAGCTACCAAAAGCTACTATAAGCTAACTAAAGCTCAAAATGACCTAAACTAACTGATATAAGCCTTCTGCAACTGAATTGAACCTAAATAGCACAAGCTAGAGGCATAAAAGCTACATATCATGTTCTAACTCTACTATGCCAAACGGCCCTAACTAGCTACTTTAAGCCTAGATTAAGCTAGCTAGAAAAATTCCTAAAAATTAACTAAAATGACCAGGCAGTAGACAACCAACCAAAGAGCTAGAATCCAGAATTTCATCTAATTTGGACCTATATTGAAGGAATGAAAAATCAAAACTATAACCTATTTGAACATTATTTGGAATTTTTGACTTTTATTGAAAACTTGAAATCTGACTTTTATGAATTTGAACAGCTTATGATTTGCTTCTAAATGTTGTTATAAGATGAAATGAGACCTAAATAAGCTAACTTATAAGATTATAATCCTAAGATGCAAGCTATCTCAAACCTACTCTAACTGATAAGCATATAAGATCAGGTTAATTGCAAATTTGACTTTGAGAGAGTGCAGGTGCAATATTAAGGACAGATTTGAGCTTAGTAATCCTAAAGGAGACTTAAGTATCAGGTCCTAATCAATAACTAAGCCTCTAACTCAGTTATCCAACCTATACCAAACAGTCCTTAATGTGACTAGAATGAGTTTTAACAAGCTAAATTCTAAATGTGATCCATAACCAACTTCAACACAGATTCAATAGATCAAATTAGAGCATTAAGAAATGATTATAACAGCAACATCAACTATAAACTCCCAAAACCAAATTATCACAGTTATGACAATTAATATCAGATTAGTATGCAGTTGAACAAATCATGCCATACAAACTACTAACTACTCATAGAAGCAACACAATGAATGATATAAGCTATAATCTACACAAATAAACTGCAAGTAATTTATCTACACTACTATACTGAAACTGAAATTTAAATGAAAACTTACAAAAGTCCAAGCTAAGCTATGACTAATTGAGAACCAGTAAACATCCAATACCCCTAAACTAGTTTGAAACAAGCTCAATACCATCAGCTTATCAACCCAATCAGCTTAATCACCCCATAGCAGCTTAATGGCTCCATAGTTGACTTTCTTTGACTTTTTTGGAAATTTAAGCAATTAGACAGGAAAATCTACCAATTTGCTTCAAACACTTTTAATTAAGTCAAAAGAAGCTTAATGAAGCATTTTAACAGTTTGAAACTTAAAACAGATAAGAACACTTTTTGGCGGGAAATCTTGTTAGGACTGAAAACATGAAATTAATCTAATTAAACGCTTGTATTACAACTGAAATGACTTATACAATTTAGAAATTAAGAAACCCAGAAAGGTTTTACATTAAAATTAAACTAACGACATTAATTTAAAATTCTTAACTACAACTAAAAATCTACTCTCTGCTTCTCTGTGTCTTTGGTGTTTTATCGACTCCAAAAGCTTTCTTGGGTCCCTCTGATTGAATCCCAGTCGTTGGATTGTTCCAATTCATCCCAATCGTCCAGTTGTAAATTTGGCGCCAAAAAAAGTCATAAGCAGGTATTTTTCATTTAATGAATTTTGGGTCTATGTAGAGGTGGAGGGGGGTTGTTAACCAGCTGTGGAGTAGCTAAGGTGAGGTGGAAAGGTGGTGGTACAGTGGTAAAACAGGTGGAGGTGAAGGAGTGGACACAGTGTGGAATGGGAGGAAGGTGTACATGTGACACTTTTATTTTTAAACCAAAGGTGGTTTTGGGCTTGGGTGTTGGGCCAATGGGATAGGATTGGATTTGGGTTTGGATAATTAAAAGGGTCCATTTGGTTTTTGTAGCTAGTAAACACAAGGACCATTTTTGTAACTTCTGAAAATTAAGGGTTAAACCTGCAAATATTCCAAAGTTTAATACAAGGACCAAACTTGCCAACTTAAATAGTACAAGGTTACTTTTGATTATTTTCACTTTTTAAATTAACCAAGGACTATTTATGATACTTTTCAAAGTCGAGGGACTAAACTTGTAATTTTCTCAAAACTTATCATAAGGACCAATTTTGCCATTTATGAATAGTACAAGGGTGTAGTTTGAATAATTTCTATTTTTAAACACCCAGGGACTGATTTTGACATTTTTGTAAAGTTGAGGGACCAAAGTTGTAAATTGTGATTTTTAAACTTTGAAGGGTTTGTTTTGACAACTTTTGAATCCCATGGACCTTAAATGATATTTTTGCTTAATTTTGATTTACCAGGGACTGTTTTTGACAACTTTTGAAACTTGGGGGACTAAAACTGCCAATTATGCAAACTTGATACGCTTTTTCACCTTTTTTGATATTTTGCATTTAAAATACATAAAACACTTATTTGTGATATTTTCATCATTTTGATGCATTTCTGAGTGTTTTCAGATGTTTTTGCAGTTTAAACGGTACAAAAATGATGAGTATTTAGACACTCATCACTTCCCTTTCCAGTAAATTGGAGAACCTTGGAAGAGATATGAGGGAACTCCGAGAGAGTGTTCGTGCTATTCGTTGCAGCAACAATGATAACTTGGATCTGCCCGGAAACTTTCCTATAAATAACATAAAACCACGTGTCGAGAAGGTTAATTATGGGAAGGGATATCGCTTCTATAATGACCACTCCAATACAAGAGTTTGTTCACTCGAAGAATCAATAAGAAATTATCTTTACGAAGATAACAAACGGCGCAGCGCATTTAAAATGCACTATTCAAAAGATTCCGTGACTCCGGCACTCTTTTAAAGCATATGGAGGACAACATGAAATTAATGGACGATATCATCTCAAACGAGTCATTGGATGATAATTCCTGTAATGCCATTTACTCTAGCGATGGAAAACCTCTCTACACCCCTTTCCAATGCAATGAAGAGAAGCCCTCCCATTACAAGCACGCAATGAAGCTTTATGCACAAGACAATTTTGCCCGAGGACAAAACACAATCTAATGACGGCAGGAACTGAAACGAAGTTAAATTAAATGCTAGATGCTCTGCATCATCTTAATCTATCCCACTCAAAGAAAAAGAACCGTGAAGTTTCATTCTCCTTTTCTCTATTAATAATTTACATAATATAAATGCTTTAGCTGATTTAGGGGCTAGTATTAGTATTATGCCTTTCTCTATGTGTAATAGGTTGAATTTGGGACCCATTAAACCCCTTTGCATGACCATTGAAATGGCGATAGACGTTAGTATACCTAGAGGAATTGTTGAGAATGTGCTTATCAAAATTAATAATTTCACTCTTTCCGTTGACTTTGTCATTTTAGACATGGAAGAAGACCTCGACATTCTTTTAATTTTAGGAAGACCCCTTCTAGCTACTGCTCGTGCTAAGATTAATGTTTTCGAAAAAATCATCACTCTAAAAATAAATGATAGAAAACTTACACTAAACATGGATGACTTGGGTAAATGTCACCCGTTTAATCCGTTTGTGTTATCAAAAAGGAAAAACAAAATCACTCCTCCTTCGATCACGAATATGCATTGCGCTTCTAATCATCGTAACATGCAGGATAAGAAACCCAAGGAATTCAGCAATAAATCACGGCGCAACAACACTTCGAATAATACGAAGGACGGGTTCAACAAAACATGGCATGAAGTTCAAAAAGTAGATTATAAACACTTCCCAAAATTGAAATATCATTGGTGCCGGGCCATCCCTATTGACCACTTATAAAGGGTTTGATCTATGGGCTTCATGCAACCCTTATTCAAATCTGTGACAGGAACAGCACAAGGAAAGGAAGAAAAACAACAAATACTTATGGTCTTCAACCAATGATAAGGAGATAACATCCGAAGTTTGGATAAGAATTCATTATGGAGAAGTTAGCAACAACGATAAAATAAAAATATGGACTGATCCTTGTCTCAACCAAACCTATAATCACAAATCAACAACAACTGGGCAGAGAATCGTTGGTCGAAAGCATTGGTGCGAAATGATTAAAACTTCTGACAATTCTTGGGCCTCTTGTGATCCTTACAAAAACTTCTGTAATGGAGGAAGTAATGCTAAACAAGTCGGACTGACAAGTTTCTCCGATTTCTACAACTGACCATAAACGCACCGAGGTACAATGGACAGGAAAATTAAGATTTAATGACTGGGTAAAAATCAAGTATGGGAGAATCGATTCGTCAACTAAAAACAAAATCTGGAAGGACTGCATAAAAGAAGATGATCATAAAGGTACTGGTAACGCAGGAATTGGTAACGTACATTGCATAAAAGAAGACTGCAGTTACAAGATTGAAGACAATTCTTTTGAACCGAAAGACTATCGCATTAATAGAACCACGGACAATGAACCACGACTAGAGGTATGTAACATTGATGATGAAGAATATGAATGAAACAGATGCAACCTACTTGGGATCCAATATAAAAAACCTCCTCCTATTGTCACCGAAAGGTTCGTACTCACTAGGTACTCCTTAGGACCGGATGAAAATTTTTGCAAGGTTTCAAAGAAGGGAATCAAGGAATTCCGCCGCACAGCCCCCGATGTCACCTAGATCCGGAATAACTTAATGAAGGATATTGAAGAAGTAGGGCAAGCTCAAAGGCCCCCATAGGAGCCTCGCAGCTCTGAGTCTAACTTAAAGACTCGTTAATAAAGAAAAGTGCTCTTTCGAGAGACAACCCGAATTATCCCTTTCTTTTGTTTTTATTTCCTTTCTGTTAGGTTTTGTGTTTTCTAACCATTTTTGCAGGAGACAATGAAGTAATTACTCAAGCTACAGCTTGTGATCTGAACAGAGTTACGGCGTAACTCATCTTGGTGATTACGCCGTAACCAATATTTTAGCAGCAGAATTCTTGACGCATTACCAATTACGGCGTAATACCATCTCATTGGTTACGCCGTAACTATTCGCTTCTCAGCTCATACCAGGTTTTGCAAGTTACGGCGTAACTCTCTTATTGGAGTTACAACGTAACTCTCCTCTGCTTTAATTCTTTCATTTTAAAACACAATAACCTTGTATTAGTTTTTAAATGAACTTTGTGGGTGTGTTCCCTGTAAACCCTCACGAGACTTCACTCATCCACTTGAGACACCAAGTGGTTTAAAAGGCTTGTTGCATTTGCTAAATGCAACCGTGATTCCTACGAAAGTGAGTTAGGTTTATTTTTCATTTTATTTTTTCTTTTTAGAATTATGCTTGTCGGTATTGTGATTTCAGGGATTGAAGTTTGTTCATGACGCTTTAACGAAGGCACGATCCTTTCTCGTGGGCCTTCTTCTTTTTGGAGCAAATTTCAGGGAAGTTCTCGCTCTAATTCTACCTTTCTCTTCACCTTTATTTTAATGCCTAGTACAAAAGGGACTTTGTACAATTCAAGTGGGGGGACGGGAGTAGAATTATCTCTTGAACATTATTTCGCCCTCATTTTTCTAGTTTATTTTGAAAAATTATGCCATTTTTTATATTTTGACATGTTTTTCCGAACCTAACTAGATTAGACCTTAGCCGAGCACATACAACCCTTGATATTACATGGTGAGATTAGCCTTATCCGTTTCCTATATTTTACCCCAAATCCACCAAATTATGAGTGTGCCGGTAGCTTGTAAACTTTAGAACTTGGCCTTTGCATCATTTCGAGACCATAGACGAGGTATGTTGAGTTAGCTCGATGTATTTGGACTTTTCAGTTTTAGAAGGCAGTATTATAGGATTATCACCCAAACAGCCTACCATTGTGAGTCTCTCGATTAGTCACCTCAACTTTTCGACCCCCATGTGAAACCCTTTTGTTGCACTCCCCTTTAGTGCAAGATACCCTTAGATACACCCTTCTGAGCCATTCCTTTCATTTTGTTACCCCAATATATTGTTTCGTTACACCCTTACACCTTAGCCTACCCTGTAGTCTTTATTGGTAATTGGGAAGTCATCATTTGCCTAAGTTCAAGGTTCAAGTGGAAAGGTTTGGAAATCACGCTTTCATCGACAACAATTATGAAGATCATTGAAGAACCCCCGAATTCCCATTGTTCATCTCAAGTAGGGGGATTTTATGTTATCATGTTTTGTTCAAAAAAAAGTTGATTGAGTATGATTTTGTAAAGTGCGATGTTATAAGCACTATAGTATGAGCTTTATTGTTTAGTATCGAGGAGGCCACCTCGGTCACATTTGAAGACTGGAGTTGGAGTTATACCAACTGAAGAAGAAAAGGTAGTGTGCCCATCACGACGTCCTCTAATGACACATCTACCTTGCATTTCATGATCCGGTCTCTAGACTTCTAAGCTTGAACTTTGGGTGGACGGTAAGTGGTGATGACTTAGTTATAGATATAGACTACCTGCTTGTTTTTCATTTTACACCAATTATACATCCCATGTCTTATCCTACCCTTTAGTCATGAAGCATGTCTAGGTGATGCAGCGAGCAATCTTTGGTGTCTTGGCCATGGATTTGGTCATGTATCATTGATTTTGTCCACTTCACCGTGACATGTTAGTAATGACAAGTCACCCCTTAACCTTTGTCGTTTCTACACATATTGCCTTCGAGAATTGTTTAGCCCTTAACTCCAATGGTGGAGATTTGTGTAACCGCCAAGCTTATGATAGAAAACATGCTATGACTGTGCGATTGAGTGATCACCCCGAAATTGACACTTAGAATAGTTGAGAGATTTGAGTGTTTTTTCCCCTTTCGCGAGGTGTTCGGCTTTATTTTATTCTAGCATAAGGGATTTTTAAACTCATATTTTCCAGGTTTTGGAAGATATCTTTTTAGGAATCTATCTAATAAGGTCTACTTGAGGGCAAGTAGAGTTCAAGTGGGGGGATATTTGATAACATCAAATAGTCATGAATATTAAGTGTCAATTTCCCCCGTTAATGCTCGTTATTTATATCATTTATATGGATTTACGCTTGTTTTCCATTGTTTTACACTTTCAGATAAATTGCGAGCATTGGAGCTAAAGAGACGCGGAAATGGAAACGTTACTAAGGATTTATCACAGTATGATTATTTTGAAGAGGTTACGGCGTAACTCGTCTCTCACATTACGCCGTAACTATTGCGTGACCCTGAAGTCCAACTCATCAAGAGGTTACGGCGTAACTCCTTCCAAAGATTACGACGTAACTCCATTAGGTCAAAAGAGGTTCCACGCCGCTAATACTTACGCCGTAACTACTACATCACTTACGACGTAACCATGTTTATTGAAGACTACGGCGTAACCACTTATAAGGTTACGCTGTAACTAGCAGATCTAGTGCATTTACGGAGAAATAGAAGGTTACGGCGTAACTCATCTTTTGGTTACGCCGTAACCCAGACCTGGCCTATAAATACCCCACGAATTCCAGCATTTCTAATCATCCCCATTCCACACACAACATTCTGAGAACGTGGGAAAAATCTCAAAGAAGGTCTAGGGAAGCATACGGAGCTGTTTCCGAGGGAGAAGTCACACCATTACGATAAGCTTTAGCGTTTATTATTTCTTTTACTTTCAATTCATGTATTTCGTACCTTTGAATATTGAATTGATGTGCATGATTAATATGAGCGGCTAAGCACCCTTTGGTGCTAGCCTAGTTATGATTCCTTAATTGTTTTGTTTGCTTTTACCTTTACTTCCGTACAATTATTTCTAAGTGTATGCATGCATAGTTCTTTGGTAGTCACCCCTGGTTCGGTAGTTTTGAATGGCGGTAGAGGCCAATTGCCTAGGAGATATGACCAACTGACCCTAGGTGAGCGGACTGAGAAAAGAAGGGTAAGATATGACCAACTGACGACCCTTTCTACTTGTGCGATTTGACCAACTGATCACCTATCGTTTGGATGAACTTAAGAATTGGGGGTGTAGTGTCTAAGTTCCTAACGGCCGGGCACTCACTATTTAGAATCTAGTATGTAGCGGTACTTAATGACTCGGCTTAGGGGACCAGGAACAACAGGACTTATGACGGTGCGCCTGATTTCTCCTGTGGTGGCATCTTTGCTGATAGGTTAGGGCGAATTGACCAAATGTTGTCCTCTCGAATTTGACCCCACCTGAAGTAATTGGAAGTAGGTAGACGTAAACATTACTAGTTAGGAGGATTAACTAGGTTAGCACCACTATTCCTCTATTGATTTCCCTTCTACCATTTATTTGCTTTCATATACTGCATTAGTAATTTAATTAATTAAAACTCTAGCAAACCATTTATATTCTGTGACAATTAGACTTAGTAATTATCCGACACACATAGCTCTTGGGACGACCTCGGCTTTACCATTTACTACACTACACACGACCGGGTACACTGCCCGTTAGTGCATTAGGGTAGACCATAGGTATAGCGAGACACTATAAATATTAAAACATGGTCAGTAAAACCTGCATCAATAACAAACTTCATGTTCTTCACGTTAGGTTGTTACATCATAACTCATTTGATTCTTCATTTCAAACAACTTCATTTATGCAACCATTTTAATTTCATGACATGTGTACGTGACTACATGCATTAATAAACTCAGAAGATACAAGCCTAACATCATTTTCAATTAACACTTTAATAATTGCTTAAAATAATTCAAACCATCACGAGATGAAAATGTTGCAAATGACATACATGTATATATATATATTCAACTTTAGTGAAGAAAAACATATTCAATTGATATCAAATCACTTTTATTACTCACAAACAAAGTATTACAATTATCAGAAATTGTTCTCAAACAATTTATTCAAAAAATCAACAATATACTTGATCTTAATCAAGTATAAAAAATAACAACAAATGTTTTGATCAAGAGAATCAAGAACACAAATTAAGGTAACAAGAGAGCAGATTATTGAGAGAGTATTTAGAGAGAGAAAGCGTATAAAGCTTTGTCCCATCTCATTATATAGCATAAGCAACTTTCAAGCCTTGACACCTTTAGTCCTTCAAATTTCAATCTTTTAGCATACATAGCATCAAAAGAACTAAAGCTCCAATAAGCTAGCTCAAGCTTATATCACCTAAATAAGCTCTAAACACTTATTTTGCAACCATAAAAACACCAATAATAAGATATATCAGATATAGAATAAGCACTAAAATATTATTCTCAACATCCCCCCTTAATCTGATATCTGATATATGTCAAACATGTTAAGATTCTCAACCAAAAAATTATGTTGTAATGTATCCAACCCTTTTGTAAAGATATCTGCAATTTGATTTGCAGAATCTACTTTAACAGTTTTGACAACACCATTTAAAATTTTTTCTCTAACAAAATGTAAGTCAATCTCAAGGTGTTTGGTCCTTTCATGAAAAACAGAATTGGCAGCTATTTTAGTAGCTGATTTACTATCACAATGAAGTGGAACATGTAAAAGACCAGTAATCTCAAGATCCTTTAAAATTTTCAAAATCCAAATTACTTCACTGGTTACTGAAGCAAGAGCTCTATACTCTGCTTCAGTAGAACTTTTAGAAAGAGTAGGTTGCTTTTTACTTTTTCAAGATACTAGAGACCCATTTAAGAAAACACAATAGCTAGTGACAGATCTTCTAGTCACAATGCACTTAGCCCGATCAGCATTAGAATAAGCAAGAAGAGTCATACCAGAGTTTTTAGTAATATGAATACTCAAACCTGGATCATTATCAGTTTTTCCATAAGCTTCTGATAATCAGTAATGTTATCAAGTAAAGGATCATTATCAGTAGCTTCATTAGAGATAACAAGCTTAGACTGCAAAGGAGTTTTAGCAGATTTGCAACCAAGCATACCATACTCACTTAATAGATCTAAACAATACTTCATTTGATTTAAAAAAAAATCCTTTTTTCAGAATCAGCAACTTCAATACCAAGAAAATATTGCAATTTCCCTAAGTCTTTAATCATAAACTTGGTTTTAAGGAAAACCTTGAAGTTGTTAATTTCATCAACATTATTTCCAGTAATAATAATGTCATCCACATAAACAAGCAATGCAATAAACGCATCATTTTTAGTCTTAGTGTATAAAGAATACTCACTTTTACTTTGAGTAAAGCCATTTTCAATAAGAGCAGATGTAAGTTTAGCATTCCATTATCTAGGAGCTTGTTTTAAACCATATAAAGACTTTTTAAGTCTGCATACTCTGTTATCACCTTCAGGGAAGAACCCTTCTGGTAATTTCATGTAAGAGTCTCATCAAGATCACCATAAAGAAATGCATTGTTAACATCAAGTTGAAAAATAGGCCAATTATTTTGAACAACAATATTAAGCAAGCATCTAACAGTGACCATCTTAACAACAGGAGAAAAAGTTTCCTCATAATCCACTCATTCTTTTTGATTAAAACCTTTAGCAACCACTCTAGCTTTGTATCTATCTATCTCTCCATCAGACTTATACTTAATCTTAAACACCCATTTACTTCCTATAGCTTTTCTACCAGGAGGTAAAACAGTGATCTCAAAAGTATCATTTCTTTATAAAGCCTCAATTTCATTATTCATAGCATCAGTCCAATAGATAGATTTAGAAGCTTCAAAATAGTTTTTTGGTTCATGACTTTTATTCAACTAAACTGTAAAACAGTAATTTCTAGAGTTAAGTTTAGAATAATTCACAAATTTTCCAATTCCATACTTAACCTTAGAAAAACAGAAGGTCTAGAAGACCTTCTCAAAGGTACTTCTTCCTGAACTGGAGAATTTGAATCTTGATTCAAATTACCCTCAGAATTACTGATTTCTTCAAGTGTATCTCATCCTCATCAGCAAAAACACTACTATCACTGTCATGATCAGTGACAGGGTCTCTACTAGATAAAGGAGAGTAGCTACCTTCACTTGGTGACTCAATGTCACTATTCAGCTTAGGGTCTACTCTCTTTTCTTCATTGGGTAGTTCAGGGGTTTCAACATCAAAAAAGTTCAAATGATTTAAGTCTTGAAAAACATTTTCAGAAGTATCATTGTTCTTATCAGTAACAGACTCCTTAAAAGGAAAGATGGATTCAAAAAATTTGACATCCCTAGAAAAAATGAACTGATGCTTATCAAGACTATATAACCTATATCCCTTTTTAGAATTAGAATACCCCATCATCACACATTTTTCAGATCTACTACTCAATTTGTCATTACTATTAACAATAGTAGCAAAGCATAAACAACTAAACATCCTTAAATCACAGAGAGTAGGTTTTTTATTATATATCATTTCAAGAGGATATTTTCCATTAAGCACAGAAGAAGGCAATCTGTTAATAAAAAAAGTAGAAATAAGAATACATTCAGTCCAAAATCTAAGAGGAATTCCCCCTAAAACAGAAGAGATCTAGCCACATTCAAAAGATGCTTATGTTTCCTTTCTACAATACCATTTTATTGTGGAGTATATGCACAAGAAGTGTGATGGGTAATGCCCTTTTCCTCACAAAACTTAGAAAAAGTGTGATTAACAAACTCAATACTATTATCACTTCTAAAACTCTTAATGTTTCTATCAAATTGAGTTGCAATCATATTATAGAATATAGTGATATGATGAACAACTTCATCTTTGGTTTTGATTAAATATACCCAAACAGCCCTAGTGTAATCATCCACAATAGTCAAGAAATATTTATAACCTTCTTTACTAGCAACCTTATAAGGCCCCCAAAGATCTAAATGAACAAGTTCACCTAAAACAGTTGAAGTATGATCACTTAAGGGAAAAGGTTCTCTAGTTTGCTTAGCTCTTTGACAAATTTCACAAACCATGTTTTGATCTTTTGAATTAAATTTCAAATCAGGTTTTAAAACATTTAGAACAGGGTCTGTAGGGTGACCAAGCCTGCAGTGCCAGTCAAATTGAGAAAGGAAAGATTGAAACAGAGAATTATTACTTTTAAAATGAATACCTCCAGAATTGAAATAATATAAACCACCAGAATGATTACCAGTCCCTAGAAATTTTTCCAGATTCAAATCCTGATTCAAGAAATAACATTTGTTCTCATCAACGGCAACCACAATTTTATTATCTTTAGCAAGTTTATGAACATATATTAATGTGACACAATATTCTGGTATAACCAGAACATCATACAATATTAAGGAGTCAGTTAATTTGAGATTTCCAATCTTGGTAATAAAGGCTTATGTGCCATTAGGATGACCAACCTTTATCTTAAGATGAAAAATATCAAAAACATTAATCAATTCCTTGTCACAATGTGTCATATGCTAGTTAGCACCAGAATCCACAATTTTACCATCAGAAGTAAGTTTAGATTTCAAATTACAATTTGTTGAAAAAAACTTATGAAAATTCTGATTAAAAACTCTGCTATTATTATAATAAGTACTTGCCATATTGGCATGCATACTGTTTCCTTTGAGTGTATTGTCTTTGATGAGAGAAATGAGAGTAGTAAGTTGTTCATCTGTAAAACCAGAAGATGAACTAGACCCAACAGAATTATTATTAGAAAATCTTTTGTTATTATTTTGAGGTCTATTATTGTTACCCTTTTTTCCAAAATTTGAAGAACACCCAATCAATTTAAAACATCTTTCTTGAGTATGGCCATTAAAACCACATTTTTCACAAACAACAGTAGAACCAGTATTCATCCTATTATCAGACACTCTATTAAAGTTAGCAGTAGGATTATTAGTTTGAGCATTCTGATTAACAGGTCTAACAGGTTGATTGGTCTGATTATTAGTCTGATTCACAACTCTAGAAGTAAAAGTAGAATTATGATTTCTACTGGTACTCCCAGACACAACATTTTTGTGACTCTCCTCACTACTAATGATAGCATAAGCACATTTAATATTAGGTAATTGATCTCTAGAAAGAATATTACTTCTTTTTTTGCATGCAAGTATCATCCAGCCCCATTAAAAATTGCATTTATTATGCCTTTTAAAATCATCATCAGCATGACAAGTGCATCTAGGTAACTGAACCATAGCATCAAATTGTTTCCACAGAGTACTCAATTTATTAAAATATTCAGCAATAGTAGTACCATTATGAGTCAATGAATTTATCTTATGATGCAAGTTAAAGGTTACAGAACCATCAACCCTGTCAAAGGTATCTTTTAACTCATCCCAAACAGCAGATGCACTTTTAGAAAAAATTTGCCTAAGAAACAATTCCTCAGAGATGGAATTAAGAAGCCATCTCAAAACAATAGCATTAACCCTGTCCCGATGTCTGCCCAAAACCTCATCAGTGTTGGAACTTCTACATGTTCGATCAATAAAACCAGTTTTATTTTTTCCCTCGAATGCTAAAAGCATAGCACAAGACCAGACATTATAATTTTCAGTCCCTTTGAGTTTTATTGGAACAACAATTAAAGAAGCAGAATCATTTGGATGTAAATGTAAAGGAGGACTCAAGTCCAATTTACTTATTAAGGTGACAGGGTTATCAGGTTCATACTCATCATCAGTATAACCATGAACAGAATTATGAACAGACATTATATCAAGTAAAAGAAAACAAGCACACAACAAGAAAGGGAAGAGAAGGTAGTTCCCATGCTTTCCTTGCCACTAAAGTGGAGGTCAAGGGCGCACACAAGCACACAACAAATAAAAAAGGAAAAACAAATAACAAATATAACAGAAACCAACACTAACACATCAATCGCCAACAACACAACTTCCAATAATCCCAAAACCTATCCTCCGACAATCTAAACAGAAAAATAAGAACTGAAATTAAAAAGAAGGGTGTAAGAGGTGTTACAGAGCACGCAAAAAGCACAGCAGCGGAATATCAGTCCCACTATACCCTAGATTAACTTAGTCTAGGGATATAGCAGATACACAGCAAGAACCCAGAACTAAGATCGAAGAACCAAGAACCACCAAACCCAAATTTTTAGAATTAGGGCAAATCACCAGAACCACTTGCAATCTAAACCAAATTACCAGATCTATCGATTAAAGAAACTTAATCGATCTCAGAAGCCTTTAATCAAAAAAACCCCAAATTTCACCAAACCCTAATTTTCTCAAAAAATAGGCGTTTTTTAAAAAACGTTAAAGATCTATGAAATCAAACACAAGATCTATCAATTAATGCAAATTAATTGACAAATTAACGAAAGAATTAAAAATCCCTAATTTTAAACGAAACCCTAATTTTTCAAAAAAGATTTTCAGATCAACCTGTCTCTGATACCATTAAGAAAAACATATTCAATTGATATCAAAACACTTTTATTACTCACAAACAAAATATTACAATCACCAGAAATTGTTCTCAAACAATTTATTCAAAAAGTCAACAATGTACTTGATCTTAATCAAGTATAAACAATAACAGCAACAAGTGTTTTGATCAACAGAATCAAGAACACAAATTAGGGTTACAACTTACAAGAGAGCAGATTATTGAGAGAGTATTTAGAGAGAGAAAGCGTATAAGAGAATAATAATAATCCAGCATTGTCCCATCTCTTTATATAGCAGAAGCAACTTTCAAGCTTTGACACCTTTAGCCCTTCAACTTTCAATCTTTTAGCATACACAACATCAAAAGAACTAAAGCTCCAATAAGCTAGCTCAAGCTTATATCACCTAAATAAGCTCTAAACAGTTATTCTGCAACCATAAAAACACCAACAATAAGATATATCAGATACAGAATAAGCATTAAAATATTATTCTCAACATTTAGAAAGATGGAAATATTACGCCCACGAACCACTACCGATTGATAAAATACCTAACCTCTTCACAGAAGGTATATATTTGAGGTGGTCGAGAAAAGAGTCGAAAAATGGCTACGCGAATATTTTAGTTAGGCGGTTAACATGATTCAAAAGACTCGTTCTTCGTAAATAACATACAACAATCTCATGTTTACGGATATTCTACACAACATGTTCTCAAAACTTGAATCCACAACTAAAAGATTAAGAAACTTTTTAATAATATAAGATACAGCGAGTTTACAAGATGTTTAACTATTATTAGATTGATAATAATCACATGATTCTATTATCATGTGTTTAATAAGCACATTTCAACGTACAATTAATTAACACAAATTCTCTTATTAAATAACAAAAATACATTTATTACACATTAGCTAAAGATATACAATATACATTCGCGCTTTAATGATCCAAAACTTTCATTTACTTACACATCCAATCACTTTTTACATTTTAAAATAGGTTTTTATTTAAAAAATAGATTGTCTATTCAGTGCTTGAGGGCATTGGTTCATTAACATTATTAAACCCAAACTTTCTTTTTATATTACGAATTTTATTTAATACACGTAATTAAACTTACGAATTACCATAATTAGATCTGATTTGTAATTTAATAAACTCAAACTTTCCTTTTATAATCACCTTAAACCTTGACCCGAGGGTACCCGTTAGATAAACCCTTTAAAAAAATAATAAAAATAAATTTCACATCTTCTCTCTTTTTAATTAGAAATTTCATATATAACCAAATATGCATTAAAAACATTATATATTATGCATTTAATATTTGCATTTTGAGTATATATAAAATTAATTATTAAAGTAAGGTGATATATGTAATTCATTTAAAGAAAAAAAAAAGACACAATCCAATAAATTCTCACTAAAAAGTATTTCTTACATAATTTGTTACAAACTTGATCAAATAAGAAATAAATCTTAAAATGAGAAGAATAATAAATAATTATAATCACATATTAAAGATGCATTGACATAAATTAATTGCATCTTTAGTCTTTATCAAATTAGACGAATCTTATGTATTTTTTGTATTTTATGAATGTCTAGTATTACTTTGGATCGTTTTCGTTCTCATGTATATAAATAAATTATAAATACATTTATTTGTTATTCTTGTTTATTTTGAGTGTTCTAGTATGTTGTTGTTGTAGTAGTCACAAGATCTCTCCACCTATTTGCTAGATTAGAAAGATAATAAAAGGGATAATTCCATTGGTGAGACTGATTTTGGTAAATAAAGGAAGTAAATTAGCCATGAAGCAATTGTACTTAATGCATCACAAATAATACCTCCTCACATTAAAAATTGAGGCAAAAAATCTAAAGGCTTGTTTGTGTGTCACAATCACAACAGTTGGAGGATCCTTGTCATATCGGAGATAATGTCCTGCCACCACTTTACCACCACAACTGGAGTCTTACTTTTTTCTTCACATATTAATCCCACAATATCATCCAGGTTTGTCATCATTTTTAAATGTAATATTGCTATATTTGTAACTGAATGACAAATGTGATTTGCTTTTTTGGGTTTGTGTCGTCTATTGTTGTAATAACATTTCAACTAGGTACACATTTTATGGGTGGCCAGTTAAATGGTCCGAAACGATCACGGGGTTAGGCCTAACACTAAACGATCACTGGATATTGGGACCCACTACAACACACACATAGACACATACAATTTGAAAAGAAAAAAAAAAAAGGGTTGGTGGCACGATACTGAGCCATAACGCCGAGACCATTGCTGGATACGCAATGGGATCATTGCAGGGGAGTTGTGTATGTATAGACATAGAAAACGCCTTTCAGAACCGTGAGTTAGAATTTTAGAAACCTGAGTGGGCCATATTAAACCCAACACACACATACAATAGTGGAGTTAGAAAGGGGCTGGCAGGTGCTGAGGTAGCCCTCACAGTTATTGTACTTAATCGGAATGTTTTAGAATTTAGTACAAAATCATAAAGTAAAGATTTTTTTGCCTTTCCCTCGAGAATATTTATGATCAGCATGTAAATCTTGCCAATCCTTACTAGATGACCAGCCTCCAGCTTATGTGCGCAGCCGCTTATGAACAATGTATTGTCCAACATCACTATGCTAATACAATAACACATGTAATCACACGAACCTCTCCTGTTTTGATGCCTACTACAACCATGTTTGGCTATTGCCTTGACAACCATACATTTCAATTGAAATTCTATAATAAGATCTATGAGCGTTGGAAAGAAATAAGTAGCCAATTTTATATGATCTATTTATGTGGAAAGAGTTTCAAATCAGAATGTGTAGCTGTACTTTTCTTCCTTGAAAGAGAGTGAGTCTGCTGAATGAATTAAGGATGATGATACAAAAGGAGTCTCAACTAGATAGTAAAGCTTTTTCTTTTGCAAAATTACAGTTGGTATTGTTAAAATGAAAATTCTGTACATTATACATTTGAATGTGATTAACTGTACGACTCCCGAACCAAACATTTTCAAGCTTGTATAAAGAACTAAAATTATTTTCTCAAAAAATAAACAGATAGATAACTACCATGGTCATAGAGAGAAAGAGGTACATTTTGAAGTTTGATAATCAAATCGGTTATGAAGCAAGTTAAAATGGATGCGGAATGTTATGCATTGAGTATTAGACGCTACACCAAAGTTTTTCAAAATAGATAGATGTTGGTGACAAGTTTGTAACGACATGTATAAGTAGTTATCTTTGACTTTTCGCTGTTGATTTGACTTAATAACTTCAGTTTTTACAGGCTAGTTTCTGTTAGACTAGTAACTGTTATCTCTTTGTACAGGAATCTGCCAAAAAATGTAAACATCAAATGTTCTGTTGAGTTAGCATCACCAATATCAACCAAGGATGCAGTTAGACATTTTGTTGCAGGGCTTGCTGCTTCATTGGTACTTATGTCCCCAACAAAGCAGGTTGGTTGCTGATTCCTTTAAAACTTGAAGCTTTTAGGTTAGCTTACATATCTATCTGTGATCGCTTAAGAGTAATAGTTCATCGTGAATATTGCAACAGACTGGACCAAGTCACCAAAAAACACGTATTAGTTTAAATGCAATGGATATCAGACTATCAGTGACCTTTGGCTCAACTAGTTCATCGTGAATATTGTGAACGCTACTGTACCAAATTTGGTATGATTCGCTTGGGATCGCGGATCGCTGGTGCTTTAGCATTCCTGTTACTATTTTACAACTTCCCAAACTACATTAGTCTAAATATTACTACAGTTAGATCAATAGTTTAACCATATAGCTTTTATATGGTTATCCTTAGTGCATTAACTATCTAGAATTATCAATAAAAAGGGTAAACCAGTGTTGATTGCTTAACATAATGCGACCCATTCTGTTAAAGTTACTCGTTCCGATGGTCCGACCATAATCAATGTTGACTTGTTACCCAACCCGCCCGTTTTTACCACCTTTAGTGTCATAAAAAGAAAAGGCATGGTTGACTATTAAATAAATGTTGATTATATTCTTCAACAAATAAACATTAATGGACTTATGTGATCCAAAACGAGTTCCTTGTATGATGACAATAGAAAGTAAGTAACTATAGACTAGAATGTACCTTAAAAGAGAATCGTGGCTTCTATTATTAATTACAGGAAATGAGGGAACATAAAATGGATGCCCACTTTGCAGGTTTTGGCGACTGAACTTCCACATAACAATTTATGCCAGATTGCTAGTACCTCCAACAACCTGCCAATCCTTCCTATTGATCAGAGTTCAAACACGATGATGATGATGATGCAAGGCATGACAACAAAGAATTTTGACCCTGTAAGATACTCCGGAAGATGGTATGAAGTTGCTTCACTTAAAGGTGGATTTGCTGGACAAGGTCAGGGAGATTGCCACTGCACCCAGGTAGATTCTGAGGGCAATTTCGAAGATTAAAGATTTGATGGTTATATAAGTCTACAAGATTCTAATTTGCAGGGAGTATATACAATTGATGCCGCAACACCAGCAATCCAAGTGGATACCTTTTGTGTTCATGGAGGGCCTGATGGGTATATTACTGGAATACGAGGCAGGGTTCAGTGTCTTTCGGTGGAAGATACAGAGAAAACCGAAACCGACTTAGAAAGAAAAGAGATGATTAAAGAAAAGTGTTATCTTCGATTTCCTACGTTGCCCTTTATTCCTAAAGAACCTTATGATGTGATTGATACTGATTATGACAATTTCGCCCTTGTTTCTGGAGCAAAAGATAAGAGCTTTATTCAGGTACACCTAATGCAATGAACTTACATGGATATGTAGAATTAAACATTTATTGATCTGTACAATGTTACACTGATAATAGAGCCTTTTTTATTTCAAATTATGAAAAACAACTCTGCCGAATATGATATTGTTTGACATCTACTAATGGAATCTATATCATGGCATCATAATTTGGGATTTTGTAATATTCAGTTTCATCAGCAAGACAGCTAGCCTTTAAATTTGCTTGTCTATGACAATGTTTTACAGTTCGATTATCTTTTAAGATGAATTTATGCTGTTACTACATATGCTCATGTTTTAATTAGGACCCTGATAATTATATATAGAGTTGAAGGTTTGAACCACTTTCCACACCAGACGTCTCTATCTATATTTTATCTTTAATTAGTAGAGGTGGTGATTTCAACCCATTTGCTTGTTAGTGTATGGGCCAAATCAACAGATTTAGCTTGAAGGGGAATGTGTATCACGGGTTTCCTGAAAGTCGCTCAAAGTTTGTTTAAATCAAAATTTTGGATTATAGAATTATGATTGAAGTCTTATTTATAGAACTTCTTAAAAACTGGACTGAAAAATTGTTTATGAGTCAACCCAGCCTTTTTCAACCCGTGCTAGAATGTGACCCATTTCAACACAGAGCTGATTTTGATTCATTACCCAACCCGCCCAACCCATACATATTGCCACCTTTAGTAATTACTAATTAGCTATCTTTTTTACTTAATTGACTGTTTACACTAGTATGGGTCCTCGAGATTATTTTATTTGGTAACTTAGAACATCAGCAATTAGTCGCACACTTTCTTTTTACGGATTGCCTTACCGATACTTACAATTCCATGGGTCACAAAGTGGTCAAAGCTTATTTGATTTTAGGGGCTGCAACATATACTTATGTCTATGGGCTTAATGTTTTTTTAGATATACTCAAGGACACCAAATCCAGGGCCAGAATTCATAGAAAAGTACAAGCTTGTGCTGGCAGACTATGGCTATGATCCAACCAAAATCAAGGACACTCCACAAGACTGTGAGTTGTCGGATAGCAGATTAGCTGCAATGATGTCGATGAATGGAATGCAACAAGCTTTAACGAACCAGTTTCCTGATCTTGAACTCAAGAAATCTGTTCAGTTTGATCCATTGACAAGTGTATTTGATACCTTAAAGAAGCTTGTGCAGCTATATTTCAAGTAGTTGTGAAGTGTCCCTTTTGGTATTAAAATATGTGGAACTGCCTACTATATGTGTCTCCACATAAGAGTATAACCATGTTTACACAAAGTTACAAGTATTTGGTATTTTCTTGAAGTACTTCTTGGCCTTCTTTCAATCTTATCTTGTATATGTATCTGAGTTTATTGTTCATTAGTTTTATTTGATGTAATTTCAACCCGAAAACTTTCTGCTTTTTCATAAACGCTGTTTTCTTATCACTTGTATTGGCTTCGATATCACATCAATAAAGACTCATTTGTCAATTATATGGTTTGTAGTAGTCAAACTTTGGTCAAAGATTAATAAAAGGACAAGAGTGTAATTTTCCACTATACGCAGAGGGTAAAAAAGAATTAGTCAGTCAAAAGATTAGAAGACGTTAACGAAAAAGGATAACCAACATTACCAAAAGCAAAGCCAATAGTAACTGACAATACTGGCTTCATGCTTGCTTCTGCAAATGCACAAGATATATTTTCGTATCTTCCCAATGATTTTCATTCCACTTAAGAAATTTGAAAGTTTGTGCATAAATAAAGAAAACGCAACATGTCAACAATACCCCATACTTGGATTACTGACAAAATAATGAATTTGTTGTCATCTGTCTATTGTTGTATCTTGCTGATTGCAGGTTTACTTAACGCCATTGGTTTCAGAGAGCTTTGAGAAAGTGAATTTCTTCAGCTTATTAGTTATGGGATTCGCCCACATTTTGTCAGGAACTCCACATTTCACGTCCACTATTTCAACCATGCAAGACCCCTTCTTATCATTCTTCCTACGACCAGGAGTTCCATTTCCATCAGTCGACGCACTATCAGAACGGAGAAAAGGATTTCGACTATCTCTTCTAGCATGATGGTGTTTGGTTTTATGAGGAACACTGGTGTGTTTTTCAGTCATTGTATTACCGCTGCTGCTAGTGCTTGCTTCATCTGATTGTACACTTGATTTAGGAGTTGTACTCGTAGTAGCCCTCATTAGGTTCCATGGCTCGTTTTGGAGATTTGAGTGTCAATGGGACTGCCCTTGGAGATGCAACTTTGAACGATTGTAGTTCCCTTGACATTAAGGCATTGATGGTGCCGGTGGTTCCAACTTTGATGGATCCACCACCACCCTTGATGGCTTCCAGTGTTTGAGCCATGATTCTTTTTGGCTTTCCGGATCAAATACTAGCTTCCCTGAAAGTTCTTGAATGACAAGATAAATTTTTGTTAATTCCAAACTCTGGCAGACTACATATAAACGAAAGGATAAGAAGTAATGAAGCATAGAAAGGGTAAGAAAATATGAATTTTTTCACAAAGAGATGTACAACTTGGTCTGTACAAATCAAGTAAAAGCCTAAAGGAGTAATGGTCTACTGATATATCAAGTAAGCGAGATCCAGTATCAAACAATTAACCCTTCGCATACCATATATAAATGGTTGGCCACAAAAATAAATGTACGTATAAAGCTGTAAAGCAGGAAAAGGTTATAGAGGACGGACCACAAGATCGCCAAAACAAGAGTTGTCCAATTCAAATTAGTACACTCGAAATCAATTCCGCCATAAATCTTTTCTATGATTAAAGAAGTTAGTACTCCAAATGCTCTTTACACTTGTTTCAAAAGATTCAAACTGGTTCTTTCAAATACAATTCCCGCTAATAATTATTAAGGCTTCTTTATCTCCAAAATGGTTATAGTCAATTACTTTTTACTGGTGTAATACAGTTATTAACTTTTCAGAACAGTATAATAATGATTTACATTGAAACAGTTCTTTAAGATAAACTCAATAATTAGATAATCAATTTTAAAAAACGATGCGATCATTGTAAGAAAAAAAATCAAACGAAATTTAACAACTATCTTTGACAATATGCAATCCAGATGCGATCATTGTAAGAAAAAAAATCAAACGAAATTCAACTACTAACTTTGACAATAAGCAATGCAGATGCGATCATCGTAAGAAAAAAAAATCAAACGAAATTCAGCAACTAACTTTGACAATAAGCAATCCAGATACTCATAATCATATAGTCACTTTCAAAACATAGTGCAGTGAGAGGAAAAGTCATCTAAAAAATCCCTTAGTTTGAACAATGAGAAGTATGATATTACCAAAGTTAAACATCAGTCAGATGCATTGAATTTGTTTCAACAAATACTTATCAACACAACACAATACCCACAACAACGAGAAGTTAATTACCCTAAGACACGATTATATAAGCAAACTGTAAACTACATAACCAACAAGTGTGAGTGTGCAATGGTGGTTCGATGATAATACAAACATCATAAAGACTATGAACAAGGGACACACCATTAGTCAGTCAAGTTCAGGAACCTAGACAAATTCAAAGTTAATTCAACAAAAAAACAAATGAAATCAGATTGGATGGTATCTGGGATAACTTAATTACCTCTAACTTGTTTTCATTTTGAAATAAAAGTTATTTTTGGAAGCTTATACTCAGCTTATGCTATGCACTTTCAATTTGAAATTAGTATACTATCAACGTGCTTGTTGTTGGAAAGTACTTACCTAATAAGCCAATAAGAAATCCAAACACCATTTAATGTTTTTCTTTTACAAACACGATAAACCTAACTGCAACAATAAGCAATCCCAAACAAATCTTTTAGTCCAATAAAGGCTAACCTTAACCAATCTCAAACTATTTATTCAAAACAGCTTATATCAACCACATAAACAACTAAGCACTTTGAATAAGCAATCTCATACACAATCAAAACTGTTATAGCACGATAAAGCAGGTTTAACAACACTTACCAAGAAGACAGAAGCTTCAAAGCAATGTTTTATTCTAGTAGCAAAACCTTTTGAAGAAAATATGTAGTTATGTTACTACTAGGTGAAATGTACTTAAATAGTATGGAAAGAAGGTGAGACAAGATCCGGCATGAAATTAATGAAACTACATGGGAAAACACAGCACAAAGGGCCACACAAAACCCAACTTTCAAAAATAATTGCTCTTTGTCTGCCCCATCTCTTTTTCCTTGTCACTTTCATTGACTGAAATGCACTGCTTGTTCAAATCTAGTATTTTACTCATAATATAATATTAAGACACTTGTTATTAATTGTGTCCCATCACTTCAACTGAAATAAAGTGTTTCATTAAAATATATACTTAGCTGTGAGGTACTATTGTATTACTATGTCAAGTGGGTAGACAGTGAAATTTATGTTCAAGTTACATGCACTTGCAAATGTTTACATTCATTTTGTGTGGCAAGAAATGTGTTTATACTTGAAAGAATTTTTTTAGCTTACTTATGTAATGCAGCATGAGATTACAACAGTTTTAGAAATGAGATAGTATACTTGAGTGATTTTTAAGTAAAAATCTACTGTATTGAATTTCAAGTTTTGTGAAAATATTTTATCTTTTCAAGAAATAGATTATTGACTTCACTTTTTAGAAGTCAAAACAATGAAATATTTCTCAAGTAGAATTAACAAAAGCTGGCTTTTCATGGGCTCAAGAATAACTATATTTAATACAACAACCAAAATATTTTAGTTAACTAATATTATCAAAAAAGACTATGCTTATGGCTTCCCCCAGTGAGCAAACTAAAGAATGGATCTTCTTTCTCGCCATTGACCCCATCACTAGGCTTAATAATAGGCCCTGCATCATTAGCTTTTGAAGGTTCGGGTCTCTTCACCGATATGAAGGCCACTTTCTTTTTCGGTCCGGGTTTAGATTTGGGGGGACTTGATGAAACCGCCAAATCTGAACCCATAAGATGTTCGTATTCTAGGTTCTTGCTGGAAGACTCTAATAAACCCGACCGGTCTTTGGCATTGTTTGGTGCTTCAACTTGCTTGCGATCATTAGTAATACCATCCAGTGAAGAAAGATCGTCTGTTTTAATGGTAGTAACGTCTTCTTCAGAAGACTTCTCCGTTACAATATCCATGGGTTTATGTTCTAGAAAAATAAAAGCATAGACATTCAGATTTGTCAGCATATTAATTGGTCAATCCAAACGGGTCAAATAAAACAAATAGCTAAAAAGGGAACGGGTCAAATGCGTCAAACAAGCTTCACCAAAATCTATTTCTAAGCATACAAACTCATGAACTTTTTTATTTAAAAACTAATATTACTATCATTATAATGACGCTGATTGTAAGTATTATTAACCCATTCATTATTTATGAAAAATTAACAGAAGTGTTAACTGGTCAATCCGCCATGTCCATCTTACCACCTCTACTTGTCATTAAACACGGTAATTGTATTTTTGTGAATATTTCTGTAGATACTCTTACCTCCAAGAATAGTCTCGACGCTTTGATACTCTACTGTAGATGAACCTCGACATATGACATCTTCCTTTATTGTATCTGGATTTTTGTTCTCGGGTTCACTCTTCCTCTCAAGTAAAATGAATTTATCAGTTTCCCACACACACTCCAAAAAGACAGTTTGCTCATTTGTTGGGTAATACTCTCTAAAAACCTACAAGTCATTCACAGAGAAAGACAATAATGAGACGACGTAACAAATAAATTGAACTAAATAAAGAGCCAGTTTAACAAATAATAGAAATGTGAAAATGCCTCGATTCCTTCTTGGTTCAGTTTGATGGACTGCTGCTTACGAGATAGAGAGGAAACCATGTTGAATGCTGACACAACATCAAGTAATATCTGTTCATAAATAAGACGGCACGTTACCTGATATCGTTTACATGTAATAGTGTAGCACAGATACCATCGTACAAGAAACCAAGCCCAAAATATACAAAGAGAATGATAAATATACTATTTATCATTATTTAATTGAAGTAGTGCTTACTTGTTGTGTCAAAACTCGAAGGCGTGCAAGCAGAGCCAGCACAGTCATAGAAAATCCCATAAAAAAGGATCGAGCAAGCAAGGTAGATATCTCTCTGGGCAAGGGCAAGGTCAAGGAGATGAACAAAACATAATGTGCAATAAACAATCCGTACTAAACAAACAGGAATAAATTAGAGTGAAAGCATGTATGTGGTATCAGCACATACATGACCTTCCGCAATGGTACTATAAATAGAAATTGTTTGATAAACCCTTGTGAATTAACTATGCATACCATGGAAGAAAAATCATGATCAAATGGAATAAATAAAAAATATAAACAACTTAAGTATTTCTGTAAGGAAAGGATACATAGCTGCCTTAAGCATCGGCTCAACCATCTGCAAAAAAATAATACAAACATTACACGGAGTTTCATAGATATGTCTACCCTATGACTCCAATGCTTCATATAAACAGTTCACATGTCCATTAATCAAGTAACAAAAACGGGAACTGATGAAACAAAAGGCGATTATGTGGTTCATGGACAGACTTGCTGATAAGACACTAAGTGTTACGCTACTTATATGAATAAAAGAAGTCAAGAAACGCATTTATGAATTGGTGTATTGTGTCAAAAGCATGTTGGCTTTAAATGGTCAAACATTGTGATGGGTACTTCTTCAGACATACAAATGTTGATGCAGCACCAAATAGTATATCTAAAATAATAAGAATCACCTGTGAAAGTAAACGTGCGGCACCCTGAATTCGCCCCAGAAAGTTATGTTTGCCTCCATCACATTTTCTTCTCTTCAAACTGAGGAATGTTAGAAGAAAGTCAGTTTAGATTCAGCAGATCACAATATTACAGTACATATAAAGCACCAAAATATGAAAAATAGAAGATCTTTATGAAAGTGACACGAGGTGGTTATATAAGCTTTAGGTATATCTCTCGTCAAGTGTTTCAGAGAGTGTTTGGGATTCCTTATATCAAACTGGTTATCTACTTAAAAATAAGCAGCTCGGTACCTACTTATTTTTTAGTGCTTATCTACACTATTATAAGCAGAGAAGCACTTTTATCCAAACACTAAAAACTGTATATCACTTAAATAAGCAAATCCCAAACACCTTTTTGGGGTAACTTTCAGGATCAATTATCTAACTTGGCTAAACAAAATCATTTAATCCACATTCGCATACAAATTTTGATGCAATGCCAATTTCATCCCAAACATATTATTAGAAAAAAAAGGGGGCTAGTGACTGACTTGAGTGATAATACCTTTCCAAAAGCTGCACCTTTTGCTTAGGTCGATTTCCATTAATGACAAGAAATGCCGAGTTAACAAGTTCCACCAAGTTAGTTGACTGAAGAAGCTTACAGTCTCTCCTCACCTACATTACAAGAATTATGGTCATATAAAACATATATACACTTCACTAAAATTAACGTTTACTCATTTTGAAACAATAACTGAACACGAATAAGAGATAACAATCAATACCTTCAACAAGTATTGGAAATATGAGCTTCTGCGGTGCTGGTTCTTATATTTGTGGACGATTCTATCAAGCACACCTACTTCTGACTGGAATTGACTAATGAAAGATTGCAATCGTGCCTCAATGGTTTCAAACTCAGCATCCATATCCTCAACTGTTCAAAGATGTACGAGAGCCATATCATTTACCTATTAAAACTTCGATATACCAAATTATCATGTGAATGGATATAGTTACCCCTTTGCCAATGTGATAACCGGGAAACAAGAAAAAAAAACTGTTTTCAGTTCAAATAACTCTTTGTTGGTAGTTTGGTACATGTCATATCGATCCAGCAGATAATAAGCACAAACAAAATTTAAACCAACGCTTACGTAATACCCTTTAAAGAGATCACACCAAAATATAACTTGGGGGTATTGCTGACCTAGTGGTCAGGCGTCGTCATGTCCTCACAAGAGGTATCAGTTTCGAACACCACTAGGTAATCATATCATCATTTTACTAGTTAAAGATTAGTTGTTGCATACAATACCAAAGACATATTATTTTTTACCTAAAATGTAAAACAACCCGCTTGGAGCCATTAATCAAACCCGCTCGACCTGCCAGTTTTTCCACCTCTGCCTACTACTGATGTTGTTTGTCTAAGGGGTGTTTGTCTAAGCTTTTCTTTTGGGATTAGGCTTATATTAATAATAGGTAGCTTATAGCTTATGATGAATAAGCTCATAAGCTAAGGTTAAGTGCTTGACTTAGCTTATGATAAAAAGTTGAAAAAATAGGCTCATAAGCCAAGAAAAAGAAGCTTATGAAAAGCCCCTTAATAAGCCCCACGAAAAAAAAAGAAGCTACAACAAACACTATCTAATCTTATCTGATAAGCTTATCAACATAAGTAAACTCATAAACCATAATAATTAAAAAAAAAAAAAAAAAACTTATTGCCTTTTCAATATGCTTATATAAGATAAAATAAACATTTGGAACTATAAATTTAATGCAGAGAGTTGTCGTACCTTTAGGGTGTATAGGAGAAGCACCGGAGTTGATGGTGGCTGTCCACGGTAACAATTGTGGGCCTTATTTTTTCAGGTATAAGAATAATGAATGCAATGAGCATAAATTTTGTTGGGCTAGTGTAACCCATGATGGGCTAGGTTTTCATTGGGAAAACAAAAATAGATTTATTGTAACTAATTTGGTACAATTTTGTGTTATATAATGTGAGTTTTTGTTTTTTTGGGTTTTGATTTTTTTTTGTGAGTCTTTGATTTATTGCTAATGTATTTTTTATAAAAGATTGTAGTCAATTAGCTATAAAAATTGTAGCCAAACCATCCCCTTAAAAATATACTGATATCAAAAACTATAAACACAAAATCATATTGTCACAAAGTTTTCAAGCAAATAATTATCTATTCTACGTTTTAAATTAAAGTGTGGAAGCAGTCATTTTGCCTTTCGGTAACTCTCGGATAGAATATGATTATCTCTAAATTTTGTCAAGATTATTAATTGTTGTTGCTGTTTATAGGACTTAAATTCGAAATGCATCAATCGACGCCTTATCCACTTGGGCAGTAATGTTTTCCATATAAATGGTTACTAGCATGGTACTCGCGCATACGACGGCAAATATCATAAAATAACTTTTTTCAGTGAATCATGTATTTTAGTTTACTATATTTTTTTTACAATAAATTTACGGTTATCAAGAATTTCGTTTAACCCATGCATGTTCGGGTTCGAGCCCGTTGGCCCTTGCCCGTTTAGTCTCGAGCATGTTTGGCCCGCGCCAGTTCGGGCTTAAGCCCATTTTGTCCGTTGAACGTTCGAACTTGAATATCTGTATAAATAAAGTTTTTTGGTGAATCATGTATTTTAGTTTATTATGTTCTTTTTTATAATAAATTTACATATTTTAAGAATTTCGTTTAGCTCGTGCCCGTTTGAGCTCGAGCCCTTTTGGCCTGTTGCCCGTTCTGGCTTGAATATTTGTATAATGTGCTTTATTATTTGCATTAGTGACATTTAATGCAGGAATTGTGTTTAATTTGGTTGTACAATATGCTTGATAATTTGTATTTCTTATGTAAAAGTATTTTAATAACTGTATTAATTGTATTTATTGACCAGTATTAATTGACTACATTAAATAGCATTATTGTGGTGTTTTGTTTTTTTAATATGTGCATTAAAGTGGTGTACGTTATGTTTTTTGTCTTGTACGTCTGAAAATTATGTGCATTAAAGTGGTGTACGTTATGTAGTATAGAATATAACTTCATTAGATTATACATTGTGGTTGAATAGTTGTATTTTTTGTTTAAGGGGTATTTTTAATAGTGTATTAATTGTATTAAATGAGTAGTGTTTTTTAGTTTTATTTATGTTTTGTATATTGTACAATAAGTATTATGACTTGTAAATTAAGACTAAAAAGAGAGATTCATTCCTACATTATAAGTAGTACTAGAAGGGTACCCGCTCAATGCGGCGGCGGGTAGCCGATGACTATTTTCGTGACAAGAAAATATTTTTTCATTTTACACTATATATATCTCATGTATTTTCATTTTCAATACATACTACTTTCAATTTCTTAACACACAAACGATAATATTTCTTTTCAGTTAAGTGAATCTTTTTTGGATTAAACCCGATCTCGCCAACAAAATATAAGCCCCAAAATTAGTTCCTCGTCAACAGAGGAAGAATGTAACACTCTTTGAGTTCCTAGTCAAAGAACAATACAAAAAACAAGTAGTCTGCATAATATCAAACTATATTAACAGTTTCTAGACATCTAATAAGCATGATTATGCAAATTAATTTTTGTAGAAAGAAAAGTTCATTTCGATAAATGTTGTCTACCTATTCTAGAAGTCATCAAACTAGGCCAGTTTGGTTGGTGGGGGTTGAATTTAGATTTGGATTGATGGTAGAATTTGATTGTTTGGTATGTATTAGTGGGGCCACAATTATGGACTCGATGCAAATTATTCTCATCTACCCGGCTAAATATTCATTTACAAAATGTCGATTACCTCATTTTAAGTCAATGTGGGTCATTTTTTATCTACACCACTTACTTTACATTTTATTTTTATAACTATAACTTTTTTTAACTAACTATTATATAATAATAATTTATTCAATTTTTATATTTCTTATATCCTTACATCATCCATCAAATCAAATCTTAACAAATTTAAATCAAAATCCAAATCTGTCATAATCAAGATAAACCACAAACAAACGGACTAACAATACTTGGTTGGTGCATCAGTATAGTCTATTAAATATTTCTTCTTTCCCGTTACATACAAAATAAAAACCCACATAACATAACAGCCTTCACCCACACCCAAATCCCCTTTTCTAACCACCACCTCCACCACATCATGTTTCTTTACGCCAAGATCTAAGAAAACAAAACCGTCATCGGTTGGTCTCTAACAAGATTAGAAAGTGTATGCTCGATTATAAAGCCAACATGTACGATTACATCGTCACCGATGTCCAACCACTCCCTTCACCACCTCTGCCACCTTCATCCATCATCCACCATCAACCACCACGGGTCCGTTGCCGGCCGCCCCGTATCACTTTACCATCTCCAAAAAAGATCCGTTTTTTGCCAAACAGATCCATTTGGATCCGATTAGATCTCACCAAAAAGAACACCAGAAAGTTGGTTAACCACTTAAAAACACTAAACACACACAAATATCTCATTACACCACCAACCGAGACTAAGAAAAAGGATCATTTGTGACAATGTTATTTGTGGCGATGGAGGATTTTATAGGGAGACCGGATGGCTGGAGGGAGTAAAGACAGAGAAAAGCTGTTTCAAATGAAGATTGTAAATGATTTGTTACATATAAACGAGCTTTAAATGGACTTTAATTTCCAGGCTCATACTTTTGAATTTGAATTTTGAGACAGCCATAAAGTTTGGTCATAAAGCCTATTTTTATTACAGGTCTCTAACGTATTACTATTTGAATTTCGTGTATTGCTATTGACTAAATGAAATATTGACTAAATGAAATGTTATTTCTTAATAAAGAAATGTTTTGGTCTTACAATATTAAGACTATCTCTTTTAGCAAGTCCCAAATCTATTATAAAGTAGTATAGATATAGATAGGGCTGAGCAAATGACCCGAACGGACCGGACCGACCGAGATCGGACCGGACCGACCACATTCGGTCCGGTCCTCGGTCTCGGCTTTTGGGCTAATTCGGTCCGGTCTGGACGACAAACCGACTAATTTGGGCTAATTTGGCCTTGTTGGACCAGACCGACCGAAGGACCGACGACCGGTGTCCGGTCCGGTCTTGGTCGGTCCGGTCCGGTTTTTAGACCGTGATCACCCCTAGATATAGATACACTAAGTTAAAATGATACTACTTCCGTCCAATAATTATTCTATTGTTGACTTTTGAAGTTTTTAGTTTTCAAATTTGACCTTAAATATTTTTATTTGTGTTATATATTACTTGATGCAAAATATATGAATGGATTGAGTTTTAAATGTATTTTACATTGGTATAATTTTTATCAAATATTATCTAATACAAATAAAAATATATAAGGTCAAAGTTGCAAAACGAAGATTTAAAAAAGGGAAAATAACGCAAATGGACCGCGCGCCCTGAGGCTTATCACTTTCCGGACCATTTTTTTTTTTTTTTTTTTTTTTTTTTTTTTAATTTGAAAATGGACCGAGGGCAACCGCTGTCATTGAGCAACTCATCGACATTGTGACAAGTGTCCCGTATGTGTAAGGTATTGTTTTTTGGGCAACGAAAATTCGCTGGGCAACCGTATATTTTAAAAAGGGTTGTTTCGTCATTTTACATTACATAGAAAGTGCACATTTGATTAGTGAAAGTACAATACATTTCTATTCAAATTCCAATTCCACTCACACAAAAACATCCATAGTTACCGTTTTTCTTTGTTTTTGCTTCTCGCACAAAAGCATTCTTACTTCACGTTTTCACAAATCAAACCGCCTTCTTCGGCCCCTCTCTTCCTTCTAACGTCAGTTATGTCACCATCTAGAAAGCTACAGTGTTGATTGCAAACCACATTCTATTGATCAAGTTTTTTTTAATAAATGTGGCCAAATATGGTACGTAAATATTCTTCTCGTTGTTTATTACATATGATTATTTCCAATTGGTTCTATGTTATAATAAATCGTTGTTGTTATTCGATTAATACCTATGTTAGATAGGTGTTAATTCCATTTTATAATCCATTGCTCCTTTTTTATGTATGTTTGATTCGTAATTATGTAGGGTATAATACATTAGATGTCGTTAGTTAGGTATGTAACATAACTTGGTTCATTAAAAAATTTAGTGGCAGTTTGTAGACTAATAAGGAGTGGTTTATATGCATCATCTATGCAATTGTTTACGACGTTGGTATAGATTCCTTCTATGGGTTGAATTATTTTTGGTTTTTGTTGACCCTTTTTAGGACTATGAAGCTAAGTTAATCATTACGAGTAAACTGAACTACTTTTCGTAATTATGTAGGGTAAAATACATCTGTTCCGTTTACCACTCTTCTACAGTTTGTTTAGAGGCTTCTTCATGATTTGCCCTTTCCTTTTCTTTAGCATTTACTTCCATATGTAATCTTTTAGCTAATTGTTCATCAAAAGCTATCTCGCTCCCTCTGTACTTTCAAACACCAAAGTTGGCTCTGCAATCCCTTTACCCTTTCCAATATCAAGTTCAAGAACTATAGCTTTCTTACCGTTTCACCAATGTTTAGACTCTTAGCAATAGGTCTAGGTGCAGGGATAGGGTGAGATTGCTTTAGGTTGAGAAATTGTATGACAATCTCATTCTCAGCCTCTTTTGGTTTTGGTCTTGGTGTTATTGCGGTGGTTATAATTGTAGCAGTGGTTGCCTCTGCAGTGGAAACGTCTGAACTGGCAGTGGGTAGAATAATAGCAGCATTGGTTGCGGCAGTGGTTACTGCAATACTAGCAGTGGATGCAAGGCAACACCGCAGTGGTTGCTGCCGCACCACTTACTTCTCCTTTTCTTCAACTGCAGCCTTTAAAGAATCATCTATTATTGCTTCTTTACCTTCCATGTGAGCCACCAAATAACCTTCACCTTTGTCTCCACTATCCAAATCCTAATCTACCAATGCCTCCCCTGAATTTGTACTCTCACTCCTCCCCTGTTTGGATGCATTCTCCAAACTTTGATTCCCAGAGGAGCTTGCTTTCTTTCCCGCTTTCTTCCACTTTCCTCAATGCAGTGACCCTTGGCCTTCTTAGTCTCTCCAAAACACTTACCACTTGCTTCAACCTCCCGATTGTTTCGGCCTTAGTAGTTGTCAAATTTTGAAGACCGATGATCTTTGACTCCATAGTTGTGCATCTTTCCATCAATTCAAGAATGAGTTTCATAGTATCCTCACCACTTCGACTGTACAGGTAACCCGACCGAGAGGTGGATCATTAGACATGTCATCATGTACAAAGTCATTGCATTGGACAACAATACCACATGATTTCTCTATTCGGTGGACGCCTTGCATCAAAGGTCAATCTAACCTTGTTTTCTCTTTCCAGCCAGCACCCAATGCATATCATTTCACAACCGGTTTCCTCAACCATGGTGAAACTTGTTTGATGTTATAAAGAAAAGAATAACATTCACGGATTATATAAGAACGTCTACTAGCATAACCATCTGTATTTTTTCTCTTAATTTATTATACTTGAATGGTGTGTCATACTAGTTGGTAGGAGAATTTAATTGAAGAGTAACACACACTCTTTCTAACCTATTCAATTAACTTGTGAGTAGTCAAATAAAAGGTCAGCCAACATTGAAATTTACCCGTTTGCCTTTCTTATTATAAAGGATAGCGGCATTAAATACCCACATTTACACACACACGTAACCAATTAATCAACTTCTCACTCTTTGCCAAGATAACATGCCTATATTGTACACGAGGCAGGTTGTAACGTTAAGCATCCCTATATTTGTAATAGCGGCAACCTTAGAAAACATGTAGTAACAACACGCTTATATTATTTATTTGGCCTTGACTAGCAGCACTAACATGTAATAGCTGTTTTTAAGTATTTATTCAAACCTTATACAACATATAGTAACAACACGTTTATATTATATGGTCTTCAGTACTAGCAGTCCTAACTTGAACAAGCAGTTTTTAGTCTATAGTGTGACAATCGTAATATACAAGAGGGACCTAGAATGACAAATACATAAACCTTTTTACCCCACACACCACTTATCCTTTTATGGTCCCAACCACACATCAGCTATCCTTATCGTCCCAACAATCAACATCCTCACATTCCTTCTTAGGTCACTTTCATCGAAGAATCCAAATAAAAAAATCGTTGTCTTTTTCTTCTTTTTTAGAAACAAATACAGGTTTGTTGTACTCTCCCGTATGTACTTTGTTACCTTATTCGTTCATATATTTATAGAGTACATGAATATAAATAATCGTGCAACTTTATATTTTATATTCTATTATTAAATATTTATTTAGTTAAAAGTTATTGAAATTGTTATTAGGTTTTATGTTTTATAGGTATGGTCATTAGATACCCCTTTAAGTCTAGTGCTTGATTCTAATTGTTATTAGGGTTTATATTTTACAGGACATGGCGGAAACCAAATAAGTCATATTTAAAGTTCACCACAACGGGAAATTTGAATTTCAGCCACTCCGCTATGTAGGCGTAGGTGATTACGCCTTGATAATGCTGGTGTTTTAGCTCCACCAGGGGTGCATTTACCAGTTATACTAGTAACATGTCCTAATGCCTTTAAAGTTTGGTATGAAATATTGAACAAATATTTCATTTATGTGGGGGAGAAGGCGTAGCGCTGTGGTACGTAAACATACGTATAAGTAAAGCAATCATAGTTAATAGTGAGACTAAGTTGTCAGTAATAAAACACATATTTTATCAAAGATGACTTCAACGAGTCATAAGTGAGGCAATCAGCTTGGCAGGCATGCATGTGTCGGTCATAGGGTTAAGTTTTTTTTATAAAAGTGGTTATAGTCTAGGTTTGAAAAATACCTAGTTCTCTATAACCTAGGCTCTGATGCCAATCAGCCAACACCCCAAAAATGGTTTGCAGCGGAAGAAAAGGTTTTGGGATGCTACTCAATTGGATCATAACACAAAGTGAAAAATAAAGATTTTTCTTAAAAGATTTCATTTATTGAAGTAAAATAGAGTTTACAAAGGTTGATTTGTTGCGGAAAAATGGCCCATTAATAAAATGTGGTCCCATGTACATAATGAATCATTAAATACATGGCAAATGCCATGCCAATGCCCGCGCCGTCGAGAGTTAGCTATCGCCTTTTTAATACCCGAGAATAAACATGCTTAAAAGATCAACACAACGGTTGAGTGATATTCATAGGTTTAGTAAATAGTTGAACACAAGTAAGAGATGATAATTGTTTCGAAGACAATTACCATAGAAAACATAGATAATTATTATGCACTAAGCTCATGACACCAATACTAACCGCATACACCTAATTACTGGTGTAAGTAATAAAATTGCCCCAAGGTAATAGCCAATTACATAAAGATAATCAAATAGTGTGCTTTACGGTTATTCCGATAACCGAAGTCCGGGTCGCCAATTCCCATAGTACTATCCACAATATTTGCGTTCACTCGCAAGTGATTAATGGTTCATGATGAAGGGACTTTTGGTGGCAACTTAGGCTATAATAATAATAATCGGACAATCATACATTTTAAGAAAAGACTTGTGTTCTAGTTTTTAGCATGTATCTCCCCCAAAGAGTTTATAAAACAGTTAAAAGAGTAAAAGTGGGGCTATGAACTCACCTTAGTCCGAAGCAAAAAAAGAATCGATACTATCACAACTAGCATCGAGAAAGAAATAAAGTAGTATCAAGTGGGGCATCGCTCAACGACGCAAGAGTACAGGCATAACGACTCGTCATCGGCTCAACCTAGTAGTGTACGGCTTGTCTCAGAATACGTATCGTAAAGTAAATGAGTTTCTAAAAGGCAAAGCGAGATAGTTTTCGTGGAATACTGGCGTTTATGTTCATAAAAGTTTAGTTTCGGTACTGAAAGAAAAGTTTAGTATTACATCTCGTGTGGCGGTTAAAGATATAGACTCAACATGAAACACACGCCAAAATGATAGAAAGGAAACAATAAGAGGTGAGAACAGAAAAGATCGATCAATGATATGTTTCGGCGTTTACCCATTAATCCTAAATGGTTTGAAAGTTCATATTAGCTTTCAAAAGAAGTTATTTGTTTTAATAGGATAATCGTGTAAGTTTTAGTTAGAAAAACACTTTAATATATACGTGTTTAAAATTGTAAGGGTTGGAAAGGTTTCATAAATTTTGGCGTTATGCGTCCATTTATAACACGTTTCCGAGTAATCGTGAGTTTAAGTACATTCACGTAAATATTAGTGTCCGGTTTATTGACCATTTTTTGTCCGTTCGGGTCCTAATATATTAATTTCTTTCGAGTCTAATATATTATTCCTTCTCTTTTACAAAATTGTCCATAAGTCCTTCGGCTAATACCGTAAATCCAATAACGTTACATTTGTCACATTACATCCAAGCATAGGTTTTGATATATTTTTCTAAGTACGATATTCGTGACCATTCCAATATGCCTCCGAAACAATCATTGATCAAAGCAAATAGATTAAGTTAGTATCGAGAATGTATATAAATTATACACACTAAACAACTTAACAATTTACAACTAATTCTAACCCTTAACATATTGTATACATTCCTTGTTATGAAATGGGCTTTGGCCCACCTATTAAGCCTAGTAAAATAATTCAACCACAAATTGCATACAGACTTGTCATTATACTCAAATAGGAACTGTACAACATTCATGGACAGCTTAACCAACGCAAACCATCCGTACCACTTAAACGCGACTCCAATCGTATACATATAAGAACAATAATTAACGCAGGCTACTAAGGCAAGGACACCATTTTTACGACAAGTCCCTCATGATACAAATCGTATCACAAGTACACCACACGAACTATAACAACCCGTAAAATTTCGGATTATTTTAATAATATTTATCACGTCAGAAAATTCAAATCAATTATTTTCTGACAAAATGCCAATATCTAAAATTTAAAACCAAGAGGTCATCTCGTTTCCTTAGAAATAAGACTCCGCTTGTCCACTATGTATCCAATATAATAAATGTGAAATTTATTATTATCGATAAAATTAAGGCATACATAAGCTTAATCATTGTTATTCATACTTTACTTGCAGCGGTAGCATACAAACTAAAAATAAATCTTTGAGATAAGAAAAATACATTTTTTATCAATCAGCGATAATTTCACGAAAGAAAACGAGAGTTATCTCCATGATTTAGAAAGTCACGGACGTATGCATACCGACACCAAATTAATAACGGCAAACAAGTATAATCAAATTACAACGTAATAAGAATGTCATATTATTACGTTTATAAAATCGCTTCCAAAAATATAATTTCTATATTTCTCGAGTACGGGAAGATACGTTTATAAGGATTGACAAAACACGGAATACATAAAATACCTTTACGATAATAAGACAAAATAAATAGAATACTAATCCTAACCCACCCATTTTTGCCCCATCATCTTCTTCTGCGCATTTCTTCCTTCCGCCTCCTTCCCAAAATAACAAACCTCTTGCTAATCTACTCCTAAACATCAAAAGATGATCAATCCTTGTCAAACTCCTACAAAACAGAAACCTACACTTTAGACATCACATGATGGTGTAGCTATGGGAGGGCGAGAGCGAGAAGAAGAAGACCCTCCATGTGAGGCCAAAGAAAGACAAGGCTCCATTCCTCTTCTATCTCTATAAGTAGAGACTCAATTTTCACAGTTTTTACTCACATCCCATACAAATCACAAAAATAATTAGGGTTTCTCAAAACAAAGGGGTTTTCAAAATTGATAAAGGGGTTTTGAAATTGAGTGCATAAGGAAGCTTTTTCAAGTGGGTAATCTCTCTAATTCATCCCGAGCCTCCTCCAATTGAGCTCTTTGGTTTTCGGTGTTCATCTAATCAACCCACGAAATTTAATGTAAGAATATTCAATTAAGATCTTGTTAAATTTGTTAAGATATAATCTCATTTGTAAAATTCGGATTATAAATATTTTGATTTTATAACTGATGTTATTAATAAATTTGAAGTCTTATTCTTTAATGTTGGATTCATGATAAGTAAATGTTGTTGTTGTTGTTGTGTCAGTCGAAAAAAAAAGGGGGTAAGATTTGTTGTTGCAGTTGTGTGGCAAAGTAATAAATCCATAAATAAAATTTTGATCTTTAAAAAAAAAAAAAAATAATAAGTATTGGCTCAATGGAAAGATAACAGACTAAATGGTTAAATTGTGATTCTACTTGGTTATGTTATTGTTCCTTTCTCCTAATTCACAATCATAATAATCTTGGTTCAGGATTAATTTTATTATGGGTTAAGATAGTCTAAAACTTGAATTTGTGTTGGCTATATGGCAAGTCGAACCCCAACAGTAGGGATTGAAACCCAACAGTGGGCGCTCTGCCTTGTCCAATTTTACTCCAGACTCATAATATTCAAACTAGTACTATTAAATGGATGTGTGGTCTTGGACTTGGAAATAGTTTATGCTGTTTACAGTTTGGTTTTGGGTCGAAACCGACTGTGGTCGCACCACAGTGGCGTATTTGGTTTGATGGCTTCATTCTAGGCTAGTTAACAAATCACAAAATAAAGAGGTAATAAATTGTTTGTACTTTAATTTTCTTTGCGTCAAGACTCCTCTCCAAGCCAAAAATGATGCATTGTTCTGTGTTTAAAGTTGTCACCAAATACAAATTTCATAACATGAGAACTCATGTGCTAAATGTCTAAACTGTTAAAATTATTAAAGTACAATGATGTGTATGTCTTGTTTAAAAAGGTTAAATGTTTCTTTTTTTCCTTGTTAACGAATATACACTAAAACACAAAGTAAAAATGAATTTGATTTTGGACTTGTTCATGTATTCCATTTTGGACCGAGTTTGGCAGTGGACCGAGCCCACTCAAATTTAAAATTGTAATTTTATTGTTTTAAATTGTCACGGTGTGTTGTGCCGAAGCCCAACCGAGAGTCAAAGGAGTACGTCTAATATTGCTTATTTAGGCTTCGAAATACTTATTTTTAAAAGCTAAAAAGCTTATTTGATTAGTTTATATTTTTTTAAGTTTGTATAAATTATATAAAAAGTCTAATTCGCAGCCTCTTTGGCTTATTTTGATATAAATTATATAAAAAGTCTAATCCGCGGCCTCTTTGGCTTATTTTGATATAAATTACACAAAGGTCTAATCTGCTGCCTCTTTGACCTAATTTGATATGAATTATGTAAAAAGTTTAACATGCAGCCTTTTTGGCTTATTTTGGACTTATTAAATCTAACCTAATACAAATATATAAGTTTCACTTATTTTAAAGGCTATTGCTTATTGTAACCTAACTGACCTTGTTTGACTTATTTTAACTAATTCAAACTTATATAAGTGGTATAAGGTTTGTTACATTGTTTTTAAGAGGAAATTTGCGACTTTTGGTATGTTTGAGAAGACGACTATATACGAACGGGTCATACTCGATTTTCATCAAGAATATGTACACTTGATTTATTAATCCAACTAAGGGATGAAAATAATTATTTTCCATTAACCCTCTTTTTAAACAATTAACTTTATATATACTTTTCCACATTTTTTTTCGACGACACTTAATAATCCTTCATGATCATTTCCGTATTTGTATACTTGTCTAACAAATACTCTTCGTCGTTATACTTTACACCTATTTCTATATGCACTTCCTAGAGCCAATCCTTACAAACACTTACAAAACTATTTAAGCTTAAATGATGCCACACAAGCAACAACAACACAAACATGTAAAAATTTATAAAGTTAGTTAAACTT